>CM053792.1:673344558-673689558 GCA_028749045.1 Cupressus sempervirens | reverse complement strand
AAAGAATTGGTGAAATCTTTTGATGAAGAATTCACAAACTTGTCTAAAATTGCCTTAGTACAAGCACACAAAAAGCATGATGCATCACTATTTGATATAGTATGTACAAATGTTAAAAATGATCTAAAAACATTGGAAATGTACATTAAAGACTTAAGGAAGTGCATAGATGAAGGTAAGAAGTGGTATAGATAGTGCACAATGTCATACAATTACCTCTCAGATTTTGATAATCATATCAAAGGCCAAATGAGTGAGCTTCAAACACTCACTACTAGATTGTAGCTATTAGAGGAAAAAATTAAGAATTTTGGAACTGAAATGGAGAAGATTTATAATGCTACTAGAGTCATTGAAATTCATAAGGAGAAAGTAATCAGAAGATTCTTTACCCTTAGAGAAGTTTTGTCACCTAAAATCAGTATTTTGCAAAGGCAATTGGAGGAGTGCCTTGTAGCTAAGACCTTTTATGATAAATTTTCCTATACTAACTTGAGTATGGTTGAAGTTGCATCATATGAAATTTTCACACTCATTAGTATATCTAACACAGTCAAGGAGAATTGGAAGAAAGATCTGAGAGAGTGAAACTTGGTTTTGCAGATTGTATAGCGAGAATATCAAGTTGATCATAGAAAGGAAACATAGTTTTGTATACAATTTTTTTTTTACACCTTTGCCATTGATGTCAAAGGGGGTGAAGTATATGAAAGAAAAATTGTATATGTATATGTTCATAAAAGAAAAGTATGTATATGTAAGGTTACCTATGTAAAGTAGTGATAAGGAATATATTGATCCATAAAAACATGAATACCTTTTTTTGTTTTGAAGGCAAATTTTTGTAATTACTTTTTGTAATTATTTTGTTTATATGACATTGGACTTAGCCAATTTTTCCAAATGTTTCCATCTATTCCAAAGGGGGAGATTGTTAGAAATATGGCTAGATAGATGTCTAAATGTTGTCATTTACAACAACATATACTTAGCATTTCATTTATGTAATCAAAATTAGAAGATTGCCTAAGTGTTAGATTTTTTGTAGTAGTGTAGGGAGAGAAACAATATGTACAAATGAAAGAATTTGAGTTATTTCATGCATAGTTGATGATTGATGGTTGACAGGGTCACAATCATGTATGTTAGTGTGTAGACATGTATGAACTATACAGAGCAAGTTATAGTTAAATTACTAGTTTAGGTAATCAACAGAGAAGAATAGAACACGACAAATAATTGGAGTATATGACTTAAGGAATTATTTGGAAAAAAAAAAATTATTTAATCATGTTGGGCTAACATCCCAAATTTTTACCCAAATTTATTTTATATTTGGTCAAACATGTGAAAGCATCAAGGTCAACTAAGCAGAGATTTATTAATTTGTGAGATATAAGTAAAGATCATATCCTATAAAAATAATTTAAATGATGTATATAATGAAAAGTTTGATGTATGATCAAAGAAAGTGTGAGATACAATAGAAAGATAGTATTGTATGTATACCTACTCTTGTGAAGAAACTTTATTGCATATTGTATGTTAGGGAAGTGGGCTCTTCTTGCATACATTGTATTTGATCTATCAACTCCTAATAGGGTTGAATGATTGAAGCAACTCCTAATAGGGTTGAGGCTTTTAACAAGGCCTATATGGATTTCATAGACTCCTAACAGGGTCAATATCCTTATCATGATTCTTTTTTTGGTGGATCATCTTGTGAGTATCATCCCCATCAGGGTTTTCCCTTGGCTAGGGTGTCCCTAGTTAACAAATACTGGTTTTATGATTTCTCTTTGTGTACGGTTGTACTTTCTATTCAAAATTGTTTGGTTTACTTTCAAATGCATGTTATAAAGTAATTACTAATATTTAGTTGTGGGAAAAAGTTTGTAGAATACTGATTCACCCCTTCCCCCCTATTTCTAACACCTATCTATAGTGATGATCCTCTTTTATATTGCATCCCAAAGAAATATACCTACCTTAGAAAGGCGTGCCTTGTCCTAGCATAGGTTTGGCATGATGCTTATTCTTTCACATATTTGTGAATTGATTATTAGCTCATATCCCTTCTTTATACTATATTTTTTATTTTTACAGGCAACCCAAATTATATGTCCTTCCTTTCTATGTGGTTTATTTTCCATTTCTTAAGAAATTGCTTAAGTACTACTTTTTCTTGATCAAATGGATTCACATCCTCTATAGCTTTTCATTTCCATTTCCCACTTTGTTTGTCATTTATTTTTGTTTGTAGTCATTGACATGTTTTTCCATAGATGTTAGTTAGTGTAGCCTTACTATTTGTAGGAAGGATGTAGCTTTCTAGAAATAGTATCCCATCCCTTGAATCCTCTAGAATAACACTTCCTCACCCTTACCTATGTCCTATGTTAGGTTGTTCAAATTATTGGTTTTCATTGCATCATACAATTCCATATTTTGGATCCCTTTGGCATGTTCTTGGTTTAGAATAAAGACAATGGGTTTGTAATATATAGGTACTTTTGGTATAAGATTTTTGCCCATTTAATTTCATGTTCATGGTACATTCAACATACTAGTTTAGCTCCTAGAGCTTCCTTTTTCTAGCTTAGGTTTTTAATTCCTAACCCTCCTAATTATTTTGGCCTATGAATGTTGTCAAGTTTAATTAAAGCTACTTTCTTTTTGTCTTCTATTTCATTCCACAAAAAAAATTGAGTTTACTATCTAATTTATTTTTGGTATCTTTGGGTAATGGTAAGAAAGACAATTGATTAGTAGGTATGGTTGATAGAACTAATTGTATTTTGGCTATGCATCCTACTTTGGTTAGCCATTTTCCTTTCCAAATTTTTATTTTTTTTGTCCATCTTCTCAATTATTAGGTTCCATGACTTACTTTATTTCATGTTTTTTTGTAGCTATATTCCTACATATTTACATGGAAATAAACCTTTTTTTATATCTCATAAAGATAGAGATCCTTCTTTCCATATCCATTTTTGTATTTAGAAAGAAGATCTTAGACTTCTCTACATTTACCATTCTTCATGAGGCTTTTGTGTATGTTTTAATTATATGTTTAAAATTTTTAGCTTATATCAAAGTGATCTCTCCTAGGAGAATCATGTCATCTAAAAATTGTTGATGAGTGATATTTGGTATTCCTTCTATTATCGTGAATCCCTTTATATTTTCTTGTCCCTTTTTAATTTCTCTACCAAATGCCTCTACTATTATGATGAAAATAAATGGTGATATTAGGTCTCCTTGCCTTATTCCTCTCAAGATGTTGAAAAAATTCTTCTAGAGAGCCATTTATTAGGAGTGAGACTTTATGTGTATCTATACAATTAAAGATTAGGTTGATCCATTAGTGGGAGATGCCAAATGCTTCTATTATTTTGCATAGGAATCTCCAATCTAATTTATCATAGGATTTCTATATGTCTAGTTTCATCAACACATATGCTTCCTTGTTAATTGGTACATAATGTATTATCTCTTGTATTATTATGATTCCATCAAGGATTTATCATCTTCCTAGGAAAAATCCTATTTGTTCTTGTGATATTAATTTTGGAAAAGAACTAGTTTAAGCCTATTAGCTAATTTTATTTTGATAAGATCTTACAGATTGTGTTATAGAGTGCTATTAGTCTAAAATCTATTGGTTCTTAATGGTTAGCATTTTTAGGAATTGGTGCCAAAAAAGTGTTATTGATTCTTGTCAATAAAGAGCTTGAATTCCTTGTTGCTTCTATGGATTTCCAAACATCATATCCTAAGATGTCCCAACATTTTTGAAAGAAGAATGCTCAGAAGCCATCTGGACTTAAGGATTTTTCAGAGTTCAAGCTAAAAAGAGTTATTTTGATTTACTCTTGAGAGAATGGTTTTTAAAACTATTTGTTAAATTCTTTGGTTGTCAATTTTGGTATTATTGTTTTCATGATATTTTGGGCTATTAGGTTTGAGCTTTTGTAATTGTTAAGGATGTTTGTGTAGTAATTGAGAAAAATACCTACTATTTGTCTTGGTTCTTCTATCATATCTCTTGCATTATTTTTAATTTTTGTTATTCTATTTTTATTTCTATTTGTTAATAGTATTATTATGAAAAAAAATTACTATTAAGATATTTGTCTATTAAACAATTCTCCTAAGATTTTTTTTCCCAATATACTTCATCTTTTGTTAATATATCTTCTTGTTTTGCTAGCGGTTTCTTTTCTTTGATGTACTTTTCATTGTCCATTCCATTTTTTATTAGTTCTTCTCTAAGTTTTCAAAGTTCATTTTTGATATCCAATTTTTCTTTAAAGATGTTGAAATGATTTTTATTCCATGCCTTAAGATTTTTCCATTAAGAAATTTAAGTTTAGATATGAAATAAAACATCCTAGATTTGTCGTAACTGCCTTCTTTCCATCATTGTTTGATATATTTCATAAGGTTATCAACTAAGAACCACATTTTCTTGCATTTAAAAGGATCTTTTTTGGTTTTTTTTGTTCGTCTATTTCTAATCTGACTAGAAAATGATCTAAACCAACATTGGGTAGGATTGGCGAGTCTATTGCATAATTAAAGATGCTTAGGTCTCCCTTAAATATAAATATGTCAAGCCTCTATGCTATATAGCTGAAGCCTAGCCTTCTATTATTCCATGTGTATAATCAATTGGCTAGTGGAATGTATATTAAATTTCATTTTGTGAACCAATCTTTGAAAGTAGTCATTGTTTGTGATACTATTTGTGATCCTCTAAATTGTTCTTCTAAATTTAATAAGGCATTAAAACCCCCACCAATACAAAAGTTAGATGTTTGATAACTTCCCATAAATGTGTTGATTTTATCCCATTTAGCATTCTTGTCTTTTGTGGGGATTGGTCCTTATATGTTTATGAGAATGAGTTGAATGTCATTCCTAAATCTTCGGATTTTTCCTCCCATCCAATGATTTGTTGATATCATCTTGCTATAGTCTATCTTCCTTGGATCCCATAATATTCCAGTACCCACTAAAGCTCTAACTAGTTCTCCCATATCTAATTTGTAGAGTCCAAGATTCTTACTAAAATTTTCCCCTTCTTTGTTTAACATAGTTTCTTGTATTAAAATCATGTCTAAGTCAAAGATAATTAGGTTGCACTTAAACAATCACTTTTTGTTAGGGACATTCAGTCAACTAACAATCCATGTAGTTATACTCATTTCTCAGTGGGAAGGAACTTCACCTTCTCTACTTTTAAAATATCTTTGATTTTCTTTTGATTTCCTTCTTTACCCATTTCTCCTCTAAGTTCAAGAATTGATTTCCTTCCTCATTTTTTAGTGCATTTTCCACATCCTGGTTCTTCCATGCCTTCACAATTTGCCTCTATACCTAGTTTATTTGAATTATCATTTATGTTTTTTAGGCTATTTGCAATGTATTTATCTATAGAGTCCTCTTCATATTCTTTAAGTTATTTAAGTATATGATGACTTAGGTCTTTTTTAAAATTTCATCTTCTTAAATTTTTTCTCTTTTGTCTTCATTTCTATTTGTTTTTCTATTATCCTTGTCATACTCTTCTAGCTCTTGTACTCTGAATCCTTCCCATCTTTGATTTGTCTCTTTTTCTTTCTTTCCTACATTGTTTGTACCCTCATTATTCTCTATAACTTCTTGAATGCCTTCATTGATCTTGATTAAAAAAGGTTTCCACCTCTATTGGTATGAGTTTTGAGCAATAATTTTCCATGCTTTATCTTCTTTATCATTTTGAAATATATTATTTAATTTGAAGGGATCCTTTCCATTTATTGGGGTTTACAAGAAATTTATGAGATCTTATTTTTCTTTCTTTTGGCCATTTCCTGACTGTTATGTGCTCCCATTGTTTGGATGTTGCTAGACAAATATCTCTCCCTTCTTCCTCATTGCCACTATCTATTGAGTTGTGTGTATAATCAATATTTTCTTTCTATTCTTTTCTCTGAGTACATTCTCCTTACTTACATCATCAATTTTATTTTCATTACTCATTTTCATATCATTATTCTCTCATTAGATATATTCTTTATCTACTTCATAGTTTCTTTGATCGTCTATTGTAACTTTTTCTATTTTTCATTCTTCTTGTTGGAATCCTTCTTGTAAGTGGTCGTATTCTAATAATGCTCTACTTATTGTAGTGTCCTCATTTAATGTGCTTAAAGTTTCACTTGTATCTATTTTTCTGTATGCAATTCTTATAGTTTTCTCTTGTTGTACCCTATTGGTGTTTTTGCCAACTTCTGCTATGTATAAGTAGTTCTTTGTGACTTCTAGACTCTCTACATGAGCTTCCTTTGCTAATTGTTTAATATTTTGGATTTTAGTTATACCTTATGTCATCACTATTTTTTCTGGGTCTACTACTTGGTTTTTATCTTTGTAGTAGCTTCTATAGCCTCTATGCTTATTTTCTCTTCTCTATTTCTTGATTTCTAGATTTGAATGGAGTTCCTAAGGTGCCCCTTGTGAGTTTTTTCCTACAATATTATTTGATCTTCAATGTCATTATGAGTTAGCAAGAGATCATTTTCCAATCTATTATAGTTGTTTATATTTCCTCTTTTATCATCTATGAACACCTTTTCCTTAATGTAAAACTAACATTGAAGCAATCTAGATATCTTGTCCTCAATGTTGCTTAAGTTGGCTATGTTTGTACCCTTGTCTTTTGGATAATCTATTCTATCCATTTCCCATTCTTTATTTTCTTGATGATTTTGGATCTAGTCCATCATTATATTATCCTTTTCTTCTTCTTTTATCTCCCCTTCCTCTAAATTTTCTTCTTTGTCTTAACTCTCCTATTTTTTGTTGAATCCCATGTTGTGCTTGTTGTTTACATATATATTTTTAATCCATGTTCAGAAGATCTTGGTTCTTTTTTCCTGATATGAGTCATTCTAAATGTTTCATTTAAAATTTAAGTCCTTTTGATGTATCCAAGATTAAAGGTTATAATAGTATTCATTTAGATAATTTATTTTATCTTGAAATGTTTTGATAATTTCTTTTATCTTCCCTTCATATTTTGTGAATGTTAGGTTATAGAATGATCTATTCATTATTACTTTTAGAGGGTTAACTTCCTACTGTCATATATCCATATTTATAAATAATTTGATTTTTAATGATCAGATACTCTTCCTATTAGTTCACCTATATCTTCCCCTATATGATTTATTATTTGAGTGTGATTGAGTTCTCATGGTAAGGTTTTGCTACTTATCCAAATTGGTGCCTCATGTTTCCTAGCTATGCTTTCATTAAATTGTGGTTCCTTTTTTATAAATTTAATGGAGAAACTCTTGAAAAAATAATAAGATGTTGAAGTTGATGAAAGATCAAGCCCACAGCTCCCAAGAATCACCTACATACAAAAACCTATCATAGAAGAGAAGAAAAAAGCTATGGAGGACGAAATTACTAGATCCATAGATGAGACATTCTTGATGAGCAAAAAGACAAATTGCTATTATTAAAAATGAATTGGTTAATAATTACAAAGAGAGATCATCCTTATAAAGGAGATTGAAACCCTAAAAAGGTCTAACCTATGTTACATCATAATAATTAATAAAATAATCAATTATTAGATGTCTAATGTTTAGCTTAAGAAAACTAAAGTTAATTAGGAAATCTCTAACACCCTCGCTTAAGATAAACTTAGGGAATAGATTAAAACATAGAAACTACAATTGAAAGTAGAAATGGGTCCCAAAAACATGGCTTGATGAGGTACCCAAGCACAACCAAATCTCAGAAAAGGGGAGAAATAGAGAAAACCACATGAGAAAAACCCTACTCCAAAAAGAGATGGAAAATATATTAAAAGAAACTAGTGAAAGACTGAAAAAGCCTCTAAACTAGGGAATGTCCTAGAAGATAGGAACAAAAGACGGTCTCATGAAGAACACCACTCAAGCATGTACAAGCTCAAAAGCTCTATCAAAAGTAACTACTAATATAAAGAACCTCCACTAAAATAGAACCTGGCCAGGTAGAGAAGACTATAATCTACATCAAATCAGGTTGCAAACAAAGGCAAAAAACTAAAATTGAAGATATAGATGGCATGAAACATCAAAGCTTGAAGAGTTGATCAATCAAACATGGAAAGCTACAACCAAAGTAGGAATGAAAAAGGATTGTCTATATGGTAGATGATCCATCTCATGGAAATGCATAGGTACCTAGCCACTACATCCACCTAGTACATAGGAACAAATACTAAGTACATAGCTCACTCCATTGAACAAAGGAAGTATGAAAAACAACAAAAGAACCCCCTAATGTAGATAAAGATGAGGTTATAGGAAACTAGAAAATTGGGCCAAAATAACGACATGTCAAGGAACCACGATCAAGATGCATAAATGAGTACATATGTGTCTACTAAGGTGATCAATTTTAGGCATGTCATGAGGCTAATATCACAAAAGGGAAGCTCACAAGACAAAGGAAGATGAAAAATGAAGGTAAAACATCAACCCCCTAAGGCACTTTAATCATGAGTAGTGCATGTACAATAAGGCACAAGATATAGTGAATCCTAAGAATACAATAATATTTATGGGTTTCATCAGATGACACTGCTCAAATTAGAAGGCAAAACAAGGAAAAACAATTGAAACACAAATATAGAAGGAATATGACACTTTATCTCAATGTGTTTTTAAGAATTAATACAAATGATGTCTAAATAGACTAGAGGAGACATAAGTGTAACAGCCCGCCAAGGGATCCAAAAGAATTAACCTAAAGTTTCACTAAGTTTGCTAAACATTTTTTTTTTTAAAAGTAAGAATGTATAACCTACACATCAAACACATAGTAGCGGAAGCAATAACATGTAATCATCGACCAACATACATTGCAAGTTACATTTCTTAAGGATCCCAAGACGTTGAGTCATGTTTAAATTAATTAAATTCTAAGTCTAACAACTATCACATACATATGAAAGAATAATCAGAAAGTCCCATGTCCATAATATACATTTGTTCCGAATGCCTCTTGGCAAATTAATTCGAAATGCTCAATCATCCACTGTACAAGTCACAGGGTATGAAAGGCTTAAAAGAATATACATATGTAAAAATAGAAATGCATAAACCTCCACGAATCCATGATACAAAGTACAGTAAAAATATATGAAACTATTCACCATACATGATACATCCATACATCCATAATGATAAAACATCTATCATAAAATCTAACCATCCATCATAATAATCCAAGAACATAGTGAAGGTAAATGCCAACCAAGAAAACTCTAGCCACAGTGACCACGGAACGGATCTCAATGGTAAGAGTAAAAAGCACTACCACCCGACCGCGTGGAACCTAAATGGTCCACTCCCACTGCGCTGAGGAGATAGTCTCAAGTCCCAATTAGGATAACAGAACCTATAATCATAAATACTCTCTAAGTCCAGGAAATCCTATAAGTATGCTAACTCAAGGGTTCCTAAAAAGATCGACATCTAAACCCAAAGGTACCACAAGACACGTAGGAAACCTAATATGCAAACGGGAAAGTGTCATTGCAAAAGTCACGTAGAAGTTACCCAAGCAATCCCTTAGGAATCCCGGGTCCCTATTGATCCCTGCGGCCACTAGTATCCTCTCGTACTGACGAGGCATACTATGAAATGCAAGGTCGTAACCAAGCGTTCTCTCTACCCCATCCTAGTCTGTACTAGCACTCAAGGAATGGGAGAGAACATACAATTATCTTGTTAGGTTCATTTTCTCTCATTTAGTGTAAATGTTTTCACTTATTAAAACAACTTACAATGGGTTACTCCAGGCAGCCTCTTATGGCCCTGATCCCCATTGCAAGCCACTTCCCAACACTACACATAGATAACCTACTCTAGGCTCATGAAATCACAAATCAAGAATCATAATAAAATCACCTTAGTCCTATACAAGAAACTGAAAAACATCATAAAAGATAAGCCACAAAATTACATCATTTCTTCATGAGCAACAGATAAGCATCAAATAATAATCATATGATCACGACAGTTCTCTATCAGCAACTGAAGGCATCAATGATAAATCACAAAATCCAATGGTTCTCCAATGAACAACCAGAAAGTATCCCAATAGTAAATCACAATACTGATCGAGACTCAAAAATGGTTATCAAATATAACTGATCGAGACTCGAAAATGGTTAAGTTAGGTATCTCAAATACATACACCTCAGCTTCACACAAGGAAACTGGAAAGCAATAACAAACAGTAAATACAATCATGTCATAGAGCACTTCATCACATTACCATGGTCGGGTTAAGAAAGATCGAGACCAAATCATCATGACATCACATTCACAACCCCAAGCCTCTGGTAACAACCTAAACTAGTCAATACTAGAACAACCCCAAAATACAGAGAACACATAGAAAACATCAAAGTCTCAGAGATTGGATTTGAAAGTATATTATTGAGTTAAGGTAAGGTTTATGTTTCAGTTTAATGTCGAATTCAAGTAACTAAGTTTTCATAACTACCCCTTACGATTTACCCATTTCTATAATAACTTTCATTAAAACAATAATCCAATTCTACAATTTAATCAAATAATATTCATTATTAATTAACTTTTAATTAAACTAATTTTAATTAAATTAATCAATAATTACTGTTTGAATTACTTATACTAATCTATTCATTAAATGTTAATTTATTAATATTCAACCAAAATTATTAATAAATTAATATTTACAAACTATGTTAAATGCATTAATATTTAATTATTAAATATTAATAAAGATTAAAATATTTATTAATTAAAATATATTAAAAATTTATTAATTGAAAATTTTAAATAATAATAAAATTTGTTTTTTATAAATAATAAAAATTATATATAAATTTTTTTTTTTTTTTAACAAAACCTTTTAAAACGTTTTAAAGCCTGTTGGCTTAATCAAAGACCCTGCGGTCTGCCGCAAGCCTGCGGTCACAGGGCCTGCGGCAGCAGGTACTCTGTACCTGCCATCGCAGTACCTGCGACAAAGGTACTGTCGGCCCGCCGGCAGTGGGGGTGGGTACGGGGTAAATCCCTCCCCCCCACTTAAATATATATATATATATATTTTTAAAAGAATACCATTTTGTTTATAATAAGATTTTATTAATAAACCAAATAATTAAGAATATATATAAATTTATAAATATAAATATATATATAAATAATTTCTTTTAATATATATATATATATATATATATATATATATATATATATAAATAAATGCATTGAAAAATTGTTTCCTTCTTTAAATTGATATAGAAAATATAGTCAACCATTCGAACTTCTAATTTAGAATTTCGGTATTAGATTCAACCCTTCCCATTTAAATCTCATCTATACAGAAGTTTATAAACAAGCATCTGATAAATTCCAATATCATAATGTTTAAACATTCATCACAGAGAATTCAGATTTACAAACCCCAGACACGAAGAAGACAGGAAAGGATAATTGTGTAATAAATCGATAATCAAAAACACAAGACCCTACCTGATCCTGATGCTATTATGCAATCTCCAGGAACTGTAAGAGAATTTGCTTCCCTCAATAACCTTTCTCTGGAAAACTTTCTTGGTCTCAGCCTTCTGAAATTCGCTTCCAAAAGTAGTCTCCCAAAAATTCCCGTCCAAATACGTGTCCCCCAAGAATGAACCCCCAAAGTTGTGATAAGCAATTTTCTCCTCAAATCGGGGCACTAATTGTGCGTTCACCCAAGAAGACTCTTTGCACAACTGAGTTAACTCCAAATTAACCTTTATTATCTTTTCTTTTATTTTGCATTCATCTTTTATGCACATTAAGTTGATTTATTAAATAACTTTATTTAATATTCCATTTGACTTCTGTTTTAAATTAATTTATTACTTTAATCTCATGTGCACTTCATGAAATTAAAATAATATTATTAATTTCTATTATTTAATCTTTTAATTTAATTCTCATATTTAAACTCATGCTTAGATCATGTGATCTAGAATTCTTAATAATTTTATATCTTTCAACTTTTAATTTATTTTAGAACTTAATTGATAACATATTTTAATTAATTTAAATAACAATAATATTTAGCATTTATTTAAAAATGAACTCCAAATATATTATTATTAAATTAAATAAATATTATCCTGTTCTAAATTTATCTTTGAACTTTAATCTCTAAATTTAATTCTTTTATTTAATTAATTTCTCAATTAATTAAATATTAAAGATATCATATTAATTCTCCATTAAATTAAATCATTAATTGATCTTTTTTTTAATTATACTTATTTAATAGAAAACACATCAAGGACTCATATAACAACATATGAAAACCCATCATAGAAAAATACATACTAAATCAAACAAAAAGGGTTATAATCACGAAATTACATCCTTTGATGTATTCGGAGGGTACTTAACTCAGATACTTGCCCTAATTATCAATTAGGACAATTGGCTAAAGGGTTTAGGAATTGGACTTAAGAGTTTATCTCCTCTCTCTTACCATTGAGATAATGCGATAGGGTATGCTCATCCTGGCAATTCAGGGAAGTCGATACCCGGTACCTGCAATCTGCATAAACTCTATGCATGTACAAACACAATATTCTAAGCTAAACAGACAATGGCAGGAAGTGGTGCATCGTGTAGATCCCGACTAGCAGGTGACTACGACTCCCTTCCTTAACCACATCAGAAACACCATACATAAATAAAACAAACACGCACACCATACACATGCAGTATGGGGTAAGTATCCATAAGAAAGCACATGTGATAATAAACCATCTAACTAATCATCATCAATAACTGAAAAAATTGAATAATCATCATACATGCATGAAATATAGAGTACCAAGTAATCTCATCATATAATAAACTGAGTGTAAAACAACATCTGATAATCTCTAAAATAATAATACTAATCATCAAACATAAATTGGCCTAAAAGAGTTTGGCAAAGATAACAGAAATGTGACTTAGGGGCGGGCACTACATCCACCCCCCCTAGACTTAGGCTTACTCGTGGAAGCCTACAACAAAAGAAAAGCTAAGGACTCACTGTGCGGGTCCCATTGGACCCTTTCCCCCTATAGGAGGATAAGACTCCACTGAGTACACTCTCTGGGCTCTACTCATGCCACCAACTATAGGTTTTGAAGCTGTGAGTCCCAGGCCTGAGAACTATGGTTTCCCTTGAGGGAAATGAGATGACTTGTGTCCGCATTGTCCACATGAGAAACACTCTCCATTGAAGTTCCTCTGAACTCTTGGTGCACTAGACTGCTAGAAACTACCCCCACTAGGATAAGACTGAACACTCTGAGATGGTCGATCATACTGGTTGTGCTTGTTGCGTTGAGCATTATGATAGTTCCTAGTATTGGAACCACTGCCACCACTCTATGCTGGAGGATAAGTACCTTCCTGCTGCTGATTACCCCCAGAAGGAGGTTTCCTATTGCCACCTGCTCCCTGACCACCCTTTGATCCTGATGCTAAAGGTGATCCTACAAAACCCCCATGTCCTAAGTTCACACTCCTCTCTACCAAGATAGCTCGATGTACCGCATCCTTGAGGGTTTTAGGCTCAAACACCTTAACACCCCCAATTAAACAGTTGTTCAAACCTCTAATGAAATGTTGTGCCAACTGTGCTGGGTTGTCACTGAATCCTAAAAAGGGCATGAGCTCAAAGAACTTGCGCTCATACTCTATAACAGTCATAGTGTAGTGTCTCAAGTTATGGAACTCATCTGCTCTATGCTGCTTCCATTCCTCTGGTAGGAATCATTCACGGAAGCTCTCTAAGAACAACTCCCATGTGACACTATTCATTATTAAGCCCAACTTCTTTTCCTCGATTGTCCACCAAGTGGCCCAAAAGAACTCTAGGTTGGTGATAGCAAACCTCGCTTTGACATTACTGTCAAAGTCCTGCATAGCAAAAATCCTGTCAAGGGCAATAAGCCACTGCTCAACTACATAACCAAAACCTTGCCCATTAAAGGGCTTGACCTTGGACCTCTGAAGGTCATTCATCTGTGAAGATACAATGGATCTATGTCAATCCCTCAGAGGGCTCCTAGACCTAGGTCTATGCTCATGTCCTTCCCGATGTGCTCTATCTTGATCATGAACAGGAGGTAGGTGATCAATGATGGTTTGCATCGTTTGCCTCATGTCAATCTCCTTTGAGTCAGCATGCTCCTCTCTATGGTTCTCTTCCTGATGCTCACTGACATGCTCTTCCCTATTCTCTTCCTGAATGGGGCTCTTGTGGATAGACTCATGAACACTAATACCTCTGCCTCATCCATGGCCTCTGCCATAGCTAAGGCTATAGCCTCTAACAAAATATCTCACCCTGATACCATCCTACAATAATATCCAAAACACAAGATGCTAAAATAACCATGAAACATACTACTGAAACACATAGATAAAAGACACATGTTTTGCAAACAAGATAGTTTCAATTTTCAGTTTACCTATAATTTCAGTTTAAGTATAATTTCAGTTTTGAAGTCTAAGTGTTGAAGTATGAAAAATATACGACTAATAGTTTAAGTGTTGTTTCTATTCAATTAGTTTTCAAGTTTCAGTTTGATATAGGTACACACAATAGTTTAAAGTTTCCATTTTTGTTCAACTAGTTCACACTAGTGGCATTCCAATATACCCAGAGCTCCCAATGTAGAAACTCGGGCTCTGATACTAAATGTAATGCCCCGCCAAGGGATCCAAAAGAATTAACCTAAAGTTTCACTAAGTTTGCTAAACATTTTTTTTTTTAAAGTAAGAATGTATAACCTACACATCAAACACATAGTAGCAGAAGCAATAACATGTAATCATCGACCAACATACATTGCAAGTTACATTTCTTAAGGATCCCAAGACATTGAGTCACGTTTAAATTTAATTAATTCTAAGTCTAACAACTATCACATACATATGAAAGAATAATCAGAAAGTCTCATGTCCATAATATACATTTGTTCCGAATGCCTCTTGGCAAATTAATTCAGAATGCTCAATCATCCACTGTACAAGTCACAGGGTATGAAAGGCTTAAAAGAATATACATATGTAAAAATAGAAATGCATCAACCTCCATGAATCCATGATACAAAGTACAGTAAAAATATATGAAACTATTCACCATACATGATACATCCATACATCCATAATGATAAAACATCTATCATAAAATCTAACCATCCATCATAATAATCCAAGAACATAGTGAAGGTAAATGCCAACCAAGAAAACTCCAGCCATGGTGACCACGAAATGGATCTCAATGGTAAGAGTAAAAAGCACTACCACCCGACCACATGGAACCTAAATGGTCCACTCCCACCGTGCTGAGGAGATAGTCTCAAGTCCCAAATAGGATAGCAGAACCTATAATTATAAATACTCTCTAAGTCTAGGAAATCCTATAAGTATGCTAACTCAAGGGTTCCAAAAAAGATCGACATCTAAACCTAGAGGTACCACAAGAAACGTAGGAAACCTAATATGCAAGCAGGAAAGTGTCATCGCAAAAGTCACGTAGAAGTTACTCGAGCAATCCCTTAGGAATCTCGAGTCCCTACTGATCCCCGCGGCCACTAGTATCCTCTCGTACTGACGAGGCATACTACGGAATGCAAGGTCGTAACCAAGCATTCTCTCTACCCCATCCTAGTCTGTACTAGCACTCAAGGCATGGGAGAGAACATATAATTATCTTGTTGGGTTCATTTTCTCTCATTTAGTGTAAATGTTTTCACTTATTAAAACAACTTACAATGGGTTACTCCAGGCAACCTCTTAGGGCCTCGATCCCCATTACAAGCCACTTCCCGACACTACACATAGATAACCTACCCTAGGCTCATGAAATCACAAATCAAGAATCATAATAAAATCACCTTAGTCCTATACAAGCAACTGTAAAACATCATAAAAGATAAGCCACAAAATTACATCATTTCTTCATGAGCAACAGATAAGCATCAAATAATAATCATATGATCACGACAGTTCTCTATCAGCAACTGAAGGCATCAATGATAAATCACAAAATCTAATGGTTCTCCAATGAGCAACCAGAAAGTATCCCAATAGTAAATCACAATACTGATCGAGACTCAAAAATGGTTATCAAATATAACTGATCGAGACTCGAAAATGGTTAAGTTAGGTATCTCAAATACATACACCTCAGCTTCACACAAGGAAACTGGAAAGCAATAACAAACAGTAAATACAATCATGTCATAGAGCAGTTCATCACATTACCATGGTCGGGTTAAGAAAGATCGAGACCAAATCATCATGACATCACATTCACAACCCCGAGCCTCTGGTAACAACCTAAACTGGTCAATACTAGAACAACCCCAAAATACAGAGAACACATAGAAAACATCAAAGTCTCAGAGATTGGATTTGAAAGTATATTATTGAGTTAAGGTAAGGTTTATGTTTCAGTTTAATGTCAAATTCAAGTAACCAAGTTTTCATAACTACCCCTTACGATTTACCCATTTCTATAATAACTTTCATTAAAACAATAATCCAATTCTACAATTTAATCAAATAATATTCATTATTAATTAACTTTTAATTAAACTAGTTTTAATTAAATTAATCAATAATTACTATTTGAATTACTTATACTAATCTATTCATTAAATGTTAATTTATTAATATTCAACCAAAATTATTAATAAATTAATATTTACAAACTATGTTAAATGCATTAATATTTAATTATTAAATATTAATAAAGATTAAAATATTTATTAATTAAAATATATTAAAAATTTATTAATTGAAAATTTTAAATAATAATAAAATTTGTTTTTTATAAATAATAAAAATTATATATAAAAAAAAAATGAATTTAACAAAACCTTTTAAAACGTTTTAAAGCCCATCGGCTTAATCAAAGACCCTGCGGTTGCAGGGCCTACGGCGACAGGTACTCTGTACCTACCGTCGCAGTACTTGCGACGCAGGTACTGTCGGCCCGCCGGCAGTGGGGGTGGGTACGGGGTAAATCCCTCCCCCCCACTTAAATATATATATATTTTTAAAAGAATACCATTTTGTTTATAATAAGATTTTATTAATAAACCAATTAATTAAGAATATATATAAATTTATAAATATATATATATATATATATATATATATATATATATATATATATATATATATATATATATATATATATATATATATATATATATATATATATATATATATATATATATATATGCATTGAAAAATTGTTTCCTTCTTTAAATTGATATAGAAAATATAGTCAACCATTCGAACTTCTAATTTAGAATTTTGGTATTAGATTCAACCCTTCCCATTTAAATCTCATGTGTACAGAAGTTTATAAACAAGCATCTGATAAATTCCAATATCGTAATGTTTAAACATTCATCATAGAGAATTCAGATTTACAAACCCCAGACACAAAGAAGACAGGAAAGGATAATTGCGTAATAAATCGATAATAAAAAACACAAGACCCTACCTGATCTTGATGCTATTATGCAATCTCCAGGAACTGTAAGAGAATTCGCTTCCCTCAATAACCTTCCTCTGGAAAACTTTCTTGGCCTCAGCCTTCTGAAATTCAATTCCAAAAGTAGTCTCCCAAAAATTCTCGTCCAAATACGTGTCCCCCAAGAATGAACCCCCAAAGTTGTGATAAGCAATTTTCTCCTCAAATCGGGGCACTAATTGTGCGTTCACCCGAGAAGACTCTTTGCACAACTGAGTTAACTCCAAATTAACCTTTATTATCTTTTCTTTTATTTTGCATTCATCTTTTATGCACATTAAGTTGATTTATTAAATAACTTTATTTTGTTAGTGTAGTTTTTTATTTTTCCTATTTTGCTAGGTTTTTCCTACACTTTTAATAATCTCGCTTAGGTTAATAAAGCATGTCTTATTAGGTGAATGGTTGTGAGGTGTCACCTTCCTACATGTGAGCATCCATTAGCTATCTTGGGAAGATACTTTGCTATCTTTAGTCTGATAGATGGTTGCTCCTCATTGGTTGGTGTTGTCACCTCCTCCCTCTTCCTAGCCTATATAAGCATGCTACCTGGCTTGTATTTGCATCTCCTATTTTTGCATCCTCTTAATGCTATTTTGCTTCCAGCATTTGCATTACTCTCTTAGAGACTAACTCTATGATGCTATTTTGATTTTGTATCATTTGCATTCATAGTTTAGATATTTACTCTTTGCACTAGTTTTCTAGGTTATTAATCTTTTCAGATTCTAACATATTTAATATTCCACTTGACTTCTATTTTAAATTAATTTATTACTTTAATCTCATGTGCACTTCATGAAATTAAAATAACATTATTAATTTCTATTATTTAATCTTTTAATTTAATTCTCATATTTAAACTCATGCTTAGATCATGCGATCTAGAATTCTTAATAATTTTATATCTTTCAACTTTTAATTTATTTTAGAACTTAATTGATAACATATTTTAATTAATTTAAATAACAATAATATTTAGCATTTATTTAAAAATGAACTCCAAATATATTATTGTTAAATTAAATAAATATTATCCTGTTCTAAATTTATCTTTGAACTTTAATATCTAAATTTAATTCTTTTATTTAATTAATTTCTCAATTAATTAAATATTAAAGATATCATATTAATTCTCCATTAAATTAAATCATTAATTGATCTTTTTTTAATTATACTTATTTAATAGAAAACACATCAAGGACTCATATAACAACATACGAAAACCCATCATAGAAAAATACATACTAAATCAAACAAAAAGGGTTATAATCACGAAATTACATCCTTTGATGTATTCGGAGGGTACTTAACTCAGATACTTGCCCTAATTATCAATTAGGACAATTGGCTAAAGGGTTTAGGAATTGGACTTAAGAGTTTATCTCCTCTCTCTTACCATTGAGATAATGTGATAGGGTACGCTCATCCTGGCAATTCAGGGAAGTTGATACCCAGTACCTGCAACCTGCATAAACTCCATGCATATACAAACACAATATTCTAAGATAAACAGACAATGGCAGGAAGTGGTGCATCGTGTAGATCCCGACTAGCAGGTGACTACGACTCCCTTCCTTAACCACATCAGAAACACCATACATAAATAAAAAAAACACGCACACCATACACATGCAGTATGGGGTAAGTATCCATAAGAAAGCACATGTGATAATAAACCATCTAACTAATCATCATCGATAACTGAAAATATTGAATAATCATCATACATGCATGAAATATAGAGTACCAAGTAATCTCATCATATAATAAACTGAGTGTAAAACAACATCTGATAATCTCTAAAATAATAATACTAATCATCAAACATAAATTGGCCTAAAAGAGTTTGGCAAAGATAACAGAAATGCGACTTAGGGGCGGGCACTACAATAAGACTAATATAATAGATATTACAAGTCATGAAGAACTATATGAAGCATTTAAAATTAATCCTCAAACCTAAAACAACCAAGATATCCACCAAGATGCAAAAATACAAATGACTCAATAAAATGTGGCTGGATTAGAATCTAAAACAACTACTAGCATCATTGGAAAGAGCTCAAAAAGACCTTTCCAATGATATAAAGAATTCCCAAATCAAAGATTGGATGCTCAAGATATGTCTCCCAAAGTGCAAAACTATACCACTAAATTTGATAGAAAAAATGTCATCAAAAAAGAATCCAAACTGAGAAACACCTATACCACTAGGACGAGCTTGGAACCACTTTTTGATGATATCTTGTATATAGAAAATAGAGTTTGTATGCTCGAGATATGAGAAAAAAAGTGAAGGTAGGTCCAAATAGAGCTTGAAGGGCAAACAAGCTGATGATGTAGTGCTAACATGGCCCTGATGTCAAAAAGTGATGAGCCCAACTTTAATGGTCAAATGACCATCGAGCTAGAAAAATGCCTCAAAAATGAACCCTGCTAGAAAAAAAATCTAGCCACTAGAAACAAACCAAAAAACCAAGGGCCGGTAATAGATTAAAAAACTAGTGGCTAAAAAATCAAACTTTCACATGTATTGAATATTTTTTTTGCCAAAAATAAGGCAAAAATGCATGTGTTTTGATTATACCACCTAAAAAAATGATCTACCTCTAATGAAAACTTGGAGGCTACCAATAAATGATACCAAAAATGAAAGGGCCATAGGGAGTTAGATGGTGGGATTGCTTAGGAGGAGCATGTGCCATTTGGATCAATGGAGGTCTCCACAAAAAATATGTGAGTTTTCAAAAAAAAATTGGATCTCCAATCTACGCATTTAAAAAAAATTGCATCTTCTTAATTCAAGAGCCATCTCCCAATAAATGTCTACCCAAAGTCTCCATAAAAGATGCACAACAAAGGTGTGGCAAAAAATAAAGCTAGTGTCGAGAATCAAGATTGAAAGTGAAAAGATCATCATACATAACACCAAAACTCTCTATGGGGTGTAAAAAATGGGGTAGAGGCTAAGACTTGTGTTGAAGACCAACCGCTTTAATTGTTACAGGGGGTCCATTAAGGAAAGCACTCAAAACTAAGGCACAAGAGGTGAGGTCCAACATGGCCTCCAAAAATATTGACCCTGCTCCCTTCTAAAGTTTCCTAACACATAGCTCAAGGAAAATGCAGTCAAAGAACTCATTGGTTGGAGTACACAAGTAGCTAAACATAGAGAGCATATCAACCAAAAATATAAGCAACCTCTGGTGTGGACAACAAAGTGGTCAAAGGTCACATTGGAGTTGAGAGAGAAATGCATATCCCATTAAATGCATCTTCCAAATGCAAGTTCCATTAGTGTTAACTTGCATAAATAGAGGGAGAGGGGCCCATGAAAGTTTGTTAATTGTAGCATAGAGGCATGATGTGTGAATCTCCCAAAAAAAATTGAGCACCCACAAGTGCTAAAACTTTGCTTCCCCTATCAACCAAACCATCATGCAAATAATTAAACTCTGAAAATCATGCCATTAAAGTCTTAGGTCACCGAAAAATGTCTATGAATGCAAAATTGTGTCTATCCTGCACTCAATACAGGGAGAGCATGATCTCAAAAAATGTGACATCAAAGGGTGTGCCTCCAGTATGCATGGAGATAGATGAGATTATATGAATGCAAAGAGGATCCATGGGCTAGTTAGGGACACCAAAATTTGTAATGGATATCAAATTGGCTCCCACAAATCAAGGTAAAGAGTACCAAAAAGGGAGCCTAAATACAATGCAAAGTTAAAACACAATATTTGCAAAACTAATGTTGGATGAGATTCCAAGGCAAAGGTCCATATGCACACCAAGCTTTCCAAATGCCAATTGCTTAAAGTTATGGAAATAATAGTCAAAGAGAATACCAAAAAATGTTGGAGAAGCCAACGTGAACTATAGATCTCAAAAGTTAGAGACTTCGATCCTCCAAACAAAAAAACTCCACCAGATCTGCTCCCAAAGACAAAATGCACCTTGACTACAAATCACATGTCAAAAATGCCTCCCCATTTGATAATAGAGCTAGAGGAAGAGTATTTCATTGTCAAAACATAGGCATGTACTTACCACATGTTGACTTTGTACACCAAAAAATAGAAGATGGAGGAACAATGCTGACAGAAGCAATTTTTTTAAAAAAAATCATTGCCTCAATTTGCATGCCCAGGTCAAAATGACCTAGGTGCAAAAATGTTTTTTGCTTAGATTTTAATAGCATCCAAATTGGACATATTTTATATGGAAATGGGGGCTTTCAAGCACTTTGAGCTCAATAGTGATGTCCATTTGGGGTCAAAGTGCTCCAAAAATTAGATCCTCCCCAAGTCCAATACACAATTCTTGGAAAGCCATAAAATTGAAAACTGATGCCAAATCTCTCAAGAATGGAACATGGGCATGAAGATTTGGAGCTCTAATACCATGTTGAAGTTGATGAAAGGTCAACCCTATAGCACTTGATAATCACTTTCATGCAAACACCTATCACAAAAGAGAGAAGTAAAAAGCTATGGAGGCTGGAATTGCCAAATCCATAGACGAGACATTCTTGATGAGAAAAAAGAGAAATTTCTATTATAAAAAATGAATTGGATAATAATTAAAAAGAGAGATATCCTTATAAAGGAGACTAAAACCTTAAAAATTTCTAACCTGGGTTGTGTTTTGGTTTCACAATGCACATCCCATTTCTCCTAAGAAATTAGGACCCCCTAGTAATTTTTTTTTTTTCCAGAACTCTAGTCTAGGGTTTGAGTCTTTTTAAGGCCCTATATGGTGTCTAGGTCTAGCCTGGCCCTCTTCCTAAGAAAAATAGTTGTTAGAAACTAGATTTTTTGAGCATAAATGTGATTTAATGTGGATAAGGTGTGCACCAATGCAACTAATGTACATGCATACCTTCCAAGGTGTGCTAGTGCACTTAGTGGCTTAGTATAGGAGCACATTCTCTTGCATGTGTGCACCTGTCCACATGCACAGGTGCACACTTCCAAGAGGTGCACTCCATCTTAGGCCTATAAAAGCCTAAGACCACCCCTTCTTCCTCACACTTCATGCCAACAAGACCTCCAGTAGTGCACCTTTGCACTTATAAAGGTGCACTATCTTTGGATACCTGTACACACATGAATAAACACTAACTTAAGCATAAAGGTGTGCACATTATGCACCTATCCAAGGTGCACCTAGTGTGCACCTTTATTTGATTAAGTAAAATAAAACCCAAAAACTTGACATCTTGTGTAAGGTGCGCATATGTGAACCTTACCAAAACCTATGATAAGCATATAGAATGGTGCACATCATTTTTTTATTTCTAAGACTAAACCTTCAAGGGATTAGGGTGCACACATTGCACACCCTACAAGGTGCACACCTTTTGTTGTTAGAAATGGTTTAAGGTTAAGGGTTGCACCTAGCACACTTTCAAGGTGTGCAAGGTGTGCCAAAACTATCTTTTAGAGCTAAAATAGGGTTTTTCAGGTGTATTTTGATGCTTTAAGGTTTTGGGTTTGATTTTTCTATTATTAGGGATTGTTTAAAATTTATTTTTTGACTTTCTAGGCTAATGTGCTTCTATTTTATGTAGATATAATGGCTTCCTTTTTGTCCTCCCTCTCTACAAAGATTGCTCCTAACCAAAATCACACTTCCAAGATGCACATTCAGAGATCTAAGATACAAAAATGGGTCATATTAATTGGAATGCATTCCTAGTTCTCTACAACAAACCAAATGAGAGGTCTCTAATGGTTTCTACACTCATCAGATTAGGATTAGTAAATACAGCTTCACACCCTATTTTAGTACAATCTTCTAAGTTGATCATGGCTTTGGCTAAGAATTTTGTTTTGGACGAGAGAGTGGTAAAAAGCATAATAGGAGAGATCATTCTCAATCTAAGAGCTAAGAATATCAAGAAAGTATTCCATCTTTCAAGGGAAGACCAATATATAAGATCGACACACCATCAAGCATAAAGGTGGTATAGAGATCATGAACAAGAAGCAACAAAAATTATTCAATCATCATATTTGATTGATATGACACTTGTGGGAAGAAAAGATAGAAAAGTAGATATGACAAGAGGTTACATGAAGGAAGATATCAGACATTCTATAGTGCTCTTGAGTAATATCATGGGATTACCAGTAGTAGGACACATAAACATATGGATGGTACACTTCATTGAATCAAAATGATGAAGATGCCAATTGACTTGGCTATAATGCTTAGATAGAATTTGGATGAACAACTAGAGGCTATCAAAATTGATCTAAGATTTTAAATGACCTCATACTTGGTATATCTGTTAGTAGTAAGGACTACTAATTACTTAGGGTTGTTTAAGAGGGGAAGCATGCAAGATGCTAATGCTTGGCCATATGTGGTATACACCCAGCTGGTGAAGAAGAAATTGTCAGATCAAAGTAATGAGTATTAGATTTTGAATGACACTTTCATTTTTGCAATAATCAGATTCATTGAAGGTGATTATGCAAAAATGATGCCAATAGAGGTAGCAACAAGAATTGTATAAATAGGCACCTACTATATCCAATTTAAGATTCACTTACATAAGGGTAGCAAGCACAATGGTAAATCCTAAGAAGTTGCCTAGGTATGCATCTAATACACTCATTTTGCTAGAGATAGCAAGGAAACTCACATCTACATATGGAAGAGTGAGGAAACAACATAAGAAGACCTGGGTATGGCCCATCACCATAAGTCCTTTTGGGGTTAAAAAAAGGACATAATGACTTTTTATTTAGAATGGGATTAGTATCCATTCGAGGATTATAACTCCCCTTGTCCATGTTTTGACAATATTGGTAGAGTCCAATATTTGGTGGGAAAACAATTTTAGCATGAGGATGCCATAGAGGATCACGAGATGAATGCAGTAGATGACTACAATATCTAAATTAGGGGTTATTGTAGGATGACTCTTTATCTAGTAGAGAAGGCTTTGAAGGTTAAGGTCCCATCAAAATTACTTCAACAAGACATTGAAGAGGTCTTGGATCCTTTGTACAATCAAGATTAGATATTTGGTCAACTGATCATGAATGTAGTGATTGATAGGGAGGAGAACACAAATATCAACTATAGGGCAAGACATATTATCCAATTGACCAAAGATTGGATCAAGAAGCCTTTCAAGTTGGAACTGGTTCTTGAAACAATTATCTTATAGGCTACAACCTGCCTAGTGAAAAGTAGAGGGTGAAGGTTATAGTACCAACATTCATAGCCCAATCTTTAATTAGGCCAAAAATGGTGTATCAACATGATAGGGAAGTTGGATACTTTAAGACATATAAAAGAAAGAATAAGAGGAAGAGGGATTCTCCTCAACAAGTTAAGCCTAAACTTGAAGGGACTCAAGCCCAAGAGGCAACTCAAGCCCCTGAGAATCAAGAGCCAAGAAATGTAGAAGCTACTCAAGTCTAGGAAAATTTGCAAGGACCACCACTGGGACAAGGGCAAGGATTGAAAGAAAGAGCACAAAGTGCCTCCAATTTACCTAGAAGAAGCACAAGAAGTGTCTTCCCCTAGTCAAGAGGATCCCCCATTAGTAGCTACGAAAGCTACAAAGAAAAAGACTCTAGTAAGAAGAATTAGGAGACAAAAGGTGAGAAGAAGGGTTATTCCTATTCCCTCAGTTCTAGAAACCATCCCAAAAAGGATGAAAAAGATGAAGAGGATGACCTTCCCTTGAGTCAAAGGACTCATCTTGCTAGGGCCACATAGGAAGAATAGAGAAGGAGCTCCTCTGCAACACTAACATTCATTCCTAGACAACCTATTTAGGTTACTACTTTGGATGATGAGCTACAACAATGGATTGAAGAGCAAGAGAATCAAGGAAATGATGAATTTAATATGTTAGATTTTGATTTCATGCTTGTGGGCACTAAAATTATTAGCAAGAAGATAAATGATACACAAACAAATCAGCCTTTGGAAGGGTATTGGAGTCAATCACCACCACAAGGACTTTAAGGTGTCCTGCCATCACCAAGTCGAGATTTATCTTTCTTGGATAGAGGTTTAGCCACTCTTTTTCCTTCAGTCAATGAAGAATAGGTGTAATCAATGTAGGAAGAAGAGTCACAATAGAGACCCACTAATGAAGTATTAGAAGAGGGGCACATATATGAATAATCTCAGCAAACTTCCCAAGATACAGAGATAAAGACTATGGACTCAATAGATATAGAGTGCATGATGTAGATCCTTCATAGAAAGAAAGAACTCTAAGGAGGGGTGATAAGGGAAATGACTTAGTAGAAAAAACCCTCTCTTTATCTAAGAATAAGTCTCCAATGGAAACTACTCCAAGATGGTTGAAGAAAGAGGTGATGGTTAGGCATAAAAGGTAACTGTATTGTAGTGAGGAGGAGGGAACAAAATAATTAGTTGAAGCCCTACAGAAACCTAAGTTACCTAAGGGTGATGTACATATATTGGCCTTTATTATGAGGAACTAAAATCAAGACTTGTTTTCTCACTTTTTTGTCCCTCCTCTACATGCAAATACTAAAGATCTAACAACAAAAGATTATTAGATTAAAGAGGTCATGCTTGGAGAGCCAACTATGGACACAACTAAATTAAAAATCACCACAAGAATAAAAGAACTATTTAACCACTTGGAAGAAGGTGAGTCTAAATTGTTGAGACTATAAAAATAGAATGAGCTTCTAAGAGGCTATTTCTATGAAGTGGTTGGTCCTTTGGACCCTGATAATTTGAAGGCCACCCTTGAAGTAGCCTTACAGAAGAAAGATAGGGCAGTTATATAGGTGGATCCATTTTTTAAGGCTTGTCAGTTATGGTTAGAAATTTTTGAGGAAAAGGGTGTGTGGATAATATAGGGGAACCTTAAGTTATTGCACCATATGCATAATAATGCAGAGAAATTGGTTTTTATTTTGAACCAGGATTTTGGATTGATGGATGAGGTACATAGCTAGGGAAATTTCATTTGAGTGTTGCAGTCAATAAAAGGTCAGAGGTATCATATGTTGATGGATGTATATTTGGGGGATGAGTTAGATAAGATAAATGATTGGATTGAGAAGATTTCAGCTAGTAATAAAGTAATGGAGACATTACATGTGAATATTCATAAGCTCAAGGATAAAACCCAAGAGAAAATTTTGGAAGTAGAGAAGTATTATAGTGATGCATACCTTGACATTTTTGAAAATGAGTCAAGAGATAAACTCCTGCTAGTGCAAACAATCATCGAATAGTTTCAAAAGATCTTTGATGAAAATTTGATTGACGAAGACATTGGAAAAGCATCTAAGATGGAGGAGGCATTACTAGAATTGGATGTAAAGCTTGAAAACATTTAAGAGACTCACATAGAAGTGGGCAATTATTGACAAGTAGTAAAAGATAAGTATGCCACTTTGGATTTTCTAGATGCAACCCAAGTGATGGAGATAATAGAGAAATTCAAGAGAAAACTATTGGAATGTCTTAATGGGAAGAGTGCTTTTGAGAGGGGGGGTGAATCAGAAGTACTAGCCTTTTCATTTATTTTAAATCCTTAATAACATATAACTGAAATTAACTTGCATGCATATAAACATTTAACAATCATGATAAGAAAACATGCATCACCATATAATACTTGAGATTTTGGTGAGCCAGAAACCCTCCAGGAATAAGAAGGTAAAACTGGGGTGGGGATAATACCCACAAAATTACTGCAGCAATTGATTTCAACCACTTCTGATGGTTTGCCCTATTAAAGGCCTGCCTTGTTAAAGGCTCCAACACACTATTAAATGTAATCCTATTAAAGGATTTATACACCCTATTAGGAGTGTTCCCTATTAGAGGACTTAAGAACATTCAACTTAGAATGCCACCTTGTTAAAGGATTTACATAGAGCTTTTAAACCCACCTAACTCAATAGGATTTCCAAATTCCTAATACAATTGTGAGAGAGTATTAGAATAATACACCTGATCTAATGCAATCTTTGATGCTAATCTCAGGCTCTTGATCTTCTCTTCAATAACTGATCTCTACTAGATCTAATCTGTTGATTGTGTTCCTTGTTCTGTTCTAATCAAATAGATGTGTAAATGTCGTCCTTTCCACTAAATCTTTGACACCAAATGTTCTGCTATGACCTTGATAATAGGCTCTTCTTTTCCTTCTTCTTTCCTCTGCTTCTCTCTATTGTTCAATGGCATCAAGACTCCCTTATAAAGATTAGTTTTTCATTATGCATCCTTGATTCAAGTGTTCCCACTCAAATCCTTGAAATTCACCTATTGGCTACATGAAATCTCTAATTTTTTGATTGGCTGCATGAGGATTGTATAGGTGGTTGGGAGGATTTGATCTTATCCTTTTATCCTATCATGAGTCATGCATAACCGCTTCACATCATGGTTTGTATTGGCACAAACTCTTATGCTAATCCTACATTGCTTGGCACATGAAGTAATACTGATGCTCGACACCATCTATTCTGGATTGCTCGGCATCCTCTGGATTTTTTTTTTATTTGGCACCTAAATCTTTCCTATATTTCTCAGCTTCTATTGGATCACGAGTTGCTCAACTCCTATAGAATTATTGTGTCACTTGGTACCTATATAATTCTTGTATTACTCAACACCTATTAACTTCCTGTGTTACTTGGCACCTATTAACTTCCTATGTTACTCGACACCTATTAGTTTTCTACATTGCTCGACACATACTATATTTTGATCTACTCAGCATTATCTGTAACTTGGCATGTATAGTGAAGATGGTTAAGTGTGTTGACACTCATTTGTCAATCTTACTTATTTGATCAACAATCTCCCCCTTTGACATGAGTGTCAAAAACACTTAACTGATCATTCATGATCTAATCCTTATGTGTACATTCTTCACTTGCTTAATTCACATACAAAATTTCAAAAAGATATTGTAAACAATAATATACCTTATGACACCTCCTGAGTTGATTATGCCTTATCATGTCATGAATTCTGATATCTTGTGCCATTGCGCCTGATGTTCTCTATTTCTATCCTATTCTTTCCTTCTGATCCTATTATCTCCTTATCTTCTTGCTATATGCATTTCTCTTCCTTTAATATAGCTCCCCTTAGAATATTGTCTCCTTCATTATCTCCCCCTTTTTGACATTGATGTCAAAGGGTTCTAAATAGTAATGCCATGCTTGGCCAAAAATGTCTTGTTGACCTCAAGGAGTATTTTGAGAGCTACATCCCAATTATTCAATGCAATATCTAATGACTTGTGTTGGATTGCAAGCTCTGCTGCTAGGTCAAGAAGTCCTTCATGTGTAGAAATATTTGGATCCTTCTTAAGGACTGTTTCAGCATACATTTTCTCCTTGTGTAAGACTTCCAAAAGAGGAGTAATTGAGGCTTGAATTTGCATCAATTTTTCTTTAATAGTGGCCTCTTCTACTAATAATGCAGCTAATTCTCTCTGAGTGTGAAGCATTTGAGAAAATTTATTCTCACTCTGTGTAGGATTTGAGGGTAGTTTCACATTAGAGAGCTTTAGTTTGCTCTCAAGGTTTAGAATTTTAGGATTTATTTCTTGCGTGAACCTGGAAAAATCACACAATTTGCTGTAAAGGGAAAACATATTCCCTAGTACAATCTTTACCTTATCCAATTTCTTGGCTAGGTCAACCTATCCCAAAATAATTCCATTAGCTATTTTTTGGTTTACCTTGCCTAGAAACTTCCTTTTTGACCATTCCATGAGTTTTTCATTTATTTCATGGTGTTCATTATTAACTTGGTCAATTATATCAAATACTTGCTCAAGGATTGGCCTGCTTTAATCTGGAGGTTGTAGGCTGAAGGCATCTATGAATATATCTTTGATCTCATTCATTGCTTTCTTGTATTTGAACTCTTTCCTCAATGCCTCTTGCCTCCTTCTCTTGTCTAATGCACTTTGTATCTCATTCATCTTTTCCTTAGTTAAAGTGCTTGAATCATAATAGGGTATTTGAATTTCTTCATCAAGCTCAAGAATACCATAATAAATAGTCCTGGCTACCCTAGTAGAAATTGAGCCTAGTGTGCTAACTTGTAAGGTCAACATGTCAGTACTCGGCTTCTGAACAAGTTTGGTAGGAGTTCCTATTTTTGGCAATTCAACCAAAGTTTGTATTGCAGACTCCTCCTTATCTTGTGTTTCTTCCTTATCCTTTTCTTATCCCACTGCTGCTAGGGGTGTACTTGTTATCTGTATTGATGTACCTATTACTTTCTTTGCTATTGCACTCAGCTCCTGATGAGCTTGCATGGCTATTATTGGTGGTGATGGAGATGGTAGAAATGAAAGTCTAGTAATTTGAGTGATTTGAGGTGGTTCTTGTGGTGACACCTTGGCTTCTTTGAGTTTATCTACTGACCTTTAGAGCTGATCTACACTGACCAATATGGGACTTGTACACAATTGTGCTTGAAGAGTTGTTTGGTCAAGGATCTTAGTGAGATCCTCTAGGTTTAGTGGATTGATGTTTTGACTTGAGGTGTCAACAAGATCCTTAATCTTTATGATTTTTATAGGTGTGGTAGTAGAGTGAGGAGGACTAGGAGGTGGTAGTTGTGTGTCTTGCACACTTTGGTCTTGTTGCCAATCAGTACCCCTACCTTCATCTTTTCCTTCCTCCTCTTTTTCTTCCTTGTTTTCCTCTTCTTCAACCTTTTTCTCTACTTCTGTTTTCTCTTCTCTCCTCTTTTGTCTCTCTTTTGGCTTAGCAGTAGCTTCTTCTTTGTATTCCTCTTCAAAGACATCTTAAGTGTTCTTATATAAATTCTTCCATGATCTTGTGGTTCTCTACATAGCTTCTTCTATTTTGTTTTGAAGTATGGAAAATGTCTTATACTTAGGTGTAAACCTTTTATTATGCCTTTTGACTATTTTAATTATCTGTTCCCTTGTCAAATCAGGTAGTATACTTGCTAGGGTTGATTCTCTCATCTCCTTCTCCATTTTCAAACAAAAATGCCATCTATCTTCTACAAATTTAGACAATTCCTTTGGCAATTGTCCATCTAGTTCAAGAGGTGTATACTTGAATTGTGCCATAATTGCATAGACCGATTCTTCTAATCTATTTTGTTCCTCTTTAGTGAATTTATTAAAATCAATCTTTTCTATGTCACTTAAGTCTCCATTCCTTACCTTTTCAGATTGATCTTCCTCATCAGTATCAAGTTGAGCCACATATCTTTATCTTTTTCTTGGCTCTTCCTATATCTTCTTGGCTATCTTCTTCTTCTTTGTAGTTTCCTCATTAGATTTTTGTGTGGAGGCCCTTATTGTAGCTCTGGTTGTTGGCTTCTTGGGTGTTGGCATGACAACTTTCTTTGATGTAGGCTGAGAAGTAGGAGGTGTCTTTGCCTTCCTTTTGATAGCCTTGCCTTTGATGGGTGCTTCCTTGGCTTCTTCTTCCTTGACATCTTGATCTTTGTCTTCACCTAGGCCTTGTGTCAATTCAAGTGGCCCTTGTTTTAGCTCATCTTCATCTTTCTCATCACCACCTTCTTCTTCATCTTCACTAATTTCTTATACTTCTCCTACTGCACTAGTTTCTTCAACAACAAATTTCTTCTTTATTTTCTTCACCAGATTTTTCTTTTTCACTGTTGTGGCTATCTTGAGTTCTGTAACAACTCTTGATCTAACAGTGTCATAAGTTCCAAATGCCTTGGCAGTTTTATCCATCTCTTCTATAAGTAGTGCTGTAATGGCTGCTGAAGCTTGGTCAACATCAAGCTCATATCCCAATGGTCTAAGCCATCTTAATCTTTGGAAGGACTACTTGGATGTAAGTATAATCAATGTCAACAAGAAATCATATGTCATTTGCATGTTGATTCACTAATGAGACTGGTATCCTCATTCTTTTCTTCATTGCATTCTTGAAATCATCAAAATAGATAGTCATTTGATCATCAAAGCTATCTCCCATTTGTGCAATAAAATCATTTATTTGATCAACAATTGTTTTATTCTGACTCCAGTTGACTTTTCAAAATGAAGGGAATTCCTTCATCACATAAAAGAACATGCATACCAATCCTGACCCAAATTTGCACTGTGCTCCCTTGGACTTTCTTATTGCTCCAAGATTTTCATTTATCTACTGCAACATGAGCTTTACAAGATCATAGGTGTGGTCTTTCTTTACAAGCTTATATGCCACATCCACTGCTATGCAAGGTACACTATTCAACCTTCTAGATTGATAAAAATTATGTGATATGATCCTTATAGCAAAGTCTAGAAGGGGATCAATTATGGTGTCTATGGTCATGCCTCTATTGTTCTACTTTGCTCTTGTGTTTTTCTCAATTGTTTCCTTCTCATCACTTCTGAGTGTCTTGGGCCGATCTAGGGTTGGAAAACCTATGACCTTATGAACCATTTTCTTAGTAATTTAAACTAGTCCTTGCTCTAACCAGAATGACCCATCATGGATTCTGCTAAGTACTATGCATATCCACTCAGTTTTGAATACGATTGGAAAAACTAGGGCTTTGGTTAAACCCTTCTCTACAATTGAAAATTCATGCTTTAATATACCATTATCATAGAGTTTATCATAGGCATTGAAGATTTCTAGGTCTCCTATGGCTCCAATCTTGTAGTTGTAACACTTACACACATCCTGAACCATAACAACTTTTTTTGGAATCATAGACAGTGCACCTCCAAGATCAATTTTGTATGCTAGCTCTGGTATGGACCTAAACTCGGGTTGTTTAACCTCATTAATAACTAGCTAAATCTCATGGCTTTCCTTCCCTTTGGTGAACTTTGAACCAGATTCCATTTTAAACCAAACTAGGGTTTGACATTTAAAGTAAACCTCACAAACTATACAACTCGGCACTTGAAGGAAATACCTAGTTAAATGCTTGAAATTGCTTGGGTTGATGCTAAATCACTACAAATTGCTGATTGAATGCTCCTGGTAATCGCTCTTCATTTGAATGGCTCAAAATGAATCAATTTTCACCTTTAAGCGGCTCAAAAACCTTGCATTTAATGCATTGTTGTACTTTCACTTGTCACTCAGCTTCCAAAGGTTTTCAACTTAGCATCCATTCCATTTTACTTAGTGGCCATTCTCACTCAGCATCTATTGATTTTTTTGATAACTCGGCAACCATTTAGAGGCTTTGCTCGACTTCCACTTGATTTAAAAAAAAAAAAACTCAGCTTCCAAAGGTTTTACTTGGCAACCAAAGACAGCTCGACATCATCATTCAAATTTTGTCTTGGCATCTTAACTCATGAAAATTTATATTTTGCAGTGCTTCTTCTTTGTTTAGGGCTAATGTATGATACTTCCTTATATGTATCAGCCCCATAGGCTCATTTTGTGATTAGTTGGATGAGATATGATCACTTGACCTCTTAGGTGAAGTGACCCTTCCATTGGATGTATTTGGTCCATCTTTTTTTTGCCATGTCTTCTTCATGTATGTTTTGAAGTGTTCCTCATCAACCTTTTGTTTGCCCTTATTTACTTCATTCTTGGGTGCCTTTGCCTTTTTTGGACAATTCCTACTGACATGTCTAGTTTTCAAGCAATTGAAGCAAGTAGTTTGGTTCAACCATCTTTTATAGTTCCCCTTGAAATGTGTTCTAATGCAATTCTAGGGTATGTGACCATACTCTTGACATTAATGACAACTTTGTCTTGTATTATAGTCCCAATTGTAATGGTGTACATAGTTGTCCCTCCTTACATGTTGATTTTGTGTCCACATAAGCTTTGATCTAAACTCAAAGGCTCTATGTCCATACTTCTTGCAATTGTGGCAATGCCCATCAAATATTTGTGTCCTTGTGACTTTAGTCTTGCAATCTTGTGTCATATGACCTTGCATGTTGCACTTGTGAGAGTAACCCTTGCTTTTGGGTGTGTTTGGCTGATTGATCCTTCTACTCCTGCAAACATTAGCATTATGCCCTTTTTTATTATAGTAATGACAAGTGGGTTTAGGATCCTTACCTTTGTCACTTCTTTGCTTAGCACTCTTCGATGATTCTCCAACTTCAATGCTAGTGTATCCAAGTCTTGATGTATCATGGGCTGATATTGGGGATTTCAGAAACTGTTCAAAGTACTTAATAGCTTCACTAGACTTGTTGAGATTCTCTTCTATTTCTTTTTCTTTTTTCAATTCATTTTGCAGTTGTTCATTCTGCATCTTCAAAGTAGAGATCTCAATATCTTTCATATTGAGTTCATGATGAAGATTCATCAGTTGGCCGAGTGTATCCATTTGCATGTTTGAGATCCTTGTTAATTCAGTACATTTTTCTTCAAGTCTATTTGAAAGATTTCTTTTATCATCTTCCATCATGACTCTATCCTTAATTGCTCTTTTCTTTTGCTCAATTATTTCACATAGCATCATAGCCTGTGATTCATGATCCATCTTAAGAGTTCTTATCTCTTCTACTTGAACTCTATTTTTCTCCATTAGTTCTACTATTGCTGCATCAAATTCTTTGGAATTTCCTTTGGCAAATACTTGTGTGGTGTCAATCTCCTTGTAGTGAATATCATTTTCAGCTATAGCTATTTCCTTTCTTCTTTTTAAGGATTTTCTCAATTCCTCTCTAGCTTCCTCTACCTTGTGTAGAGCAAGATGCACATCTATCACCTAGTTCTCAATGATCTTCCCAAGTTTGAAGACTTCCATCTTCAGATCTTTTCCTCCAAGCTGTTAACTGCTAGTTCCAAATTTAGAGCTTTCCATGCACTAGAAATACATTTTGATGATAGTTCAACTCCTACAAACATCTAGAGAAGGTTGAACATCTATTTTTGGCATCTCTAGAGACTTCTACATCATCTCATGGCTTTCTTCTTCTTTTTCTCTCATGCTTTCTTTGTTTTAAGAAAAGTAAAGGCTCATGCACTGATTAAATGGTATAAGCAAGGGTGGAGTCCTACTTAGCACCTCCTAGAGAGTCAGTTTGTATATTTAGATTTGTTTCACTAGTTTTAAGCATATATTTGCATAAAAGAATCTCTCACTCTCAACACAAATTAAGGAGACATTTCCTATAAATTGAGAAATTAAATATGTATTCTAGGCCATTATGTTGATGCAATAATATATTCTATTGGTGCTCTCATTCTGAGTGTAGTGATTCTTGCTAGAGTGTGTTATATTTTTTTGGATGTATATTCATGGAGTGTAATGGAGCCAATGGTTTTGTTATGTTATTTTGATTGAGTGATATTTTAGTTCTAGTATTTGCCACATGTTTACAAATTGTACTGATCACCTACTATTCATACATAGCTTTTTCTCTCACATGAGTGCACTTTCTGTGGCTTGATGATTTGATGAAAAGTGAAACATCTTATAGTTACTAAATTTGCATTGATGATTGCATTAGTGGAATTAAGGAAGTGTTGTTCCTATTTGCATTGATTACCTACTGATCTTTTCAAAGGCTTAACCCATAGACATTTGGTTTCCATGGCTTATGTCTATTAGGGATTTCATTTTCAAGTCATTTTCTTAAACTTCTTGTTACCCTATCTTCATTATTTTCTTTTAAAAAGACTTAGTTAATTTAGAAATTCATATAGTTACATAGTTAAAATTGCATTCATTTTAAACAGAAAAACAAAAATATATATTTCTTTTTGTGTGGTTTTTTTTTGAGATAGAAAATAAATTCAACATCATCTCTAAAATTGGTTGAAGTAGAAAAAGCCTCCTCATGAACACTCACATTTATCTTCTATTGAGAAAATTCCTATAGGTCTCAAGATCACCCAAAACCTTTGAGTTGATCCTTGATTAGATTTTCAATAGAGGAGTGTGAAAGGATTCCCATTGTTAAGCATTGTGCAAAAATGACTGCTCAACAAGTTGCATCATAATAATTAATAAAAGAATTAATTACTAGATGCCTAAAGTTTAGCTTAAGAAAACTAGAGTTAATTAGGAAATATCTAATTACTCTAACATGAGAATCTAAGATAAAATCATCTTTAATATGTCTATTTTTACACTGAATATATAATAAACAATTGGATATGGAAGAAACACTTACCTATTCCCTAAAAAATTCCCTTAACCAAGTTATCAATTTAGGGCATTTGTGCTCTGGGCCATTCCAATGTACATACACCCATCTTTCTCGGCACTCCATCCATTAGTTTTCACTAAATTTGATGCTAATAGTTAGAGTATTCTCTTTAAAGGAGTAAAATTGTTTGTGTTAATTTGAGTACTTGTTGGTTGTTGTTTGATTCTGATTCTTCCTTGCCAAATTTTCTCTTGATTTGGATCTATCCCTAGGTTCTCTGTGTTGCAAGCTTACACAGGGTCTAGATAAGGGACCTTTTGCCTATTATGTTGTTTCCTAATATCTTTTACTCAAGTAAGGGGTTTACACCTAACCTATGAGGAGGAATGTAAATAGATGGCTTGGATGTCTAATATAGGGGTCGAGAATCTATAGTCACTTGACACTTAGGGTAATTATTAGCTCCTCCTATTGGGATTTTTTTGGCATTTGAGATAATCTTAGGACACAATTTTCTAGGGCTGGGGTTATCATGGATAGTAGGGCTATGATCTCTCTACTTTCCAATACTATAGATTGATTCATGTATGGAAGGAACTTAATTGAGTTGGAAAGATACCATTCTCTTATTAGGGATTGACTATCTTTTTTCAGGGTATTGGAATTGTGGCACCACTAGACTTGTATATCTATACTTTGTCTTGGAGAAGTAATTTTCTTGTAGCTTGTTTGTGTCCTTGGTCCAATATTTTTGCACCAAGAATGGGATACTTTGATGTTGATACTAGGTAATGGCCTTAGAAGTTGGGATTGAATTCACAACTTTTTTTCTCTTTAGAAGTTTAAGGGGGAAATGCCCTAGTGATATGCTTAAGGGTCTTACCAAGTTTTGCAAGCTGACTTGTATATTTTTTTCTATGGAAATAATTGTGACTATTGCTTGCTCTATTTCACTTTGAGCTATCTAGATGGTTCTTCTTCGTTTTATTTTGATTTTGGTGGCTTAGCTTCTTTCCTTTTTTGAATGTTTTACCATCCTTTTGTATTCATTTTTTTATGTTTATGGGGTCTTTAGGAGGTTTTGTATTCCATATTTTTCTTAGAGCCTTTGTCTACTCCATATTTTTGGAGTTTTTAAAGATGTTGCTTTCTATTTTGCAGGCCTTGATTATTTTTTTGCCTTTGATTTCATCAAGATTCACCATTGCCTCAGAGCTATTTTTGCATTGAATAGTTGGTTTTTCTCTATTCAACTAGTCTAGTAATTTAGATCCCATTTTATGGAGCATCTTGGTTTTTGTTGTACTATTTTGAGCAAAGATCAACATATGTGTATGAGGGTTTCTGTTCTACTCTATTCACAATATTTGCAAAATTCACTAGTTTGCCATATTTTTAAAATTTAAATATTTAATAAATTAGGAAATAATAAATATAAATTATTAATATATAAAAATCTTTATAAATGACTTATATTTTTTAAATTAGTAATATATACAAAAATATCAAATTAAAAAAGTGAGTTTCTAAATTTTATATTAAAAGAAATTAAACTTAATATAAATATTTAAAAAATAATATCAAATAAAAATAAAATTTTAAAATTCTTTATATTCTATTTCAACAAGATTCTAAATTAATATTAATATATAATAATAATTAAAATATAAGCATATATAATAGGAACATTTTTTATTATAGAAATATATATATTATTGAATAACACATATTTATGATACATGTATTCTATATGTTATAAAAACACATATATGAATATTATTAAGTAAAGAATTAGGTTGTTTATAATAAATGTTGATGGCTTAGTAATAAATTTGGTTGTTATATTGACATCTAACAAGTTTTCATATATGTTATAAAATCACATATATGAATATTATTATGTAAAGTATTAAGTTGTTTATAACAAATGTTGATGGCTTAGTAATTAATTTGGTTGTTATATTGACAATTTTATAAAAATTTAGTCCATCAACTCATCCTCTAACAAGTTCAAAAGTGCAAAAATGATCAATACACCATCAAATTCTAGAGACTTATCAAATTTTAATTTGTCAAATATCTAGCAAATGATAAAAGAAACATTTCTATATAACAATGAGCTTTTTGTTGGGAAAAATAAAATGGAGAAAACAATAAGATTTTTGTTGGGACAAGTAGAATGGAGAATTATTAATCTAAAAAGAAGTACATTTTAAGATGTGATTTTCTTGCTTTTAATTAAAAATAGAAAGGTTTTTTTAAAGGATCTTAATTACCACATCTCATAATTGATGATAGAATCATATCTTTATTAGTCCCACCTATAGTTTTCATGCTTCTTCACTATTAACCTACATCTTAGTAATTGTGTAGAGTCCCATATCTTAATTAGTCCTACCTATTTATTAGGCATAGACTATAGTTTTCACCTACTTCTTCGCTATTAACCTTCATCTTGGTAATTGTATATAGTTCCATATTTTAGGTTTAAACTATAGTCTACTGAAAATATTTCATTTAAAAGAATAGCTTCTTTTTATTTCCTATTTTTGATTGGTTTTTATTTTTCCCTTTTTCCTAGTATTCTATTTTAAAACTAAAAAATAAAAAAAATAGAGAATTTAAGACATCTTTCAAAAGGCCTATTTCCTTCCACTTGTTGAAAGATGGGTTAGCATTGGGTACACGTGATGCATAGATGACATTATTTCCTGCTTGTTGCTGAAGGTGTATCCTACTCATTTTTCCTATCTAGCATTGAGGATGCTCTGTATGCATGCAAGATGATGACCAACATCATGGTCATTCGCTCCTCACTAGATCTTGCCTGCATGCCGTGAGGGAGAATAGCTATGAGGGAATGGGTTTTACTATTGTCATGCCACTTAACACTCTCTGAACCTAGAACTTGTTAAAAAATAAATCCACAATCAAACTTTTAACTAGAAAGCTTCAATTTTGAAAGAAATTCTCTTAGATTTATGGGAAAAGTATGTACTGAGCCTAATAGACCAATGATCACACTCACCAAACAAGAAAATTTGAGAGATTTGCCCAAGCCAACGAGTTACACATACTTGTAAACACCAAAAACCCAAAGTTGTTGATGCTCTTGGAACCAATCTTCTTTGAGAAATAGAAGGCATCGTTGAGATTCTAGGGCCTCCTAGGGTCCCACTCTAGTATAGAGAAAGAGTGTTGTGCATGTAAAAATCACACACTAAGCTTAATTCCTAGACCAAAAGTGTTAAATAGTCAAAGTTGATTTTTTTTCCCAAGCTTAATTCTTCCCTTAGAGCTCATTTGGTTGTAGGAAGATGAGGGAAAAAATTTAGGTTACAAGGGAAAAAATTGGGTTTTGGAGCTATTCATAGGTGTTTGGTTCATCAAATTCAGAACCCAAATTCAACTTTTTTCTTCCATTTTTGGATGAACTTTGGAAGATGCATCTACCAAAAAATAGGTGGAATTTGAAATGAAAATGTGGTTATTGCAGATTATGAATGCATTTTAATAAATTCATCAAGTCTGTGAAAATCATGGTTAGGTTTTTGGAAGATGAAAGGGGCCTTTTGGAATATGAGGTGACACTATTCTTCAATGAATTTTTGGGGTTTCTAGCACCATTTTTATTGGGCAAGTTTGGGATTTCTTTGGCTTGTACTTGGCTAATGGTTGTGATTGTGGGGTTTATCTAGCTTCTTCTTGGCTGACTACTATGGTTGTGGGGTTTTTCTAGCTTTGGATGATGATGATAGCTTTGTCTGGTTCTCTTCTCCCACCCACCTTTGCATTTTTTGGTTTTTTGTTCAAAATCCTATTTTATTCAATCTAAGGCTAATAATGCATTTTTTGTTTTTTCTTTACATTCAAGACATAAATCAGTTCGAAATGATAACAAGTTGTTACTAGACTACTTAAGAAAATGGTCAATATATTCTCAATAATGAGTTCTAGTATGTGCTCATGTCATTACTTTTGATTATCTATATATATCATAGTTAAAGCTTTGATTACCTGTACTAATAGAAATGAAATGTACAACTATAAAAATAGTTTATGAGGTTATAAACTATATATAGATCTATGCAATACCATTAAACAGAGGTAGCTCATAAACTAGAATTACTTTAGATGTTAATCATGCCAATGCCAATGAAATGAAAAACTAAACTATATAATAGATTTTTTCTATAATGAGTTCCAATTTAGTGTTGTGAGAGATCAAAACAATACCACTAAACAGAGCCAAGTCATAAACTATGTATGGATCAACTCAATGGCAATGAGGTTGTAAATGATGTATAGACCAATGCCAATCTTGGAAATCTATACACAGTTCATGATACATAGTTTATGAGGTCATAAACTATGTATATGTCAATGCAATTCCATTAAACACATCCAACTCATAAACTATGTATGGATCAACTCAATGGCTCTGTTTCTATCTTTTTAGAAAAATAGTTAAAATATGTTGTAAGAGTTTGTTTTAAATCTCCTTAGAAAAATAGTCAATATGTGCTCAGTAATGAGATCAATGCAAATCATGCCAATGAAATGGGCAACTAAACTATGTATAGATCAATACAGAGAGAAAGCCTATTCCCACATGCCAATGCTACTCCTTTTCATCTTCTAAAAGATGAACCTAAAAACCCAAATTCACATTATAATTTCTACTTGTGTGTGTACATACATACATGATTGTAGATTTATACATGTGTATGTGTATATAGATGTGTGTATACATACATACATACATGTGTGTGTACATATATACATGTGTTTGTGTTCATATATACATGTCTATGTGTACATATAGACAAATAGAATTAGTAATATGCATTCATTGCTATAGAGTATAGACATATTACATGGAGTAGAATGACATGTTATTGTTGCAGTGTTCATTATGGGCTTATGAACCTCACCAATTGGTACTCCTTTCTATATTTGAATACATAATTGACTTCTTAATGCAATGAGGCTAGAAAATAATCATGTTGTATCTTGATAGGTGATAATTGATATCTCATAACTAATAGTATATAATTTGTCCATGTTTCAGGCCACTAATGGATCCTATGGACAACATAGAGGTTCAATAATGCATAGTTAGGAAGACCACATACACCTACATTCTCACAATCTTTTTCTTTTATTGCCATAGCCAAAGTATTAGTAGCTCAAGAAGGCAATCAAATGGGTAAATGAATAAGAAAAGGAAATTCCTTTTGTAGAGATATTATTCATTCCAATGAGGTGGATTGTCATGACCAAATTTAGATGAGTACGGAATCCTTCTTTTCTCTAGCTCATATTCTCAAGCTTGTTGAGCTATCATTATGCACGATGCTAAATGATAGGAATTCTTTCAAACTGCTCTCTTGAAAAGTCAATTTTATGAATCAATTCCAAGGTTTTAGGTGATCTTGTGACCTACTAGAATCTGCTCAGTTGAAGATAAATGTTTTTGTTCACAAGGAGGCCTTTGCTAGTTCGAATGATATTGAATGAGATGTAGAATCTGCTCACTACTTCAAAATAGAACATACAAAAAAGAACTATATTTTTTTACTTTTTTATGTTTTCCAATGGATGCAATCTAACAATGCAACTAATATGAATTCCTAATTTAATAAGGGGTTAGTAAAGAAAAAAAATAAAAATTTAAAGCAAATAATTTGAAAATAAAATCCTAATGGACATAAACTATGGAAAACTATGCATTTATGAGTTAAGTTTTCAAAGAAATTAGTGGGTAACCAACGAAAATAAGAGCAACACTTCCTTAATTCCACTGATGTAATCCTCGATGAAAAACTTAATAACTATATGATGTTTCACTCTTTATCAAATTGGACGGCCACAAAAAGTAAGCTCATGTGAGACAAAGAGTTATGCAGGATGATTTCTTCCCAAGCTAGATACGTTAGTGAAATTCATTAAACTATAGAAAATAATGGAATTAAAAGATCACACAACCAAAAATAGCACAATAAACTTTTGGCTCAATCACAATTCCATGAACATAAATTCACAAAAAATATGACACATTTAGTGAGAATTACTACACTCCAAATGCGAGCACCAAAAGCATATATTATTGCAAAATAATGGCCACCTAAATTACATATTACAATCCTATATTTATAAGAAATCATCTCCTCAATTTGTGTTGAGAGTGAGAGATATCTAAAAACAAACTAATTATATACAAACTAACAATCTAACTGGTGCCTAGTAGGACTTCATCCATTTTTATATTCATTACTTGGATGCATGAGCCTTTACATGTCATAAAACAAAGAAATTGAGAGAAAATAAGAAGAAGAAAGCCTTCAGTCAAAGTAGAAGTGTTTGGAAGTGTCAAAACTAGAAGCTAATCCTTCATTGGGCATCTGTCAAAGTTAAACTACCATTAGAATGTATTTTCAATGCATGAAAAGGTCTAATCTTGGAACTAGCAGTTAACTATCAGCGCACCTCTAGAAAAAGCATAGCTTGGAAGAAAGTGCATCAGAACACCTATGCACCTCTAAATTCTTCAAAATTCTTCCAAAAATTAGTAACAAAAAAGTGCACTAGCGCACCTGGCATAGCAGCACACTAGCACAACAACACACTTCAGAGGTCTAAAATTACAAAATTTCTCCAAGTGTCAAAGTTGAAATTTTGGCTTTTGGGTTTTGTCCCTCTTTATAATAGAGCTATGTTTGGATGCTTTCCCTTGAATATCTCAATAATCTTAGTGATCTTTTCCACATCAGGTAAAACCAAGGCATTATACTTATCTATAACCTTTTGTTAGTAATTATCTACCCCTATACGAGTCTCAAAAAAATCCCTGAGTTTAGTATCTAACTCCAGCAAGGCTTCTTCTATCCTGAATGCCTACCAAATATCTTCATCACTAGAAGCTTCATCAAAAATCTTCCTAAATCTCTAAACTACCACCTAACCCAATATTAGCTTCTCCAATGCATCATCCTCAAAAATTTCGAGACATGCATCACTATAATCTTTCTCTACTTGCAAAATCTGCTCTCAAGCTTGGTCCTTGAGCTGATGAATCTCCGCATATAATGTTTCCATTACTTTATTACTATCTACCATCTTTTCAATCCAATCATCAATTAAATCTAAATCCTCTATGGTATATACATCTACAAGAATTCTATACCTTTGTCCCTTTATGGCTTGTAGTACCTATAAATATTTCCCCCATGCATCTACCTCATCCAAAATATTGAAATCTTACTTCAAAATTGCTACCATTTTATCCACATTTTCCTACATAACATGAAGTAGCTTCAGATTTCCTTGAATGATGAGAACAACTTTTTCCTCAAAAATTTCCCACCATTGTTGACAAGCATTCAAAAATGGATCTAACTATACTCCTCCCCTATCTCTTCATTTAAGTGTCGTGTTCAGAGTCTCTTTGGGGTGATCAAGATCCAAGGGACCAACAACTTTGGCTAAATATCCCTTTAGGATTTTATTTTTCCTACAAAGTGTCATTAGCTCTACCCCTTCCTATTCTAAACTTTTGAACACTTCCTTCATCCCCATTGTGACCATCAACTTGGTTGTGTCCAATGTGGGCTTTCCAAGCATAAACTCTCTGATTTGATAATCTTGTGAAGCCAAATATTCTACATCTACATCAAGAGGAGGAATAGCTACTTATGCAAATAAATCTTGGTTTTGGTTACTGTTGATGAATTTTAATGCTCTAGCCTCTTTTGATGGGGACTTAGGCTTTCTTAGAACCTCAATCAACTCAATCATGTCCTCTTCATTGGCATTGAATTGTTTCATTTTACTTCTTATCATTTATTTTTGCAACCACCTCAAAAACTATTCCATTGAAGGCCTACCTCTTAAGGATGATGGAGTTCTCTTTGCTACCCCTTTTCCCTTATCGCTCCTTTCTGGGGTTTTCTCCCTTTGTGAAGGTTCTTAATCTATAGTCTCTATTTTAGTTGAACCCATAGTTCTTATCTCAGTGTCTTAGGGAGCTTGTTGAGGATATTAAACCATTTGCTGATCCTCAGACACTTCATCAATTGATACTTGTTGTGGTTCTTCCTCCTATTCCTTTTGGACTTTCTCTTCTTCAATCCTTGGTGACAAGGGATTAGTAGAGCCTTTGTCCACAACTGTGACTTGTAATGGGGATGGAGGAGGAAGCTCAATACCTTGTGACTCCAGTGGCATTTGAGTCCAATCTTCTTGTTGGGGCTCATTGGTCAGTATATATCTAATCTTGTCTCCCACCAATTTAGTGCCCATGAGCATGAAATCAAAATCTAACATCTTAAAGATATCAATTCCCTCCACCTCTTGTTCATCAATCCATTGTTGCATTTCATCCTCTAATGTAGTCCTCTACAAAGATTCTTTTGGGATTGGTGGTAGCGTAGTAGTGGAACTTCTTCTCCTTTCCTACTCCGTGGCTCTTGCTAACTGGGTTCTTCCATTTAAAGTCACATTTTCCTCATCATCTTCTTCTTCCTCTTCTTCAAGAATAGGTTCTAGAATATATGGAAAAGGAACTACCCTCCTAATCACCCTTTTCCTTTTCTTTATCGGAGTCTTGATTTTTCTTCTCCTTTTGGGTGTAGAAGGCGATGCCTTTTCTATTTGGTGAGGTGGAGATACCTCTTGAATCTCAAATTCCATCTAAATTTGGCTTGGTGCAACAACTGGTGGAAGTTACTGATCAATCTAAACTTGTGGCACCTCAGCATCCTCCAGTCATTGTTTATTTACTTCTCCTTGTTGCTAAGGTGCTAGGATTTCACCCTCTTTTGGTTTAGCTATCTAAGGGGAATTTCTTTTCCTCTTCCCTCAGCCTTCACACTTCTAAGCTCTATAATAACCTACTAGCCTATCAAGTTGATGGATGGTTTCAAGCCTTACTAGAGATTGAGCTACAAAGGTAGGTGTGGTGACTTTCTTCCCTCTAACTTTGGCTGGGTGGTTTTGTTCATGGAAGATTACTATTTTAGTTATTGGACCAAGATCACATGGCTTCTTAATCCAATCCTACATCATTTTGATGACATGCCTAGCTTGATGGTTAATATCAAAGTTTTCTTCCTTGTCAACCTCTGCACTCATAATAGGCTTGTCACCAATTCTATCTCTGTTAATAGGGGATCCAACAAATTTTCATAATCTTGTTGCCATATCTTCAAGGGAATTGTCATTTTCAAGGCCTTTTCTACCAAATACAAAGTCATCCTACAATAATCCCTTATTCAGACATCATAGTCATTTGTAGTGTTCATCCAATGATCCACAATGGCTTCTTCATGTTGGAATTTCTTCCCTGCCAGATACTATACCCTACCCATATTGTCAAGACATGGCTTGGGATAAATGTACTCTTCTAAGGGATATTGATCCCATTCACACTCAAAAGATGAAATATCTTGTTTTCAAAGCACTTGAAAAGGTCCTATGGTAAAAGGCTACGTCCAACAATGTTTATATTGTTTTCTAACTCTGTCGTATGTAGACTCAAGTTGTTGAGAAATCTCCAAGAGGACAAGTCCATCACAAGGATACCTTAGGAGCTTCTTTGGATTTATAGTAGTACCTACTACCCTTAGATATGTGAATGTTTTGAATTGAATATAGTACACTCCAAGTACTAATATTTGTTCCATTGCATCATCTAATAACCTCTTTGCATAATCTCCTTCTATGAATCAGCTTATGGAAAGTATGAATGCATCATTCATGATCATATACTCTTTTCTTTGCTCCAAGAGCTTCTTCTTTACCAATTGAGGGTAGATGATATATAGCTATGCATTTGGATCTTGCATGCTGCCTTTACTATAAAATCCTAGATAATCTATGGCCCTAGAAGCTAGCAAGTATACTAAATATGAGGTCATATAAAACTTCCTTTTATTCTTGGCCACCACCAGCTGCTCACATAAGTTCTCATTCAGAGTGGAAGCCCAATCTAGTGGCATTGTTGCTTTCTTGATTGTTTTAATGAAATACACCATAAAGATGTTCAAATGCCTAGCTACAGGTAAACCCATAACTCTACACAATAGGATAATGGAATATCCTATGTCCTCAATCATATATCCCCTAGTTATGCCAACCTTGCCTATCTTCAAGAGTCCTCTTGATGAGGTACGAGGATTGAATGATCTTTGAGGCCTCCTCAATATGTTCCTAGTACCACCTTTCTACCTATTCATAGGTGAGTCTAATAAACTGGTCTACCCGTGGAAGGTGGAATAATTTCTCAATATTCTTGGAGTGTAGATCAAGGACAATTTCTCTAGTTACACTCTTCACCACCCTTTCGTTTGGGACCGAGTGTTCTACAAGTGTCATCATGAGCTTCAAAGATTGTATGGACACTAGGTGTGAAGCTACATTGATAAGACCTAATCTGATAAGTGCTAAGACCATTTGTGATCTCTCAGTGGGCCTATTACAAATCTTAAGGAATTCGCCCAAATCTATGTGTCCCAATTCTATATCTTTGATTTCTGAGTAGTTATCTTAGAAGCAAGATTTTGTTGGGACACCTTGGAACTTGAAGACAATAGGTTCAAGTGTTATTTTATTGCTCGAAGGAGCTAAAGAAGATGCCATTATATTTGCACAAAAGATGTTCATTAGTCTAAGGTTGAAAAGAATATGGAAAATTCAAACCCTAGCATTGATATGAACAAAATCAAAGCAAAATTGCTCAAATTTTTTTTAAAAAAAACTTATTTTAACCTCAAAACAAAAATATAGTGCACCAGGCACACCAAGGAGGTGTGCCTAATGTGGAACACTCCTGGTTGCTTTTTGAGTTTCTTTCCAAAATTTTGGGTGTGCACTAATGCACCAAGCTAGGTGCACTAGTGTGCACCTTAATTCATGAGGTTTTGCTTTTTTAGTTTTCTAGTTTTATGCTTTTATCAATTAAATGTGCATTAGTGCACTTGATCAGGTATGCTCATGCACATCTAATTGTATGTTCTATTTGTAAAAGTTCATTTTTATGTGTTTACAAGTTTATGGGTGTACACTAGCACACCAAGATTGGGTGTGCTACTGCACACCCATATATTTTTTAGGCAACTTTCCTCATTTTACTCAACAACCATGCAAATATGGGTGTGTATCTACACACCCAAAGAGGTAAGCTAATGTGCACCCCACTCGTGACCCTTTATTTCTCTTATTATTTAAACTTTAATTATTGGTGTATGTGTTTTTCTAGGCAAGGAGAGGAGATGACACACCAGACTAGGTGCGGAGTTGCAAAGAGGAGGGTGTGGAAATCAAGAAGTAGAGAAGTCTTTGGAGGAAATTAACAAGGTAAAGGGGAAAGAGAAACCCTTCCCTTTATATAGACTCGATGGTCTATGGCATAGCTACATAGTTGCACAGGTGTGCCATCTGAACAATTATGCAAAAATATTTTCCCAAAACTTAGGCACACTAGCGCACCTTGGGAGGTGCACCTAGTGTGCTAGACTTTTGAAAATTGAGCTTTTTTTTGAATTTTGGGAGTTTTTGACCTTCATGGTTTTCTGAAAGGTTCTAGACATGACCTTGAGGGCTAGGGGAGACCTCAAAATGGCTCAAATCTTGGATTAGGAGTCCAAAAGCCAAAAAATAAAAATAAGGGGTTCCATTTCTATACAGAAATGGGATGTGCATTTTAGAACTACAATGCTAAAAGGAAGCTTGAGAGATATGATTCACTTGAAGTTAGAAGAACAACTAGTGATGTTACTCCACACCCTCAAACACAATTTGAGAAACCACAAGATTGCCCATAACTTAGGGAACTCAAGAGAGATAGTAAGTTGATACTTCCACAAGGTGTTGACGACTGTCTTATCCCTTCATAGGGAATACTTCATACCACCTAGTCTAGGAACTCCTCTCAAAATTAGTGGGAAGGACCATTTTGAACTATTCTTCAAGGTAAATCTTTCATTGTCTAGATTGTTATCCTTATTGTTTGGATTGCTATCCTTACCTTATTATTGCTTGAACGTATGTTTGATCAATGTATCATATTCCATAGGATTGTGTTGGAGCTTTTGATGGAACCCATATTCTAGTGCAAGTCGATGTCAACATATAGGGTAAAAATCTTGATAGAAAAGGGAACCTATCGCAAAATGTTATGGGTGTCTGCTCTTTGATTATAATTTTTAGTACTACCTTGCTAGTTGGGAAGACTCTACTATAGATAGTCATGTTGTAGCCCTAGCTCTATCCAGAGCAGATCCACTTGTAGTTCCCCCAAGTGAGCCAAACCACATTTTAATATACTTAAGGGAAGCTAAATGTTTCAAGTATTGACAATATACTTTCTTTATGAAGGAAAATATTTTCTAGTGGATACTGGATATCCAAATGCATTTGGATTTCTCACTCCTTATCGATGTACACACAACCACTTGAAAGAGTGGTCAAGAGAAAACCCAATAAATTCTACACATGAGTTGTTTAATGTAATGAACCCTTTTTGGGGGTCCATTATTTATGTGCGATTTTCCTTGTATTTGTCATACTTCTTCTTTAATTTTCCTAATATTGCAAAGAATATATGTTGTCATTGATATCTTTCTTTCTTATCAATCCACTCCGACCATTCATCTGATTTGGCATTGGTAATGGCAATGGTCTAGTTATTGTGAAAACATTAGGAGTATATATTGATGCTTATGTGTTGCTAGATCTTTCCCTTCCAATGGTAAGTCTAATATTGGCAATTTGTCCTCAATACTTAGTGGATTATCTCTTTGTGGTAGTGAAGAGATTAGATGATGAAACTAAGATCGATTTATGGTAAACTAAAATGAGATAATGATAAATGCAATAACTATTTTAGAATTTTGATATTATGATCATGCAATCTATACTTTGTAGGTTTTGCTATCTCTTGCTATCAATTATATTCTATATCTTTCTTATATATGTATTGGTTGACATGCTCTATTCCAGTTTTACTACAATGTTCAATGAATAATAGGTGTGGGTACTCTATGAGTCTATTCCAAAGGATTCCCTCTTGACATCATTGAATCTAGATTCCATATATGTCAACTTCTCCTATGTTCACATGTTCGTTGGAGTCTATTCTTTCTTCTTGGAGTTGGAGATGAATTCTTCTTCTCATCAGAGATGAATCACATTCAATGATCTTCTTCAATGTATTTCTTTCATTCCCCCCAAATATGATATCCTATATATTTCTCATTTTTGAAGGGATGTATCTATTCTAATGTCGTTATTATAATTTATTATTTATATGATTAATTTATTAAGGTTTTCATAAGATTTTTTAATAATATATTAATTGTTATTGTTTGTTTGATTATTAATTACCATAAATATTATTTAGTCTTTTTCGAATAAGTGTACATCATAGTATTGGATGTATTACTATTTTATATTATATTTATTATTATATTAATATAACATCATTATGATATCAATGTGTTGATATATATAAAAATTATGTTATATTATGGTAACATATACAACCTTATATCATACTTAATCAATTTATTATATTTATTTATCATTATATCAATAGTCAATAGTAATGTATTTTTAATATTATCAATCAATCATATTATATTGTATTATTTCCATACAATTATTATATATAGTATTATTTTCATACAACTATTATATCAATTGGTATAATAATAATATATTATATCAATTTGATATATTATAACTATGTATAGTATATTTAACAATTATTATATTTGTTTATCAATTATAATCAAAATATTTATTTGTTATTTAATTTATTTAACTCATTAATACTATAATTGTAATATAATATTTTACATTACAATTATGCTATAATTTTATAAATATATCACTACTATATAATAGATTATAATATATTTTACTTTAATGTTATTATTCTTAATTATTATCATTATATAATATTTTATTTGAATATTGATATATCTTTCAATTTGGGCTCATGAAATTCAACCATTGACACTCCTCACTTATGAAGAATTTTCCTTAGGGAAAAATCACCCAAGACCAAGAAGCACAATAACTAGCACAAAATAGACCAACAGAGTATGATCAAAATAACAATATGATATTCAATTGATGTAATAGTACACTAGGAGTGCTTGTATATAAAGGCTTCTAGAATGCTTCTAAAATGTTTAGGAGTTAGTAATATGATAAGTCTCACAACTAAGAACACATCCACCAAGAGTGGATTATCCTCCATGAAGCATAGGAGTTAGTGCGATGATGAGAGGATAAGCCTACAAAGCTGTGTCATGTAAATAACATTGTAGACACCATGTGCTTAATTAAGGGTGCAAACAACTATGTTGTCTACATGAAAACTCAGTTAATTATGGAAACTTCAGTGATGTAGACACCATGTGCTAAATTAGAATTTCTTACTTCTATGTTGTCAACATGAAAACTCATATGAGTACAAAAACTCTTAGGTGTCTAACCTAATAAATAATAAAATAATGCATTTATCTTAAATAAACTTAAGTAAAGTGTAAATAATAATTATTTACACTAACAACTTAGAAATGCATTAGAATGTATGTTTGGTATTTTGAAGCAACATTTTCCAATTTTGAGACATGCAACATCTTATGGCATCATGAAAAAATTCTATATTGTTTTGGCATGTTGCATACTTCACAATCTCATTATGATAGAGGATGGCCTTCCATTGGAAGTAGCTATTGAAGAGGAAGATGATTATGATGGGATAGAGGTACCAATGCTTGAGACATATGGGTTTTGTTAGGAAGATAGGAATGAATGGGTACAATTTCAAGAATATATAGCAAGTAGGATGTGGGACGATTATAGATCCTGAGAATAATTGAACTTTTATGAGACGATGTGTTTTATTTGATTAAAATGATGTGTACATATACAATGATGGATGATTTCATTTTTTATGATGTTTATACCTATTGAATATGTTAGCCTCATTGCATTAGGATGTTAAAATGAAATATAGCAAGGAGTACCAAATGATGAAGATTATAAGCCTACTAATAACAAGAGAACAATGAATTCATTAAAAATCCTTTTTTTTTAATGTTAATCCTTGTTGCATTCCATTTAAATTTAAACAACATTAACTTTCAATTTCAATCATATGATTAGTTTAAATTGTAATACATTTATACCTATTGAATATGTTAGCAAGTAGGATGTGGGAAGCTTACAGATCTTGCAAATAATTGAACTTTTATGGGACAATGTGTTTTATTAGATTAAAGTGATGTATGCATATACAATAATGGATGATTTCCTTTTTCTAATGTTTATACCTATTGAATATGTTAGCCTCATTACATTAGAATGTATTACAAATGATAGCCCTCTTAGCCTCATTGCATTAGGATGTTTAAATGAAATAAAACAAGGAGTACCAAATGATGAAGATTATAAGCCCACTAATAAAAAGAGAACAAAGAATTCACCAAAAATCTTATTTTTCTGATGTTAATCCTTGTTGCATTCCATTTAAATTTAAACAATGTTAACTTTCAATTTCAATCATATCATTAGTTTAAATTGTAATATGTTTATACTTATTGAATCTATTAGCAAGTAGGATGAGGGAAGCTTACAAATCCCAAGAATAATTGAACTTTTATGGGAAAATGTGTTTTATTTGATTAAAGTGATGTGTGCATATACAATGATCAATTATTTCCTTTTTCTGATGTCTATACCTATTAAATATGTTAGCATCATTGCATTAGGATGTATTACAAATGATAGCCCTCTTACCCTCATTGCATTAGGATGTATTATAAATGATAGCCCTCTTAGCCTTGTTGCATTAGGATGTTTAAATGAAATACAACAAGGAGTACCAAATGATGAAGATTATAAGCCCACTAATAACAAGAGAACAATGAATTCACTAAAAATTCTATTTTTCTAATGTTACTCCTTACTACATTTCATTTAAATTTAAACAACATTAACTTTCAATTTCAATCATATGATTATTTTAAATTGTAATACATTTATACCTATTGAATATATTAGTAAGTAGGATGTGGAAAGCTTATGGATCCCGAGAATAATTGAAACTTTATGGGACAATGTGTTTTATTTGATTAAAGTGATGTATGCATATATAATGATGGATTATTTCCTTTTTCTAATATTTATAACTATTGAATATGTTAGCCTCATTATATTAGGATGTATTACAAATGATATCCCTCTTAGCCTCATTGCATTGGGATGTTTAAATGAAATACAACAAGGAGTACCAAATGATGAATATCATAAGCCCACTAATAACAAGAGAACAATGAATTCACTGAAAATCCTATTTTTCTAATGTTAGTCCTTGTTGCATTCCATTTAAATTTAAAAGAAACATTAACTTTAAATTTTAATCATATGATTAGTATAAGTTGTAATATGTTTAAAGCAATGAGAACAATATATACTTTGTGAACACAAATTGTAGAATATGGCATATACTAAGCTCATGAAGAGCATGAACAGACCTGTTAGTGTGAGCAAGATGTATTATCCTAATAGTTTTAGAAATATGGATGGATCCATCAGTAACTCTTCTTCTTTAAAGAAGATAATGTGGACAAAACAAATGGAATGCAAGTTTATATACTTTCTCCTCGAACAAGTTCATCTTAGACGAAAAGGTGAAGGTGGTTTAAAAAAAGAAGTGTGGACTGTCATAGAGAGGACATTCAATGTAGAGATGAACTTGAATATATCACAAGTCCATTTTAAGAATAAGCTGAAATCATGGAAAGTAGGATATAGAGTAATGAAGGACTTAAAAAAATACAAGTGGGTTTTCTTGGAATAAAGCAACTCAAACTATGGATATTGAGTATTATGTGTGGGATGACCTTTTGGAGGTAGGATGATCCTTGTACTCTTTTGATTGAAAATATATTGCCTTCTTATTTCAATAATGAAAGACTAACAACCTAATCCATTTGATTATTCTTACATGTAGAGGAGAGAATTAAAAAATGCAAAAATGTATATGAGGTCACCCTTCCAATATTTCAATAAGTTGGTTGTAATTGTCAATAATGACATTGTTTAGGGGTATGTAGCTACAACACCTCTTGATGCTAGATAAGGGCACCCTATGAATGATGCATTCCACCCACTTGATGAAGATGATACTAGTTGTGATACATCTTTTGATAGCCAACTAGATTTGGATGAAGAGTTTTATCATTCCAATCAGTTGAGTGGAAGTGGTAGAGGTACTCCTCCACCACCATCATCAAGGAGGGGAAAGAGGAAGAAGACAACTCTGGCTAAATCATTGGATGTGATATGCGAAACTATGAAGGAACTCAAAGATGGCCTTGGTAAGCCTTAGATTGTAAAAATGGATAAATCTGAAGAGGATAATGTTTTGAGTGTCATGTATACCACTCTCAAAGCTATTCCTGAACTGAGTCAAGGTGTTTTACTTAAAGCACATGAAACCTTCACGCTTCAATGTGAAAGGGAAAAAAGGTCGTTGATGATGGATGAGGTAGAGAGAGTGGACTGGATTGTAATGACATTTGGTTCAATTTAGCTATTTTAGCTAGTAATTGCTACTTTCAACAATTTTGCTAAGCAGACTAGCAACAAATTGTTAAATAGATTAGTTCATTTTATTGGCATTGGCATGGTTGGCATCTAAAAAAATCCCTATTTATGAGTTGCCTCTATTTAATGGTTTTGCATCTATCTTTGATAACACTAAACTAGAACTCATTATTGAGCACATATTAACTATTTTGCTAGGTAGACTGGCAATAAACTGTTACATAGTTTAGTTGTTCATTTTATTGTCATTGGCATGACTGGCATCTAAAGTAATTTCAGTTTATGACCTCTCTCTATTTAATGGTATTGTATTCGTCTATACTTACTTGATCTATCCATAGTTTAGTTGTTCATTTCATTGGCATGATTGACATTGATCAATACATCTATAGTTTAGTTGTTCATTTCATAGACATTAACATGATTGGCATCTGAAGAAATTCTAGTTTACGAGTTGGCTCTATTTATGACCTGATAAAGTATTGCTATAGTTGTACATTTCATTGATATTACTAATCAGAGCTTTAACTATGATATATACATACTTGATCTATTTATGATTTTCATTAAAGGTAATTCCAATTTATGAGTTGTCTTTGTTTAATGGTAAGGCATGGATCTATACTTGATCTTCCATAGTTTAGTTATTAATTTCATTGGCATGATTGGCATTGATCAATACATAGTTTAGTTGTTCATTTCATAGGCATTGACATGATAAGTATTTGAAGAAATTCCAATTTATGAGTTGGATTTGTTTATGACCTCATAAAGTATTGCTATAGTTGTACATTTCATTGATATTGCTATAGATAATCAGAGCTTTAACTACAATATATACATACTTGATCTATACATGATTGGCATTGATCAATACATAGTTTAATTGTTCATTTCATTAACATTGGCAATATTGGCATTTGAAGAAATTCTAGTTTATGAGTTGGCTCTATTTAATGGTATTGCATTCATCTCTCACAACACTAAAGTGGAACCCATTATTGAGCACATATTGACTATTTGCTAAGTAGACTAGTAAAAAATTGTTACAGAATTTAGTTATTCATTTCATTTTCATTTGCATGATTGGCATCTGAATTAATTAATGTTTATGAGTTGCCTATGTTTAATGGTATTGCATGGATCTATACATACTTTATCTATCAATAGTTTATGACCTTGTAAACTATTGATATAGCTATACATTTCATTACTATTGGTATAGATGATGAACTATTATTCTATAGTATTATGTGTAGGTGAACTATGTATAGATAAGAGCCAAGATTGGCATGGATATATACATACTAGATCTATCCACAATTTACTTGTTCATTTCATTGGCATGATTGACACTGTTGAATACATAGTTTAGTTGTTTATTTCATTGGCATGATTGACATTGATCAACACATAGTTTAGTTGTTCATTTCATTGGCATTGGCATGATTGACATCTAAAGTAATTCAAGTTTATGACTTAGCTTTGTTTAGTGGTATTGCATTGGAATAAACAACTAAACTATGTATTTTGTAGAGTGTCGATTTCCCTGCATTTTTATATTTAACAGTGTGTTTTCACACCACTATTCAGATCACAACACCAAACTGGAATTCATTAAAACACTAAATTGTTACATAGTTTAGTTCATTTTATTGGCATTGGCATGATTGGCATATGAAGTAATTCTAGTTTATGACTTGGCCCTATTTAGTGGTATTGCATTGATCTCTCACCGCACTAAAGTGGAACTCATCACAATAACAAACTGTTACATAGTTTAGTTGTTGATTTCATTGGCATTGGCATGATTGACATCTAAAGTTATTCCAGTTGGTGAGTTGGCTCTGTTTAGTGGTCTTGCATTGATCTCTCACTATACTAAGATAGAACTCATTACATCAACAAACTATTACATAGTTTAGTTGTTCATTTCATTGGCATTGGCATGATTGGAATTTGAAGTAATTCTAATTTATGACTTGAACCTATTTAGTGGTATTGCATTGATCTCTCCCTACACTAAACTAAAACTTATTATAGCAACAAACTATTACATAGTTTAGTTTTTCATTTCATTAGCATTGGCATGATTGACATCTAAAGTAGTTCTAGTTTATGGTTTGGCCCTATTTAGTGGTATTGCATTGATCTCTCACCACACTAAACTAGAACTCATTACAACAAAAAATTGTTACATAGTTTAGTTGTTCATTTCATTGGCATTGGCATGATTGGCATGTGAAGTAATTTTAATTTTTCACTTGGCTCTCTTTAGTGGTATTGCACTGATCTCTCACTACACTAAATTGGAACTCATTACAACAACAAATTGTTTCATAGTTTAGTTGTTCATTTCATTGGCATTGGCATGATTGACATTTGAAGTTATTCTAGTTGCTGAGTTGGCTCTATTTAGTGGTATTGCATTGAATCAATGGCAACACTGAATTGGAACTCATTACAACACTAAATTGTTACATAGTTTAGTTGTTCATTTCATTGGCATTGACATGATTGACATCTAAAGTAATTTTAGTTGGTGAGATACCTTTTTCTAATGGTATTGCATTGATCTATGATAGCACTAAACTAGAACTCATTGCTAATTAGAGCTATAATTGAACTATACTTATGTAGAATACACCAAGGAGTAGCAAATGATGAATGCTCAATTGTAGAACTTGAGAGCATATGCTAATAGAAATGTGTTTTGGTAGATGATTTTATAGTTCATGATTATGTCCCATGTTATATCTATAAGTCCTAATTTTCTTGGATATGTTTGTATTTTGTGTCTTCTTGTCCCTATTTGATTTCCTATGTATGTTCTCATTGACAAAATTATCAAAAGTATTGAGAAAGTTCTTTTTTTGTGTTTTTCTAGTAGATGATTGTACAATTCATGATTTTGTCCCATGTTATTTGTATATTCCTAATTTTCTTGGATATATTTTTATTTCTTATGTTTTTTTCCCTATTTCGTTTCCAATCTATGTGTTCTTATTGATAGGATTGTCAATGATATTGACAAAGTGTCTTTCTTTTGTGTTTTTTTGATGATCCTAATTTGCCAATATTGCGAGACAATAATTGTTGATAAAAAATGATCTATTAGATGATTGTTTACTATTCATGTTTGTAAACAATCATTATTTCTGATGCTACTCCTTGGTATATTCCATTAAAAAATAATTAGGTTTTACTTCTTCAAGCATGTTTAGTTTGTATACATAGGATTGACCATCTAACAATACAAACAGTAATGAGAAGATTGAATAACATATGAGAGGGTTGCTTCTTGCCAAATGTGGGGCATAAGGGTGTAGAGTATGGATTTCCCTATGTTTTTATATTTAACAGTGTGTTTTCACAGCACCATTCAGATCATAGATATTGTTCTTTCCCATTAGTTCATGGATATTGTTTGTGTAGAGTGTGGATTTCCTTGCATTTTTATATTAAAGGGTGTATTTTCACACCACCATTCATATCACTGATATTGTACTTTCCCATCAGTTCATGGATTTTTTTTTTCATCTTCTATCTCATGCTACATATGTTACTTTGAATTATTGATTAGATTCATAATTTGAACATATTTGGAACACTAGTGTTTTGTACTTTTTTGCTAGAATCACATTGTTATTTGAATGTTGGTATCTGTTTATAATACTTGTGCTTCATAATAAAATAATATTAAAATAATCTACATTGAATTTCAATTCCAATTTGAAAATGAACAACCAAATGCAAGAGAGGGATTTTCCTAATCATATTCCATTCCAATTCCAATTTCTAAATTGGCAATCAAATGTAGAAGATGGATTTGTATATTCATCTTCTATATCAACCAAATGGTCCAACTCTCTTCCCAAAATGAAAAACTAGGTTTTTGAAAACCTAGTTATGAGATAATAAGGTTTTGAGCCAAATTCCTCTTCCCCAACCAAACAAGGCCTTAGTATGTGATGTTTAAGGGTGGTGCTAACATTTAAATAGGAAGCACGTGTCATATAGATGAATGATAAAATAAGAGACTATAGTTCTTCATGTTTTGTAGTTGAAATGAGGCACTTGAAGTGGGAGTAAGGAAATTATGTCTACCAATTGAGTTAATAGATGAGTCTAGATTTACAAAAGGTCAACCCCTTCATTTTTCCCAGTTAGCAATCTTAAACTTTGCATAGTTAAATACCTGTGAGGAGAATTAACCTATGGATGAGGGATGGACTAATCAATTTTTTTGTTTAACTACCTAGGATTCAACTATAGATGCTCCCATAGTAGACACAATTTGAAGGGACACTCAGTACATTTAGTCTTTTTCTAAAAAATGCCCCTTGACAAGTTGTCTAAATTTATAGCTTCATATCCACTAACAATATTTTAATTGATTTTATTTCTATTCCTTACTGGTGTTTATTTTCTCTATAGGTGTAATGCTACACAAAACAAAAATAAAAACTAGGAAACCATGAACAAGCATAAAGAACCATAAATTTTTTTTTTTTTTAATCATCATATTACAAGAACAAGTACAATGATTGAATCATTCTCAATTCGTAGACTTCAAAATATAAGAATATATCATCTAAATAAATTTCCATAATGATGTTAATACATAATGAGTTCAGTACAATAATGAAGAATAGTATCATTCAAAGATGCCTAAGTCCAACATAGACTTTACAAATATCAAATTCAATTTCAAGAAGTAACTTCAATATTCTTCCTTAGCACTAGTTATTCAACTTGAACACCTGAAACATACACAAAAATACAACACAACACAAAGAGGGCTCAGTACACACTGAGTTGAAAAGCGTAGTCCATCTGCATACATGTCAGAATAAACATATATAAAACCATAATGCAGATATATGAACCACATAACATAGTGCAATTCTAAAATAACTATGCAAGAAGTAACATCTTCTTAACAATGCAAAATTAAACTCGCACTAAGAATAACCAGTTAATGAATCATATATATACTGAGGTGTCATCACTATGGTGCTAATATATTGCATCTGTATATGGTAAGCCCATAGGCAACACATAGTGGGATTCTCTATAGTACTCGTGAAATGACGCAATAGAGACTTGCCTTGTTCTTCATACTTAACCTTACTAGATTAAGTCACAGGTAAGGCCAATTATCTTTTGTATGTAATTAACCTACCCAATTCATCTTTAAAATTATCACTGAATTAATTAACTAAATAGGATAAATTGATATTCAGCCACCTTGATATACGTTCATTATAGCTATCCTTAAAATACACATCAAATAGATATTCTAAGAATGCACATGCAACGAATAATAGTTAGATTTCACATGATATTACATTCTTCATCTCTTAAAATCTCATCTTCTACTACCAAACTTGAAAGTAAACTTAGGTTATTTTAACAACAGAAATAAATACTACAATATTACGATCTTGTAAATATAACTTAAACTGTTACATCAGTTTATTGATATTTACTAGTCGTAGTACTATACTATTTATCTCTACTATTATAAAAAACTAAGCTTATCCTTCGAATTGGCCAAGATAGTAATATAATGCACATATGATATTCTCGCTTTGAATAACATAGCATCAAACACATATATCATAAATCTATATTTTCCATTGAAAACAATCTTCAATTCAATATTGGACAGAAAAAACATCATTAAAATAATAGAATTCCAATTTGCAAACATATAACTTTCCTCTCAAAAACATAATATAAATACTACTGACATATCTAAAATGCTTCAAAAAAAATCCAATTAAATCATATCTAACAAATCCCAATAGCATACAGTTAACTAGATTTTCCAAGCTCTGTTGTTGTTTTAAAACAAAACGAACATAATCAATGATACCGAGTGTTCAAACAAACTCACTTCCATTTTGCCAATTTGCAAGTTTTGACCCATTGATATCATATTTACTATTTAGAATCTCCAAAATACTATCAGACAAGATGCACCACAACATAACATGTTTCCAATTTACATAACTTCAAGCAACTGTTATAAAGAATTCAAACCACACTACAATGTTCAGACAGTGTATCGGCTGTTAAACATGGAAATTTTCAAACATTCAAAAACCATAAAGATGCTAAGCTATTTACATGTTAATATAACATTGTTTTGGTTACATACTAACTATTCGACAAAATGACTCTACCCTCGACTGCGGTCATGAGCCGATAATTTAAGGCAAACTCAAAACTGAGACCGAACTTGTTACCCATTTGCTATAGAAAACAAGTGAGCTTTGAGATATGGTTTCTCACAGAGCTCGGCCCTGTCAAAGCCGAATACTCACACAAAACACAATCACATACTAAATAACTATCTCAAGCATGAGGCTCTGACCATGTTTAACTCGGTGAACAAATATATGTTTAGGGAAAAGCCCAAATATATACATATAACAACCTCCAAACTGATATCTCTATACTCCACATTCAAAGATGGGTATATGTAGGGCTAAGCATTGCACACAGTGCCATGCTCTGCACATACCCATCCTTGAGTGTTAATACACAATATGTAAAACTCATAACCATTTACAACATGCTAATTGAAATAACTTTGCAATTGCAAACAAAGAGAGAGTAGGGTAAGAAATTGCCCCTACTTGTAATACTTCAGATGGAAAATTGCTCTGCAATCTAACTCGATGACAAAGCCCCAAAAGCTGAATCCAAAACTGGTAAGCAATCTCTACAATGCCAACACACATAACTCCCAGATGACTTCACAATGGGGTGAAGCAGAAGAACCCATTAACAACAATAGACAACTTCTGAGGAGTAACTCCATCGAGCTAAACCCAATATGCAAGTTTCCCTTCCAACCAACACCCTTCATTATGCCGATACCTCAACAACAAGGGTCATAAATGTAATCAAACAGAGCAATGCGGCCAAGTTTTTGGCCCATATTCTACAAAAAAAATTGACTCACAACAAGAAATGGCTAACCAAACCCTTAGTGTCATCAATCCTCATAAACAAGCATTCAATTCAACTGTGACACTACACAGGGTCGTGCACAAGACAGTTGCAATGCCACCGCCATACATGGCTTTCAAAAATAGTGAGTAAGTTTCCTCTTACATGGCATTTGATACCCATTTAGGGTTGTATGCCTTTTAACAAATATTAAACCCCTTTAATAATAGAAAATGTTTATGCCAACCTCAACTTAGGGTGTTAGACCCTTTTAAAACAAGTATATATGTATGCAAAGCAAACTGTGGTTTATTAAACCTTTAAAACAAAATGAATATAGGTTATGTAATTAAAACCATCTCAAGGTTATATGCAATATAAAGTTTTTAATCCCTTTTACAATCACGTATATGAAAGTACAATGATAAGTTCTAAATGCAAACAACATATTACCATTCAAATTAAACACACAATATATACTTACTTTCTTTCCAAAGAATTCAAACATAGAATGTAGTTTACAATGAGTTAAAAACATAATGAACATAATCGATACCCAATCAACATGCAAATATTAATATGCCAGTTCAAATCACAAAATCCCAAATCACATTCATTGCTAATAACATAGTTCTAAACAGAAAATATGTTCAGCATCAGTCTCATAATTCAAAGATGGTAATATAACCAAGTTCTTCAAAAATAAAAACATAACATTTGAAAGGAATCTTATAACAGCAAGGTCATAATTTGCAGAAAAACCCAATGTAGTGGTCAGGCATGACAATAGGTTATCATAAAGTATGAGTATTGACATAAATAGCTAATTTGTTGGAAAATTTTGGTTAGCACTTTAGCCAATGAAGGTCCATAACATTTTGTGCACAAATAGGTGAATGAATTTGGGTGGTTGTTCACATTATTATTGACATCCTTTATAGGTATTACTCTAACTATCCTTTCACTTACAATAAAAGTCTTACATACTTACAATCCAATTATAATCATTTGATACATGACATTTGAGGTCTAGATATCAACCTTTAGTACCTCTTGCTATTTCTCTTCCAATTACTAAAAATGAAAATGAAAGAGTCTTAGAAAGAGAGGTAGATGGAGCTTCCCTATTCTTTTCTTAAAAAAATCTTCTACTTGAATTTAGGGTCATAAGATAGTGTACAAGAAAATAAAACAATACAAGGATTTCAGGTAGGTGACAAATTTTTGCCTCAATTTTATAAGGATAAAATTTTGGGGCCACATAAAAGCTCCATCCTCTATGATATGGATAATTTACTCTCAATTATATTAGCAGGAATGCTTCTAAACTAAATTACACTCCACATTATTTTGATCTATTTTATAAGAGGGGGGTGCCTTATTGTGAACATGGTCATTGATTCTCCACTTGGGGAGAAAGTTGATTTTTCAATTGACTTTATTATTATTAATAGAGTTGAAAATGGTGTTTCTTCACCCCCCCCCATATGCTGGTGATTTCTTATATCATTCAAAGAAATAGAGTTTCCACAAGCAACTTCATTTGCGTAAAATTCAATGAACTACTAGTTTAATGAAACCTACAGTTGTGATCAATATGCAACTCGACATTACCATTATATCTATTTATTGTACAAAAAATTGGTTTTCTTAATATCGTAAGTTTTATTTCAATGAGTCCTTCATTCCAAACTAATGATAATGTATTTAATACACTAAAATTTATGAATAGAAATTTAATTTACAATTGTGCTGCAATTTCCTATTATATGGTACACTGTCAGTCTAATGGTAAATGAATGCATCACACTAATCATAAATTTAAATCCAATATTGAAATGAATTTTGTCATGCCCTAAATTTTACCCTAAAAGTATATTAAGCACAATTTTTTTATATAAAAAAATTATCAAAAGACATATGTGTGCTATAACTATATCATCAATGAGTTGGACATCCCTCCAACATCTATTGACCCAGGGTTTGAAAAGAGACTACTCATACCTACTACTTCAATCTGTACTCCACATTTCAATGTCATCTTTGCTATTTTGTCATATGAGTTAACGTTTCTTCAATGCATGTAACCATCGATTAACCATCCATTAGAACTATCATCAACTTTGATGCCAACTATGCTACTCTAGGCAATCCCTATGAATAATTTAATTTACATAAATAACACTCTTCTAGAATATTTAAAATGTTCCCAAAAGCAATGGGTGTATTTTTTTTTTTCATCCCAACGTACATCTATCTTTGACATAGTTATTATTATTAAATTATTTATTTATTTCATTTAATCTAATTCTTTTTTTTTTAAACATTTAATTATTATAGTTATTATATATTGTAAGTCCCGTTAATTATTACTCATATTATATTTCTAATGCTAGCAACATTATATTTTAATATTAGGATCAATACCTACTACAAATGAAAGTCTAGCAAAACAGATGATCAATTTCATTTATACAAAATAAACATATATCATAAAAGAATGATTTAAAAATAATCTATCCTTACTTCCTAATAAATACTAAAATTCAACTAAATAAATTACTTTAATCATGGTTGGTTTATTTTAAATCAAATCATCAACTTCAACTATTATAATAAAATCTACTTGCTAAATTCCTAGATAGCACCTACTTCCTAGACTTTTGACTATCCTAATTACACCCTGACCACATACTTTGTGATCACAAAGTGTGTGTGTGTATATATATATATATATATATATATATTCAACTCAACATGCTTATCTAATTCTCCATTTCAAGGTCTTCTCTTTGACCCACGTGCCTCTCCATGGAAGATTCTAAAGCCAAGACAAGAGATTACTCAACAATTCCTTAGATGACGTGCATAGTGGGGATGTGTTTTAGCTAACCTTTTTCCAACAACATCTACTTGCAAGGATTAGCAAAGAATTTTCATTGTACCTTAGCTGATTAGGACTGACAAGATTATGTCATCACCATCAAATCTTTCTCCCTTTTTCTCCAGTGCCCATTTCTTCTTTTTTTCTAGGGCGATGTCTATCTGGCCGAATATTTGCACCAGATGTGACATTTTGTTTGATTTATTAATTAATTTAAAAATCACACAAACACGGTTTTGTGAGTTTTAAATAAATTAATAAATCAAACAAAAGGTCACATCTGGTGCATTTCCTCGGCTATTTAGCCACGGGATTTTTCTAGGCATGCATTGAGTATAGGCTACCTCATTTAATGCTGATGGATTTGACATGTATGGGCACCTTGGGAGGAATGTAAGCCTTGTCTCTATATCATATAAAATTATTTTCTCATCCACCTACTATGGTTGCCTAGTGGGGTTTTCTCTCCACTTTTTTTTTGATGACATCTTTCAACATGAATTTAGTTAAGATAGCTGGTCGCCTAGGGTAGATAGTAGATTGTTGTCATGCTATGTCTTGTTCAATTTATTACTTGGCGCTAGTTTAGGTTTGTTTAACATGAGCATTGTATATTTTTTTTTTTTGAAGTTTCTTTTGATTTGATAGGGTGTTGACTCAAGTTATGTGTCTCATATGAGGTCCCTCCTAATACAATTAATATGATGGTGAGTTTATTAAGTTAAAAAAAATGCTTTATAGGTTATAGGGTCCTAGGAGTCTAAGGAATACTCTTGAATATTTTAATGTCTGCACTAAGAGAATAGATTTATTTTACTTTCTCATACATTTTCCAGAGGATAAAATGTGCACCTACAACAAGCTTATGTCTTAAGCCTTGTATATTTATAACATCACTTGATTTTCTTCTTTTGTAATCTAGGATATTCAAGGTAAGTTATTGCAAGGATAATTAGGAGATAATTATGAAGTATGTATAGTTTTAAAATTGTGATTCATTTAGCATTCAAAACATTAAACTTAATCCAATAAATAAACATTTCATGACAAGACTTTATACGAAATTATCTGGATTATCCCTATCTATGAATTATGAAATTTAGAAAACTGAAAACCATTTTCTCAACATTATCTTCTTATGCAGATCTAGATTTTCATGTACATTCACAATTGGTAAACAATGGAACTAAAATGATAATATCGATCCACCAAGATAATCCTTCCTATGAATATTATCTCTTCTATGATATCAAATTTCTTTTGCATTCCACTCAAGAGCATCAAGTGATTTGGATCTCTGATTGGTGTTACCATCCAATAAAACAACAATATTATTACAATGAATTATCTTCAGTGATACCCTCATGATACACAAAAAGGTGGTGAAGTCAACATATCATAATATACACTATGGAAAATACTTTTACTACACATGAGCACTTACAACCTTTCCATTGACAATCAAACTAAGACAATAGCTTTCTCTTACAATACATTTAGGCTCACATAACAAGATGGAGTTTTTCTCTCTATCTCATCTCAATGCAATATTGTCTTCTCCTCCTATGCACATGGAAGATAACAAGGACTCCAAGTTTCCAATATTTTTCTCTAAGAACCTACAAATGCATCACAACAAAACAACAAGGACCATGGGTGCTTTCCACCCAACCATAGGCCTCAAAGAGACCACCCCCGTGCTAGGAGAACAAGGCTCAACCAGGATTCACATACACACTTGTAAGAAACATATACACCACATAACAAAACTGCAACAAATCCCATCCCAAGGATATTTCACAAAGGCTCACCATTGGAACCTTGAACATAGGGTGAAGGTGGAAACGCAAGGAGGTTTACCATTTCATATCATATTTTCCATAAAACTCATTCCCTTTTAGGGCTAAATCAACAAAATACAAGGCCCTTTCGAGGCTTCATAATATCATGCCCTTTCGGAGCTTCATAAACATCTTCCACCACACACAACCAATAGCTTTAGTTTCCTACAAATCCATACTTCAGTTACTTCCTCCCTCACCATTTCTCCTTTTTCTTTCTTATCCTCCCCCAAGGAAAAATATGAATATGACAATGGCATACAATGGAGCCCATACTCCAAGGGCCTCAACTATGCAATCCAATTGCTACCCGTTCACCTTGGACTTCTCTTCCCTTCCCACAAGGGTGAGTGTAAGTCCCACACCCACAACAACACTCAAGCACAAAAAAGAAAACAAAACCAAGTAGAAATAAAACAAGAAATTTTCAAGAGCACATCACATTATCACAACACAATATCAACACCCATAATACAACAAGGAAATAGAGAAATCCAAACCTCATACTCACAATACTCCACACAATACAAAAAAATGCAAAATGGTGCCACACAAATCTACATGGAAAGCACACCATTCAAACACTCACATGAATGCTACTTCACAATGAAATGCAATGCATACTCCATTGATAAACTCCACACTTGCAGATTTGCTTAACCATGCTAAAAGAAAGAAATGGAAAAGAAGCGAGTTTGAGATACCAACCTTGGTCCAAGCTAGGGTAAGGATAGTTGCAGTAGAGCTCCACCCGCTCTCCCTCCAAAACCTTGCTGTCTCTAAAATTTAGAGAGTGGCCAAGTAGTTTCTCATTTAGCCCTACCTCTATATATATCCTTCTCATTTTCGAATTCCATATAGAATGTCATTTTCATGGGGTCTCCTAGGTCCACTAGACACCCTAGAGGTCATTAATAGCTCCCTAACCTATAGTACTATCATGGGTAGGGTTAATTTTAATCACAACTTACCTTAAAGTTGCTTTATGACCCTCCCAAAGCTAGGTGATTCAAATTTCAACTTCCCCAAGGTGATGACCTTGTCCTTTTACTGACTAAGGCAATAATCAAATTTCTTAATTAAGGCATTTATCACAGAATAAGGTGGCCACATGATCCATTGACTAATAACATGTCAGTCACATAAAAAGCACAAGTGTCAAGTGACACACACAAAATATCACATTATATTAAAAAAAAATGACTTGTTTTACAATAATACATGAACTAGGCTACTACGCACACATACAATTCACATATACAAAATAAAACACATTACAATGAGGTTTGAATGGATGTGTCCTGTTTGTAGTAGTTTGAGCCTTAATTCCCCTTTAACCCATGGTCAAATTCCTGCACACTAAACTCGAGCGTCATTAGTCCAAGAAAATAATATAAGCATATGTAAAATAAATCATTATCTCATTCAACATTAGGCTTGCATATATTTCATCATCTCAAATTAACTTTCTCTTTCTTAATCATTTCAAATATAACCTTCAAAATATTAAAATATCAAAACTTACATATCACATTCGACATTTGAGTTCCATACTTCATTCCTTTTAATTAAATTACTTCTTTTAACAATTTCCATGTAAAATGTTCAAAATACTATAAAATTAAACTTTACTTATCAACATAACATGGTCAATTTAATATTCTAAATAACTTCATATTCTACGACAAGATGTTGAATCCATAACTATTGAATCCCTAGGTATGCGGGTTAGGTCTCAATGCATAACAAAATTTATCTTTTAACTCTAATTTCCACTTCAACATTACCTTCTTATATTACAAGCATTTCTACCATTCAATTTCTATTAAAGCAATGTCAATAGCTTACAACATGAAATAGAATCATTAAATGCATCAATTAGATCATAATATGTAGAGGTAATTGCGGATCATCAAAATGCAGATATAAAAATGACATAACCCTATAGTCTCAAAAGTGTATCAAACATAGGATTAAAATGACCGTAATGCAATTGTCTCATTGGTACTATGACGAATTGGGTGAGGCCTCACAAATTTGTAATTTTTATAATAGATAAACATCTTCATAAGCGAGTAGTGCACATCAATATGTACATGTATACGAAAACCCAAGCCTTAAGCTTGTGCTACCATTGATAAATCCTTAGCAATATCTCATTTTCCATATTCCCATTGGTTTCTTTTCATAGAATGATTGGTCTACACAAGGCCAAAGGTAGAATAAGTCATGGTGTTCGGAAGTCAAAGTAACAAGATAAAATCCTGCTTCTATGGCCACTATTCACCATTTATTTGCATCGAACCCATTTGGGTTATCTTTCCCATTTCCCCATTCACTATTGGTGAATGTATTGATGTCAAAGTGAATACATATAATCATTTATCTCTATTTCAATTTGATTTAATTTGCAATATTAACATGCAAAACCAACAAAGGAGGTGGACCATTCACACCAGAAAAAGCCACACTTATAAAACACACTACCTACTGATGATGATAGTGAAGATTTTATAAATTGTTTTTAGAAAACACGAACAAGATATGCTAGAGTAATAATTAGGTTGTTAATTCTAGAAATGTTGACGATCAATAGTTAACGGGGGCTTTCATTTCTTTATTTTTCTTATAATCACTAGGAAAAGTAAGAGAGTGTTTTTTTTAGTAAACATAAATTAGAAAACTTAAGACAATTAATCTAAGAAGAAAACTATATAATTTGACATTTTTTACATGGAAGAAGTGGAAATTAACCTCATGGTTATCTTTCTTTAGTTAAATGTAGGAAGGAATGATAGAGTTATGATTCAAAGATCCTTTCTTTGCCTCTAATTCTTGTCACTATTTGTATTTAAATTAAAATCTATTCATTCTTTAACTCCATATTTAAAGCACATTGTGACGACCAACCTCTATACTATATTTTCTTTTAAATACAAAAATCATTATAGGTATGTTACTAGATGTGGTTCTTCGAGTGATAATGCTATGTTTTGCAGTGAAATGAATACTAATTGCATTAGTTCATATATTCACTCATGTTATTTGAGAAGCATACTGCTTACTCAAGAATCACTAGAATAAGTGAAGGATGTTGCTTCCATAATGAAAAATACAAGAACTTCAGGGAGTACTCCTATTCATGAAGAAATCATGAACTATTTCAAAAAAGGCATAAGAAGCTAAGTAACACATATTTGCATTGGGCTCCCAAGGCATCATTACTAACCTTGTCTATTTCATGCAATAACTAGATATGAAATTGAACCACCAACATGAATAGTTAAAATAATTGCAGAAGTAGAACATGAAATATTTTTAGCAAATATTGTTATCATACACAATTGAATATATATTTATATATACCACTATGAAAACTGGGTCTAAGTGAACCCCTATAAGAGCTTTTCATGCATGTGTACCCAACTGTCATTTTGAGGCCTATGATGTGTTTCATGTGTTTAACATCCTTCATTCAGTACATACATGTATTCTCTTATGATAACTTCTCATTATGAGTCATTTTGTGAACTTTCATCTCACGCATTGTTCAAATCTATATTTTTGCCTTAGTGTCAAACAATTATAGGAAGCCTAGTTTGCAAATAAATGCCTTGCACCCGATTAAGTTTCATGATTCACTACTTTGGGAGTGTTTAGTATGCATATCATAGAACCTATTTTTCAAATTTCAAATTATTTTGATATGTTTTGACCAAGTTTTGAATCCCTCAAAGTTTGTTGTTTACTGTTGTTATGCTAATGCATATTGTTTGGAATTCTGGGAAACCCTATTTGACCTATCATAACTTTGACCTAGTTGACCAAAATTTGAAAGTCCTTATTGCATTAGATTCTATGGGCTAGGGACTTGCTATGCTTCAATTTTGAGCATGCGACAAATCCATTTGACTAGTTTTCAAACACAATTCCAAATGCAAACTATGAAGTTTTATAAGTAACCTGAAAGTGTAGATTGATTAGTTACCCTATTTGGGATGTCATAAATTTGAAACCATTATGGATGGGACAAAATGGATTATACCACTCTATTCTACTATGAAAATAATTTAAGTGTTTCAGTTTTGAGGTCTTGATGAATCCATATGCATACTTTCCTAGGTCCATTCTGTGCAAAAATTGTTATTTTGCTAATCTTCCCAATTTTGCAATTCCAAGTACCCAACTTTTCATGCCTACCAAATTTTTCTAGTAATTCATCATGAGACCAAGGCACAAACTTATACTCTCCATATGAGAATCTACCGATCCCCTAGACTTTAGATTCCCAAGTGTCCTTTTGACCTATTTTCAAAGCCTAATCCAAATGCAATTTATTATTTTCTAACATATTACTTATAGGATAAATTTTAATAGGTGACTTCAACAGTCAATATCTTTTGACTTGTTTGTCTTCATGAGGCATAATTTTTTTAGGATGATAGTATGGATGACATAGAGCATGAATATAAGATCTCAAGGCTCAGTGGTTTGATTTAGACAATTTTAAGGCCAATTCCAGAGCCTCCTGACACTAAGGATAGTTCTCAGAAAGGGATAAAATGAGTTTTTAAATGATGCATCAGTGATTGAGTTTGAATCTAATCAGTGCCAGGTACTCATTAGATTAGTTTGAGATTTCAGGTGTTTGAGTTTGGATTTTTTTTTAGCTGGGCCCACTTTGGGACCCAACTAATCTTCATTAGATTGATAAGGCATGCTAGGGCTTGGGAATTTTCAAGGGTTTGAAGCTAGAAGAGGAAATAAAAATTATTGAAAAATAAATATGAAATCTTTCTTTCTTGTGGGAAGTCTAGTGAGATGTACTTAAGAAGTAGTAGCACATTGATTTAGTGATGATTGCAAACATTTTTCTGCCCGGTTTAACATTGTTCACCATATTCCTCTATGAGATCTGTTATGGATAAGTAATATTAGTGGGTAAATCTTTTTTATAATAATTTCAAGGTGTACACTCCAAGCTGTATATTGCACAAACAATGACTATGGACCACAATTGAGAAATAATTGAATAGAATATCAAGGTGATAAATGTATTAGTAAGTTCTGGCACATTGTCAATCAAGAGTTTCATATCTAAGGAGCTTGGAGTGTGCATTCTTTCATTGTCCCTTTTTAACTTCAATAAGTGTAAATAGTGACAAAGAAATTGATTAATGAAATAAAAATTCTCAAAAGGAGAGCAGTGTATCTAATGGACATGCAAAGACAAATGGAAAATGCATAGTTCATATTAGAACTATCATGACCCCTTCTAAAGAGAATCCTATAATTATAATTGGATAAGATATATAAACTATTATTAATTATTCACAAAAGAAATAATATTGATAAACTATGTAGATAAATATTTATGAATTTAATTATATATATTATTCGCAATAATATAAATTAATATTATTCATCAATAATAATAAATATAAACATATCTTGTAATATACATTAATAAATAATTATGTAATATACATAAATTAATATGCCTAACCGATGGTATTATAGATATTTAAACACAAACCTAATAACCATAATACAAAGAAACATACTAATTAATACTTACAACCTAAACCGATGAGCACTTCATCATTTAAACCCATTACATCTTGGAGACATGTCCACTTAAGCATGACCAATGGTAATAGTGTGGAGTCAAAGAAGGGGTACGTCCATTCAAAGACAAGTATAGCAGTATATGTGTAGAGTTAAAGTTGGAAGAAGAGGATATCATGTTTTATGAGATACATACACCTTCAAAGGACATAAAAGAAAGCGAGGAGGGAAGGATATACTACGGATCATATAGAGGGTGGCACTCAACATAATCTCAAGAAAGCAACGTATGAAAGGAATAAGAATCCATTCTTACAATATATCAAACCTAATAGAAAATCAGATACTTTATTTCCCTTTTACATCAATCCTTATTGGCATTATCGGTTTGAAGCATTCCAATAAACAATTTTGAAATAGAAATATATGCAACATCTACATATTTGGAATCTGAACACTCAAATCGTCATATCAGATAATACAAACTATTGCTGAAAGCCAAATAATAGCTTGCATCGACTATTAGGAATAAAATACTATCATTCACAAAACATCTGTTTAGCTGAGATTGCTGCCAATTATATATCAGCTTTGCATACGTCTATATCTTAGACTAAATATAGTAATTGATTATTGGTGGAACATCTATTACATAATTATATGTAGTGTCAACACGAACATCATATTAAGAATTCATAGATCAAACACGGGTCGGTATATCTCATTCATATGGAAGATATGTGGAAGATGTGAATCAGTTGAGTATACATTCAATCAATATATCAGTATTGATATGATCTCTTAATCTTGCATAGTCTACAAAGAGTATAAGGCTTGAAATCAGATTCTATCACATTTAATGAACAAAGAAACCATCATCATTATACAAATCTTTTGTCAACATATTTCTTGCATAAAGTTAAGGTGATCAAACTTTCTATTCACCAAGGTTTACAAGAAAGAAGTTATTCCCATATTTCCAACTATACTTGAAGTCATTCATAAGATCTTAAATAGAAACTAAGGGAAATTTTAGATATAACCAAAACGGGACATTACAAGAACCTACCTGAATTGCCTCACAATAAGTGTATCATAATGATGCACTAGGCCTTTCTTAGGAATAATATATTCAAACTAAGCACTAGTTTCCCCACCATGAGGTGCATTTAATCTTATCAACCCAGAGACGTATACTTGAAATGGTCAGCACAGTATGTGCGCTAGGTCTCTTAATGAGTCACTAAGCTTATGCTGCAGGAAAGTAAAAATGCAAGGAAAAGAACTTACACTACTGCTGCAGAAGGTAAAACACTTAACTCTATGAATACTGGAAATACAATGGAAAAGATAACAGATATTCCAACTTGGCTCATCCACTAAAATTTCTCTCACATACGCTATAGGAACATTCATAGAGTGTGATGCTACAGGAAGGAACTTGCTACTTCTACTTAAGATACTACTAATGCTTGAAAATAAATCTATTCTATCCTAATCTAATCCACCTTCCAAATGGGCCCCCTTGGTTGGCTTCTCTAAACTATTAACATAGGATAGAAGCCAAAGAAAACTATTTCATCCCATTTAGATATTCATTACATAACACAGAACTGTAAAACACAACTGTAAAAGTTAACAGTTTGCTCTCAGATCTTTTCTTCTTACTTGCTAAAGAAAACTTAACACATTGGGGTCGATTCCTACATATATAGGAGATCAACACTTTATTCCATAATAGAAAAGAAAATGTCCTAGCTTTAAATCTGTAGGAGAGAAAATAGGAAGAATAATTGAAGGTGGGAAGAAGAAATAATGGCTTAAGGTGGGAATAATAAAGTCTTAACATCCGCTCACCACAGAGTAAATGCAGAGAAGGCAATGAATCTTCATAGCTCCTCCTTATTCCCTATTGCATTTTCTGGAACCGTTACAACTTTCTCCACCATTGAATGTTGTTGATGCCTAACTTTTGAATCCCTCCATTCATCTTTCAGTCTTCATTAATAGGTTAGTTATCACACAAATCATATTTGCAAATAAACATTTATCAAATTAAATTCAAACATAAGAACACACATTTTGATAACCATATGAAATACTACATACTAGATATAATATGAGCAAAAGATGACATAGTTTCTACCCCATAGGTTCATCAAAGGTTCAGTAAACATAGGTCCATAAGTGTTTTAACAAAGACAAAAAGAGTATCAACAAAGTATCTTAAACACCACAAAATAAAGGCAAATTTTAGTCTCATCATCTGCCCCCTGCCAAACTAATGCTTGTCCTCAAGAATTGCACTTCCTTGTTAGAGACTTGAACTCCCCAATTTCCATCCTCACCTTTCTATTGCTCTTAAAAGTTGTAGTAAAATCCTCTAGTTCTCTCCCACACTTCTTTTCAGTGATCTTCCTACAACTTATCAAGACTGTCAATGTTGATATCATACAAGGGCCATAGGAACATTAGAGGTTGCATTGTTAAAGGACACCACAACTATGGTCTTGGCTTCTTTCCCAATTCTAAATATTTTCAAACTTTGTGTAGCACGACTTCCAAGTTAATAGGGTTGTGTGGTCTAATTTCTTAAGAGATTTAGGTAGTCTCACCCACCTGCTCCTTACACCAATCATGGCTCTTTGAAATGCAAAGTAGGGTGAATTTTCATGTTCAACATAAACCTTAGTTGTAGTAGCAAATATCTTCTCCCTTACTATTGGATTCTTGTTTCCATAGGTCAATGTAAACCAATCCTAGAGCATCTCCTTTGGCTTACTAGTTTTTGCTCTCAAAGGTAAAGGTTTTTCTCTCTCCTCATCTCTATAGTCATTCAACTGCCTATCATAATTTGCTTCATTGGACATCCATGACATGAGAGCTTTTAAATGTACATCTCCTATGTAAAGAAAATGATTCCACTCAGTCTCTATAGGAATAACAAAGTTATGAACATATAATTCACACAATAAGTTCTACTAATATGGTGGTAAAGTTTGATACAGCCCATAAAATTCCTATGCTAACTTAAACTCTACATTCACATTCTTGCGAGTTAACATTAACTGAAACAAAAGAAATTTTTCTTTCAAGCAAAGAGCATAGACTCTAGGTGGTGGCCTACAAGCAAGGGCTTGGTTAGCTAGCTTAAGGGCATGGTCCATGCACTATTTTTGGCTTTCTAGCTATTCTTTCAATTCTCCAATTTCCTCATTTTTTGATACTATAATCTTATTCATCTTCTTCTTTTCTTCTTTCCACAATGCTTCAGCAAACAAATATTGTCTATAAAGTTGAAAAAGGAGCTTTTGCAGGGTGGCAACACTATTGTCTTCTTCTTCATGATCCCTTTTCCTCCTTTTTTCCTACCATAGATGCTCTGCCAAACTATTGATCCATGTTGATCTATGTATAACTAAGGTAGTATTCAGATCAACATACTTAGGAATGGTTTCAACCCTATAGTTGGAAGTGTCTGGTAAATCTACTGGGGTATCACTTTCTTTAATTTATTTTCCACACTCTATAGTAAGATTATTAAGAGTATTTTTTATCTCAGGATAAGGGGGAGAATGATTAGAAACAATTTACATGGGAGATTCCCTGGTGGATGTTTTAGACAACATAGGATCCTTAGAAACCTGGCCTATCATTCTAGGGCTTCTCCATACAGGGGTCTCTTCTTGTATTACAATATTTTGCCTACTTTTTTGCTTCGGTATCACTATTGCAAGATCAATTTCTATAGGACCCTTCTTTTTTATCTTTTGTTTTACAATTGTAGGACTTGGTTCTTGCTAAAAAAATGTTTCTTCTGGTAATTTTTGTTTCGTCTTAGCTTTGCTGGTAGTAGGTTTAGGGATTCCTTGTATAGGTGGAGGCACATTTTCTTGAATAGGGGCAATTTCTTGTTCATTTCCTTGAGTCCTTTTAGTTTTAGCTCCTTGAATATTTTGTTCTGTAGACTCACTACTGGGAGCTATGTTTTCCTTACTAGGTTGTTTGCTAGGGCCAGCTTGGGGTTGCAGGGTTTTAAGTTGCACAAACTAATCCCATGTTAAAGGGGATACATCCCTAAGAGACCTCTCTATTAACAACTTAATTAAAGCATGGTGAGTAACATAATTCTCTTTCCCTTTCTGAGTCTCCTCCATAGTAACACAAAGCATATTATACAAGAAATTTAGAATATTCATAGCAATATTATGCCTTACATAGCTAAGTAGCTTGAAATGATGTGCATGCAAGTGAGAAAATCTGCCTTGACAAGTAAAATACCTGATAATGTGCATCACTAATTTAGGGTATGGTTGCGGTAATGAAAACCTCTTACATTCTTGTTTCATGACATCCAATTGAGGGTCATGTGGTCTAGTAAATTAGGCCCTCGCTGACCTAGCGTCATGCATGCTTGAGTAGTACTCTCCAACTGTAGGTAACCTTGTTACTTTTGTGATGCGCTCCTCTATTGCAACTAATGTCAAGCCCCAAATAGAAGCTTCACCCTCGTCGAATGTCTTGGTAAATTCTACAGTTGCCTCTTCATCATATGTCATTAAACTTAAGCAATAACCTAGCCATCCACAAGCATTTAATCTTCTCATAGCTTCTACATCGGAGAGCAACATAATGTGCTCTACTAGCTCTGTCCTTTGCAAATTCCCACCCATTTCTCAGGACTTCCTCTGCTACTCTATTTTCTCCCCTTTTTATGAATTAAATCTTCAAACTCTACATTATTCCTTAGACTCATCATGCTAATTTACTTTAGGAAGCAATTAATTGCCATAAAAAATTGTTATGTACAATAATTAAGCTTTGAATGAAGGTAAATCATAAGTTTGTCCAGAAATCATCCAAAAATAGGGTTCAAATGATGAAAAATTAAAAAATAGGTCACTTCATAGCTTGACACAAAAAATCATTCAAAAATAGGGAGTACAATACCTTACTTTGCGTACTTATGGGAACAAATTTTCATTAATAGGGGGTAATGCAAAGATTTAGAAAATCATCATGGATAATCAAACATGCCATTGGATAGTATGACCTTTCCTTGCCCCCTTGCTAATTTTAGACAAGTGCCCTCACTTGTCAGATCAGTATGAGTGAGGGACTGGCATATGCTGCCATTATATATTTCATGCAATATTAAATATAATTGATGAAATCTATGGAATTATAAATGAAAGATAATTTGAAAATGTTATACCTATCAAGTTGATTGTCGCACATACCAAAAAGATGGGGGAAATAATGTTAGTGGTAGCATCTATTAGCATTTGTAGATTTTATTGAAAACATGGAAAATTTGATGATGTGGAAAGTGGGTGGATGGAAGATTAAGAAATGAGATAAGGTGGATGGGTGGAAGATAAAGATATGAGATGGAAAGAAAGAACATAAAGTGAACTTTATGTGAATATAAAGTTATTATTATGAGCATGCAAACTAAAAACTAATGTTGGAGAGCAACAGTCAAAAGGTTGACACCTTCGGTTGCAAGAAGAGTTGCTTGAGTCATATTTGAATTTGGCTATTGGAACTACTGTAAGAAATTGGATTTTGTTTGTGGCCTTTTGTATAACTTGAGTCGATGACCATTGACTAACAATTTGGAAGGCACTTGATCAATCATGCTTAGTTGCACAACTCCGATCTCAAAGACATGACTGATTTCATATGGTCCTAACCATCATGTATGTAGCTTCCCTAGCATATCCTTGAAGTGGGAGTCATATAATAATGCCCAATCACCAACTTGAAATTGCTTACTAATAATATGAGAATCATGCCATTTTTTCCTTTGTTTTTGTACTAGTATAGTATGTTCCAAAGTGGCTTTACACATTTCATGTAAAGAGTTAAGATGCAAAAGGCATTCTCTTTGTGCTACAGGAAGGTCAATATCCAATTCCAAGGATGTCCTTAGAGTTTTATGTTCAAATTCAATTGGAAGCATTGCCACCTTTCCATATAGGAGCTCAAATGGTGTGAATCCTATAGTAGTCTTCCAAGTTGTTCTATAAGCCCAAACAACTTCTTGTAATCTACTGGTCCAATCCTGATGATGCAAATGGACTATTTTTGTTAGAATATTTTCCAGCTTACAGTTTGTAACCTCTACTTGTCCATTAGCTTGTGGATGATAAGGACTGGATTTTTGGTGCCTGATGTTATACTATTTCATCAATTCTAACATCAGGTTGGAAGTAAATTGTGCACCTTGGTTAGTAACCAGCTCTTTGGGAACACCATAGTGAGTAAACATCTCTTCATACAATAATTCAACAACTTTTTCATCACATGCATGTTTCATAGCCTTAGCTTCAATCCATTTTGTTAGGTAGTCAATGCATACCAGAGTATAGGACTTCCCATTGGATGGAGGATCAATTGGATCAATGAAGTTCATTCCCCATTTTTCAAATGGTGTGAACACCATTTGAGGATTAAGAGTCATTTCATTTTTTCTTTTTGGTCGACCCATCCTTTGACATTAGTCACACTTCCTTGTATAGTTGACTGCATCCTTATGAACTGTAGGCCAATAACAACCAGTTGTCAGGATTTTGAAAGCTATCCTTTTGGCTGAATGTCCTCTACATGGTTCATTATGACATACATGTAGAATGTCATATGTCTCACCTTCTCTCACGCATCTTCTCATAACTTGATCAGGTCTAGTATAGAACAAAATATTATCTATCCAAGAGAAACAAAAACTTTTCTCTACAAACAACTTTCTTTCCTTATAAGAAAAATGTGTTGGTATCTTATTGGCTGCAATATAATTAGCAATATTTGCATACCATGGAATTTGAATAGCAATATGAAACAAATGCTCATCTAGAAATGCATCATCTACTAGAGTAGTGTCAGTATCATCATGATGGATTCTTGATAAATAATTAGCTACAACATTGGCTTTCCCAAGCTTATCAACTATGTTTATGTCAAATTCTTGTAACAATAGTAACTATCTTGCTAACCTACCTATTATAGTAGGTTTGTTCATGAGATATGTGATTGCTGCATGATCAATATGAGCATGGATGGAATAACCATTTATGTAATGCCAAAATTTGTTCAGGGCATAAACTACTGCTAACAATTCTTTTTTAGTCATGGTGTAGTTCAGCTCTTGGCCATGAAGACTCTTACTGATATAATAGATGGCATTTTCAAGATTTTGGGATTTCTGTGCTAGGACTGCACCTATGGCATAATCAGAGGCATTTGTATATATGTGAAAAGGAAAATTCCAATTAGGGCCTTGTAAAACTAGGGCTATGGTCAAAATTTTCTTAAGCTGCAAGAAGGCTTCATCACATTCTAATGTCCAACTAAATTCAGCTTCTTTTGTAAGTAACTTATACAAAGGACTAGCTATTTTATTGAAATATTTTATAAAATGCCTATAACATCTAGCATTTCCTAGAAAGAATCTTATAACTTTTGATTTTGTAGGTATGGGAAATGTTTGAATTACCTCAATCTTAGCTGGGTCCACTTGTATTCTTGCAGCAGATATTAAATGACCAAGTACCATGCCCTCTTGCATGAGCATGAAACACTTTTCACTGTTCAGTGCCAAATTATGTTCTTGACATCTCACCAAAACCTTTTCAAGATTCATCATTGCTTCTTCAAAAGTTACTCCAAATGTTGTGAAGTCATCCATGTAGATTTCCATACAATCATGTGATATATCAGCAAAGATACTAATAACTGCTTGTTCAAATGTTGTAGGAGCATTACATAGACCAAATGGTAAAAAAAAAAATGCAAAAGTACCCCATGGACATGTAAATGTGGTTTTATCTTGATCTTCAGGAGCAATACTAATTTGATTATAACCATTATACCCATCTAGAAAGGAGAAATACTTCTTTCTAGCTAGTGTATCCAGAACATGGTCTATGAAGGGTAAAGGAAAATGATCCTTTTTATTAGTCTTATTCAATTCTCTATAATCTACACAAATTCTCCATTTCTCTCCTTTCTTAGGAACTATAACTAGATGTAATACCCATTTACTATTAGATATAGGATAAATTAAACTAGTATCGAGCAATATCTCCAATTCAGTTTTGACTATTTGTCTAAGGCTTGGATTTATCCTTCGCTGGGGTTGACGGAATAGTAGAAAACCTTCATTAATGTATATTCTATGAGTACACAATGTAGGTCTCAATCCTTTCATATCACCATAGTCCCATGCAAAAGCCTTCTCATGCCTCTAAAGTAATCCTTTTAATTGTTCCATCTGTGTGGATGTTAATTTGGGATTAACATGCAATTGATGGCCTTTACTCAATTCAATAGTAGTAGTGGATTCTATCATAGCAACTTCAAAGATTGGACTTGCTTCTAATTCACAAGGGAGGAGTGAATAAAGAATTTTAGGTTCTTTGAGAAAAGTACAGTTCTTATGACATTCCTCATATGTGATTAATTCTAACACAAAGCTTTCAGATACATCTTTCTCTACCACACAAGTCTTAGTGAGGATACTCTGGAGTACTAAGTCTTCTTCTTACAATTTTAGAAAAGACTGTCTATGCAACATCATGAGTTGTACTATATAATTTAACTCTTCTTCTTCATCTCCTAAATTTGGCCAAATAGATGTACTCAAATCTAGTAATGGTTGGGCTGGAGGATATAAACCAAATTGCTTTGTTGGTTGGCCATTTGATATGGTCATGTTCCCTGATTTGTAATTTATATTTGCATCAGCTATGGATAACCATGGTCTACCTAAGATGACAGGATAACCAGATAGATTAAGTTTAGTGGAAAAAATCATAAAGTCAACAGGATACTCTAGAGAATCTAAGGTCACAACAATATTCTCTATCATCCCATCAAGAGTGATAGTGAAACTATCTACAAGATATAGAATGGTTGGTGTAGGCCTTAATCCTTCTATTTGCAACTTCTTCATAATATCCTTGGTCATCACATTTATAGCAGCTCCAAGATCTATTAAAGTATTTCTAACAAATTGACCATTTATACTGACATTCACTACTGGACTTCCTGGATCATAACATTTTGGTGTAATCACTTTCCCTAGCATGATATCAGCCAATTGTCCAAAAACATGGACTATGGTGGGGTCCTTTTTCTTCCTAGAAAGCTTCCTTGATAGCTTTTCCATAGACTGGAATGTCCTTAATAGCTTGAAACAATGGTATTTGGACATGTATATTTTTCAACTGATCAACAATGTCAAAAGGTTGTTCCTTGGTTTGTTCAGGTTTCTTTTGTATCAGTTGTTCTGAAAAAGGAGGTTCTAATGCTGGTTGAACTAGCATTGTTAAGGTAACATTAGTTAAGTCAATAGGTTCAACAATTGAAGGTTCTAATCCTACAATAGAGTATGATATTTCAGTTATAAGTGGTGGTTTAGGCACTAGTAAAGTCATTCCAGATCTCAAATGTATATCTGCAACACCTAAAGCATAAGGAGGATACTACTGGGTATCAGCACTATACATGGGCTATTGTGGTTGTTGGCTATTCAGATTTGGCTGAGGTTGTGCAGGTAACTGTGTTTGCTTTTGAGGTCCAGGATTTGTAGGTGGTGGCATTAAAGCAAGTTGTTTAACTGGAGGGGGTAATTGTGGAGCACCAATATTTTGGTTAGGCCATTGTTGAGATTCCTTCCATTGGTTCGTAGATTTCCAATTCCCTTGGGGTGTTTGCAATTGGTTCTACTAGTTTTTCCAGTAGTTCTATTGGTTATGTTGGTTTTGTGGCCACTGGTTATTCTATTTATTAGGCTAGGGTTGTTGGGAATTCTGAAGCCATTGGGATTGGTGTGGGTTATTTTACCTAGCATTGTTCCAACTGGATTTATTTTGTGGAGGACCTTGGGTATTACGATCTTTCCATTGAATACCATATGAATTTGAACTTTGCAAGGGGTCATAAGGCATACCTTGATGTTGGGCCCATGGTCAGCATTGAGCAAAAAAGAATACTTTCTCATCATCTCCATCTATCTTGACATTTTCAGTCGGAAGATGTTGGTTCTCCATGCTTGCAACAAATTTACATTAGCAATCCTTCTTTTTCTTCTGACAATGAGGACAATACTCAGCTAGTTGTAATTCAGCTTCTGCTTGCTTCTTCTTTACAATCATCATGTCTAGCTATGTGGTGACATCATTAATAATGTCTTGCTTGAAATCTAACAATAGATTGGATATCTCAAGCTTTAAAATGCCTTGACTAATCCATTTAGTGACTGTAGAATGCAGTCCTTGGCCTTTCTTCATAGTTGACCTTGAATAGTTCTAAAAGATCTTTTTGAGGTCATCCCAAAAAGCTTGATATACATCACTGCCAACCATCAGGTCCAATGCTTCCAAATAGTCATCATTCACAACTCTCAAAAAGACTAGCTTTTGTGAGTCTTCAGACAATGTGTGCTAAGGATTCTTTTGCAATGTATATAGAAAATGTGAAACATAGTCTTCCAATGTCTCCTCCTCCTTTTGTGATATCCTAAAGATATCATCCCCTCTTGTATTAGATGCTTTGCAATATTCTTTATACTTCTCCAGGACCAAAGCTTGCATTTCATTTCAAGTTGTGGCCGCATTGGCTTCTAAGTCCATGAACCATCGTAGAGCTAATTCTTTCAATGGTGCTAGAAATAATTTAAGCTTATAGGCATCAATTTTGTAGTCAAAACTATGACAAAGTATTTCAAACTCAAACAAGAAAGTATTAGGGTCTTCGGTTGCAAGGCCATAGAACTTTGGAAGAGTAGTGGGAGGTACATTCTTGAGATTGGCATTGGTTACAAGACTTGGAAGAGGAAATGGAAAAGTAGGTTATGCCATGACTAGTGGTAATGGATTTTGAGGTTACTGCTGAAAAGGAACATTGGGCACTGGATGATTAACAGCTAGTGGGTTCAGGGTAATATTATCAAGGAAACTGGCCAATACTTTAGTGAAAGGTTGGAGACTAGATATATCTATGGGTTCAGCTCTTGATGATGATGCTATGGGAAAAACAAGACTTGCATCTTCAAAAGGTAACTCAACTTCTTCTTCTTCAACTTCTTTGTTCAAATTAACAAATCCTTGCAAAAGAAATTTTCCATGTTCATCTCATCGTCTTCCTCTTCGATGCATGCAATTAAGCTTTTCACCTTGGTAAAAAGAACTCAAACTAAAAATTATGACTAAAAAATGCTCCTAGCTTGACACCATCCCTGGCAACGGCACCAAAAATGAACCACCTCATAATAGGTGTATCATAGTCATGCACTAGGCCTTTCGTAGGAATAATATATTCAAACTAAGGACTATTTTACCCACCATGAGGTGCATTTAATCTTATCAACCTGGGATGTATACTTGAAATGGTCAGCATAGTATTGCACTAGGTCTCTAAATGAGTCACTAAGAATATGCTGCAAGAAAGTAAAAATGCAAGGAAAAGAACTTACACTACTGCTGTAGGAAGGTAAAACACTTAACTCTATGAATACTGGAAATACAATGGAAAAGATAATAGATATTCCAACTTGGCTCATCCACTAAAATTGTTCTCACATATGCTACAGGAACATTCACAAAGTGCGATGCTATAGGAAGGAACTTACTACTTCTACTTAAGATACTACTAATGCTTGAAAATAAATATATTCTATCCTCATCTAATCCACCTCCCAAGTGGGCCCCCTTGGTTGGCTTCTCTAAACTATTAACATAGGATAGAATCCAAAGAAAACTATTTCATTCCATTTAGATATTCATTACATAACACAAAACTGTAAAACACAACTGTAAAAGTTAACAGTCTGCTCTCAAAACTTTTCTTCTTACTCACTTTAAAAAACTTAACACACTGGGGTCGATTCCTACATATATAGGAGATCAACACTTTATTCCATAACATAAATTAAATTGCCTAGCTTTAAATCTACAAGAGAGAAAATAGGAAGAACAACTGAAGGCGGGAAGAAGAAATAATGGCTTAAGGTGGGAATAATAAAGTCTTAACATCCGCTCACCACAAAGTAAATGTAGAGAAGGCAATGAATCTTCACAGCTCCTCCTTACTCGCTACCATGTTTTTTGGAACCATTACAACTTTCTCCACTGTGGTGTCTCCTTAGCCCTAGCTTCTCCTTGAATGTTGTTGATGCCTAACTTTTGAATCCCTCCAATCATCTTTCAGTCTTCATTAATAGGTTAGTTATGACACAAATCATGTTTGCAAATAAATTTTTTATCAAATTAAATTCAAACATAAGAACACACATTTTGATAACTATATGAAATATTGCATCCTAGATATGATATGAGCAAAAGATGACATAGTCTCTACCCCATAGTTTTATCAAAGGTTCGGTAAACATAGGTCCATAAGTTTTTTAACAAAGAAAAATAAATTATCAACAAAGTATCTTAAACACCACAAAATAAAGGCAAATTTTAGTCTCATCACTACCCATGTATGTAAGGAATTGATGTGTTGACCTTTTAAGGATTTATGAGGATATTACTTTAGATGATGCTAAATATTGTGGTCTTAGTTCCTTAGACCAGGAGTTCGTGAATGGATCTTCATCACCATTTTAAGTGGGCATGTGAATGTATAAGCAATGGTTAACAATGAAAATAAAATAACAACCAAGAAATATGCACTGCAATCAAATGGGACATTTTTGTTACCAAGGATCCTTAACATTTAACCAAACTAGTAGTGTTTTCTACCCATAAAAACAACTTATGCTATGCATAGAGGCTATGATGGTCATTCACAATGGTGTTATAGAGAGGAGTGCATCAAAACTAAATCCCTATCAATATGCCCATGTGAACACATAGAAATTAAATGTGCTGCTCCAATTGAGCCACGATTAGTAGTTTGAAATTGTTTTGATTACATAAAAACATGTTTTAAAGGACCCATAACCTTTAAAAAAGTATCAAAGTAGAACTAACTAAAAAGTTTAGAATATAAAAGTCCTCAATGAACAAATAAACAAACATAGAAACATGAGGCCAAGTACAACTATGCATAAAAAGTTAGAAAAAAGAAAGCAAAAGGACAACACTTGGACAACTACGGAGTTTTTAGTAGGTTTGTAGCTTGGTCTACCAGAATGTTCATATTTTTTGTAGTAGCTTTCATTTCATCCAAATTTTTCACTTCTCGTCTTGCATTCTTCTTGGAGTTGGCCCTTGTGTAGTTGCTCAGCCCTTGGTCCTCATTCACAATAGAGGAGTCAAGTCCTTTAGCTTGATTCATCTTGTTCAACATTGTATGAAGTTATCAGCCACATTCTTTAGGATGTTGCAATTTTTGTCAGCCAAATTCTTGATCATCTTTTCCATATTACTTACTCTATCATCCGGGCTCTCCATCCCTTTTTGGATTTCTTTATTAACCCTTTTCATTAAATTTTTAACCTCTTTGACATTGCCAATGACTTCAGAAAGCCTATCAATATGTTGGCCCAACCTATGCTTCCTCCTTGCCATCTTATTAAACTGCTCAAAATCCTTTCAAATCACTTGCATTTGTTGTTTAAGGGTCCCAACCTCCTTCATAATTGACCTTGGGTTACCCATGATTCCCTTTAGGAACCCTTTCTCAACCTCCTCCCTGTTATGGTCAAAATGGTGTTCCTACTCCCCTTGTCTGTTATTGCCTAAATCCACCTCATTTGGAACATTGTCATCACCTTCATTCTAAGCTGACACCAATTTTCTTTTTCTTTCCATCCTTTGAATTAAAGGTTCATCATCAAAGGGGATAGAGACCCTATCCACATTCAAACCCCTATTACCCTAGCCCTTCCCTACAATTCCTCTCTTCTGAGAACCCTTTCTCATTTCCTCCTTGTAGTCACTGTCTTGATCTAACTCACTCCTCTTTCCTTTCTTTTTCTTCTTGGAACTGCTACCAAAATCCCTTTTCATGCCCTACATTACATCCACCTCATCCCCTTCATCCTCAATGTCCTTATCTGAGTCCTCCTCTGAATCACTACCCTATGTCTCATGATCAATCACTTTCTTACTCTACCTAGGCCTATCCACCTTTTTTGACTTCAAACACGATCTCCATTTGGGTTATTTTGAAAGGCTAGAATGGAATTACCTAGAGATTGTCTAAGATAAAAAGGAAAATCTATCCTAATTCCATGCCTAAAATGATTGACTAACATGAAATGGTGACCATAAATCTTTGTAAAGTGACCATCCAAAGTAAGATACTCAATAATCACAAACACCACAAATCTCTAAGGGTGCAAAATAGAAGCTGAGTTGAAGTAGAAATTACTTATTTTAATCAGTCTATTACATTCTTTGGTTGAATGTACAAACTTGTCGACCACTCTATTAGACAAATTTCTATCCCAGTAAAAATCAATGCCCTCCATCTCCAAACCTGTAGCATCGGCTATGATTTCTTCAATCACCTCCATCCTTTGATTTCCCACTAGAATAGTCCCATCTCTCCAAGTCTTAATGAACTACCTAGTAATAGCAAGGTTATTTCCTTTTAACTTTTCCATAAAACCAGTAAAGTTCCTTTGCTTAAGAGTTTCCCATATTTCCTTCTTCTTCCTCCACTCTTTACAACTAGATGGTTCAATTCTTTTTCATTTTCCTCCCATGTTCCTATCTCAAAAATGAATATCTTGTCTTCTTAGAAAAACCCTCTGTAACTGAATGTTGTAATCGATATCACAATCAAGGAACACAATGGAAAATAAGACCCATAATCCATGTAGAATTAAGTGAAAATACTTTGTCCTTGTTATAAAATCCCAACACATCCCAATTTTGTCCATAAAATTATTAATTTATTTGACATAGTCATCATTAATGAAGCACTTTTACTTACTTCTAACTTTGTCATGTTCGATTAGTAAGCACTCCTCTATAGGTATTATATCATTATTGTTTCATATTACCTTTTCCTCACTCTTACATGCCACATTAGTTGCCTAGTCAACAATTTGTTTCTCTATAATTATGAGTAGCAACACATATTTCAAAGGAATTGATAATATGTATGGCTTGTTAAATAATATTATTAATAGTCCAAGAAGACTTGCTAATTCTACTAAGATAATTAATAATATTAAGGAAGTCCCCCTCAAGCCATATTTTATTCAAATTCATACTCTTTGCATAGATAAATTTGCATAGATAAGACCATAAAGGGCAGCATTAGCCTTAGCCACATGATTAGTTTGAATACTAATAGGGATGGCCATTCCCCCCATTCTATCTCCATTCAGATTCCTAATAATGATGCCACAACCAATAATTCTTGGGTTGCCCTTTAAGGCCCCATCAAAATTTATCTTATACCAATCCATCGAGGGACAATCCCATCTAGCTAGATCCCTAACATTAGAACCAATTTGCATCAAGTTGATATCATTAAGATTCCAATTCAAGATCACCAATTCTTCCCATTCATTTTGAGGTTGTTGACCTTTTCCACTAGATCTAATATTCTTAGTCAAAAAATTCTTAATCTTACAAAAAACTTGATCAAGATTTGATTCAACTCCCCTAGACACCCTATCATTCTATTCCTTCCAAACACCCTAGCAAATGAATGGGAGAATAAAATCCCACAATCTCAAAATTAATGCATTATTAGAAGGTGGCTTCCAAATATTAAAAAAATGTTTAATGGTATTAGGGAAAACCCAAGCAATATTTAGTAGACCATAGACCCTATCCCACACCCTTTTAGTATAAGAGAAGTGCAAGGTCATATGGTTGACCAACTCAGCATCATTTTTACAAAAGTAACATCTATTAGCAATGTTGAAACCTCTCTTCAATAAGTTATCTATAGTCAAAATATTTTCCTACAAAAGAGTCCAAAAAAATATGTTAACTTTGGGAGTCATACCTTTAAACCATGTTTTAGTCCAACAAGGCTCAAGATGCTCTTTAAAAGCATTAGCAAACATCGAAGACATAGAGAAGAGCCCATTGGAATAAAATTTCTAGATCAGTACATCCTCCTCATGGCTTAAGAAGACCACATTTAGAATCTTGTTGAGATCATTTAGGTTTCTATCCACCCTTTTGAAGTCTAGCCACTTATTCCCCTCCCAATAATCTTCAATAAAATCAAAAAGAGATTATTACGTTGCTCCATAGAATCCAAATATCATCCTAGAAAAGAATAGTCCTCCCATTTCCCACCTTCCTTCTAACCCCCTCCTTAATAATCTATTTATATTTTTGAGCATTTTCCAAATTGTAGAACCCCCTTGCACTAACTCATTATTAAGAAAGTAATTAAGATCTTGATTCTTCTTAAAATACTTATTGGTCCAAATGTCATGCCATTCACCCTCCTCTTTATGCCATCTCCATAACAACTTGAAAAGCAAAGCATCATTCATAGTAGTAACTCTTCTTAGACTAAGGCCACCTTTATTCAAAGGCACACAAACTTTTTCCCAAGCAATTAGGGGTAGTCTTTTCTTTTTTTCCATACCTATCCATAAGAAAAGCTTTTGAATTTTTTTAATAGCCAACATAAACTTTCTAGGGATCTTAAAAACACTTAGAGCATATCATGAAACATTCTATAAAATGGATTTGAGAACAATAACCCTACAGCCTGACTAAGGAGGGATCCTTTCCACCCAACTAACTTTGAGTTAATTTTGTCAATCAACAAACTCTAAAAGATCTTAGGTGGGTCCATACAAAGAGGTAATCCTAGATAAGAACCCAGTAAGGTGCCAATCTTGTAGCCAATAATCCTTTTAATTTTGTTCTATCTCTTATCATTAGCAGTGACAAAATATATCACACTTTTACTCTAGCTAATAATTTGACCCGAAGCTTGCCCATAATCCTCCAAAGCCCTCTTTATGTTGCTAACATTTCTAATTGAAGCTTCTGCCATAACTATAGAATCATCCACAAATTGCTGATGCAAAAAAATCAACTCTTTGGATGAGAGTTTAAGACCAAAAAAATCCCCCACACTCACTAGTTTTTTCACAAACCTTCCCAGACATTTAGCCATTAAAATAAAGAGGATAGGTGAAAGCGGACCCCCCTACCTTAAACCATGCGAAGCCTAGAAAAAGGGGTAGGTGAACCATTCACAAGAATTGAGAAAGTAGCCAAAGAGACCAGCATAAAGACTAGATCCCTAAATATCTTATTAAAACCAAAAGCTTCAGGTCCTCTTTAAAGAAAATCTCAATCTACTCTATCATAAGCTTTGGATAGATCTAACTTAAGGAGAAACTCCTCTTTCTTTGAAGTAGTGAGAGAGTGAATATTTTCATGCACCGAGATAATTGAATCCAAAATCTACTTACAAGGAACAAAACCTTTCTGCTACCTAGAAATCAAGCTAGGGAGAAGGGACAAAATTTTGAGAGTAAGCACTTTAGAAATAACTTTATAAGAAGAATTACAAAGACTGATTGGTCAAAACTGATCCATACTATTAGCACCTGACTTCTTAGGAATTAAAGAAAGGAAAGTACCATTCAATTCTTTGAGCATTTTTCTAGAGCCAAAGAACTTCATAACCCTCAAAATGAAATCCCAAGGTATTCAAGAACACCATAAAGAGTAGCCAAAATACCTCAAAAAAATTTTGGACAAACCAAAAAGTGCCCACTATCTGCCTGGATAGATTTTTCAAAATCCCAGGTGATACTTTAAATTAGCATAGTACAATACTTTCTAGTATCATATGACCTTTCTCATGAAGGTATGCAATACAATCAAGGTTTCAAAGACATTACACAAGAAGGTGTGCGATACAACAGTGTCACATGATAGAGTTTACAAGGGCATGCAATACTTTCCAGTATCTCATGATTCTTCTCCTTTGGTTGTATGATACTTTAAAGTATTGGCAAATGTTGATGCATGGTCTCCCAAAGAAAGAGAGAATTACTCTAAGGGCCAAAATAGGGGATAAAATGGAAATCAAACCTCTACACTGAGGAGTACTAGATCCACATAGATCAAGGAATGAACACTAAAGTGCATAAAAAAAAGATTCCATGAACCAAAAAGAGAACCATTTATCCATTTAAACCACAATAGTAAAAAGAATGTACTAAAAGCAACATCATAGTGTATAGAAGCAACATTGCAATGTACAAAAATAACATCGCAATAAATGAACAACCAAACTAAGTATGTGGTTCCTCCCAACTATCAATAGCATCATAAGACCATTGTGGGTCTTAGACATCCCTCGCACATAACATCCCAAACTACTGACTAGATCATCAGAGCTATCTTATGAGGATGTCACTACTAAATATGCTACAACATAAGAATAAGGAAATCTAACATGCTAGAAGTAAAGCATAAGATAATCCTACAAAATAGATAACATCATCTATCATACGCTAATAATCATATAAGGAAATGAATCAATAAATAACATCATCTAAACATGATATATAAGCATTCCAATGAAAGCATAAATCACAAGAAAGCATACTTCGGAACCTAAAGTACCAAGTGAAAACATCTAGCAATGGTTGCACTGGGATAGTGGACCATCTATGTACAACAGTCTCCACTAATGGTACAGGTAGCTATGCCTCCCAACCATGTGGTACCTATAGGTCCACTCTAGCCGTTATGATGGAGATAATGATCCAACCACAAACACACATAAAGCATAACGTCCATGGCTAACACTCATGCTAAATAATACAGATGAGTGAAACCAAGAACATGAGATAGTGCAAGTATAATAGGTCTTGGTCATACACTCTATGGGCTACTATATAGGGGCTGACACCATGGAGAGTCACTTGGAATTGACAAGCCCAAGTTAATATTGGTAGCTACTCTTCCCAATGGAAGGCGCACAACCTAGGCAACAACTCTTCTCAATGGAAGGTGCACAACCTACATTTTATTATCTTAAGTTTTATTACCACTCACACATTTTTATTTAGTTATCACTTGTATTAGACTTCCTCTGCCAATTAATGGGAAATAGTCACCAGGTTGTGAGATAGAAGCCCCTCCATGTGCTGCCCTACCCTACCCATGCTCATCCAATGATGAGTGCCCATAGACATGCATATTCCCAATTCCACCCCAAATGATCATAACTTTCAACAAGTCCACAGAAGATTGAGACTCACAAGTCACTTGACAAATGTACATACACATACTTGTGTGTGGTTCACCACCATTGCAACTTGATCATAACACAAGGAATGGATGAACACATGCAAAATACACTCAACTAAAATAGACCTAGGAGGATGGATTCTACACAAATCCCAATAAACAATCAAACCATACATCATGAACTCACTCAACCTAGCTCAATCTGGGAGTATGGATTCTATACAAATCCCAATGATGCAGTAAGATCAATCATCATGAACTCACTGAACTAGCTTCAATCCAAGAGTATGGATTCTACACAAATTCTAGTCTCTATGAAACAATAACAATGGTCCAAAAGAAACCATAACATTAGGTATAAAATCACTCAACCAAACATAAAGTTAGGGGTACAAATGTGGTATGCATCCCAATGTAAACACAAAAGTGCAACAATGGTCTAACTGGCATCCAAATGGATGATCTAGGTGCATGACCAAACTCATTCCAAGAAAACTTGAGAAAACAAGGTAGCACACAAAATAAGGTAAAAACCCCCAAAATTGGAAAACTTCAAAATTAAAACCCATTTTGTCTTTGGGTAGAAAATCCCCAAAAATCTAATAAAATTTGGATTCAAACACTGTATGAAAAATTGGCCAGCATAACTTTGTGAAACCCCAAACCCCCTTCCCAAAAAATAGGAAAAATGTTCATACCCGACCAACTGGGAAAAACCAACAAATAGAAACAGAGGGGAACACTAGTTCTCAGCCTCCTAGGAAATGACTATCAAAAAAGGAAATAAAAATAGAGCATAAACAATAAAATAGGAGAGCCCTACCTCATAGCCAAAAGGACAAAATAGGAATCTAAACCATAAAATAAAAATCCCGTAGAAGTAGTTGAAAATTATGGAAACCAAGGTCTCCTCAAGCTAGATCCAATGAGATCAACCTCATGAAAATCCCTCACTCATAGATCCCACAATGAACAAAACAATGATTCCTCATGAAGAGGATTTTGGGTTTTACTCTCAAAATTTCTAATTCAAAAGTGATAAGTGAGGAATTATATTACTTTTTGGATACTTATTCACTTTTTGAGTGAATAATCAATTACGGCAAATAACCAACCAACCTAGTTAAACCCCAAATCAACCCAAACGAAAATAGACTATTCGTAGAAATAGAAATTTATCTATGGAAAAGCTGCTAGAAATTAAATTAAAATAAAATAAAGCTTGAAAATCCCAAAATCATAGAATTTCCTTAACAACCTTCACGACAATGCGAACCTCTAAATGCATAGACACTCACTAGTCTAATCACATAATGCAAATGAGGTTAGATTTAATAATAATCAAAAGGATTAATCAAAAAAAAAATCCAAATACATTGACCATACATGGATAACATTGATAAAATATGGATCGCTAAATCACTAACTCCATGTGCCACTGCTAGGGATATAAATCCTGCACACTAAAACAACATGATCAAGTGCAATTGCATATAATTACATCACTCACATTTCCCTATAGCATAATGAAACAAGAATGAAGTTAAAAACCAGAGCATTAAATCCATCACATAACATAATCATGTATATGCCCAAATATTGGATAATTAGATATCATCATAAAACTCACTATCATCTCAAAATGGCATCAGTATTCAATATGATCAACTGAACAACATAGTAGTCTAACATCTATGTACTAAAATCAAAGTATAACATTTGACCCTCAAGTCATCTCAAATGTAAAACGTGACATGAATAACAAGTATCTCTAGGATCAAAATATAACAAGGTAAATATCCACAACACATAACCAATGAAACCAACATGGACAATCCATTTATAATATTTTAAGAATTTAATAATGGTAGTTTAAACAACATGAAAAGGCACTTAAAATACATTAGCAAACATAGTCATAAACATGACTAACCACTACTATAGGAACCTAGTCCATGTAGCATGGTAATAGTAAATAGTGCAATATTTGCATACATCTCATGGTATCCACATAACAACACCATGATACCATATAAATCCTAGTAACCACTAACATAAACCTCAATAAACCATATGACACATCATTATCTCATAAATCAGGCATAATCATAATTAAAGCAACTAATATAGAAACATAAATCCAATCACCTCAAGGGTGTAGACCACTCATGTTCCCAATCATGATCTCATCCAAATGAAAGATCAACAAGGTTGCATCTATTAGGATGACTTACAAAAATCAAATGGGAGAGACACTACATTAAGCTTAAAGTTAAAACATTAGGGTTAGGTTAAGACTTATTAAATTAAGGTTATAGTTAGGTTTTGAGTTATAAAATTAGTAGTAAATATTTTTCTTGTTGCAAGTGCCTCATAGCATAAATTAATTTGATTAGGGTTGGCATTGAAGGTTAATGTTATATCATGATTATGGTTCTAGGGTTAATTTTAGGGTTAGGTTTTAGTATTAAGATTGAGTTTAGGATCATTATTAGGGTTTAATCATGGTAAATTTTCATTAAGTTAGGGTTAGGAAAATATTAAGGGCTAGGGTTAGTGTTGTGGTTACACAATGCATGCCCCATTTCAATAAGAAATGGGGACCCCCTACTTTTTTTTTGGGTTTTTGGGACCCTAGTTTGGGGTCTAAGTCATTTTAGGGTCTTACTTAGTCTCTTTCAAGTCCCAAATAAGAAGCCTAGATGTGCAAAAATTAGTTCTAACAAGAAATAATCCAAAATTACAAAAAATTTGTGCATCAGACACACCTCCTTGATGCGCCTAGTGTGCCAAAATTGGAGATAGGCATTTTGCACATTATTGATGTGCACCTGCATAGCTACACCAAGTGTCCTCAAAATCTATTTAAAGGGGGGGAACCCCTCCCTCCTCACCTTTTTTTTCTCCTTTTTTCACATTAGTGTCTTCACTGTATCCTTGCACTAGACCTAGACTATAGCTTCAATCTATTTCAGGTGCAACATCCTCCATGCATCCCCTCACCTATGGAAAGCATGAGGTAAAAAATGGTAGGTGAGCTGGTGTGCACCTTTTTTTTTCTCTTTAAAATGTTTTAAAGCCTAAATATAATAATGCATAACCCAATTGGGTGTGCATCAGTGCACTTTTCTGGGTGTGTAGGTTCAAAAGCATAAAAAAATGCAAACAAAGTTCGAAAACATAAAATCAATAACCTAATTAGGTGCGCTAATGTACACCTATCCAAGTTCACTACTGTGCACCCAATATGGGTTTTAAAAAGTGAAAAATACATAAAAGACAAAGAGAAAATGTATTCACTTTTCATCTTAGGTGCACACTAGCACACCCAACTTGGTGCACTAGTGCGCACTTGAAATTTTTGAAAAGAAACTTTAAAAACAATTAGAAGTGTTGCACATTAGGTGCACCTTCCTAGTGTGCCTAATGCACTATATCTTTTGTTTTTAGAGATTAAAATAGGTTTTCCATGTTTTTCAACATTTTGGCTTTTCAAATTTTGTGTGACTCAATTTTAAGGTTTGAATTTTTCATATTGCCTTCAATTCTGAACTAATGAACATCTTCTTGTGTAGATATAATGGCATCATCTTCATCTTTCTTGGGCAAGAAAATGGTACCAAAAAATATGGTGTTTAAGTTCTAGGGTGTCCAAATGAAATCACACTTTTAGGATGACAACTTGGAGATTAAAGATACTAATTTAGGACACACAAATTTGGGAGAATTTTTGAAGATATGTAACAAATCCACTGAGAGGTCACAAATGGTCTTTGTACTCATCTAGTCAGGATTCATTAATGAATCTTTACACTCAGTGTCAGTACAATCTTCAAAGCTCATTATGACACTTGTGGAACACTTTTTCCCTTAGGAGAGGGTTGTGAAGAGCATAATACGAGAAATTGTCCTTGATTTGTGACCAAAGAATACTGAGAAAGTATTTCATCTCCCATGGGCAGATCAGCTCATCAGGCTTACCTATGAGCAAGCAAAAAGGTGGTATTGAGAACATATCAAGGAGGCCTTGAGGATCATTCAATCATCCTACCTTATACAGAATATTCCTTTGGGAAAGAAGACTGGCAAAGTGGATATGACTAGAGGTATATGCAAGAAGATATCAGATACTTGATCATACTTCTAAGTAGATTTATGGGTCTACCAGTAGCTAGGCATCTAAAGATATTTATAATGTATTTTATTGAGATGATTAAGAAGGAAGAGATGCTACTAGACTGGGCTTCTACTCTCAGTCAAAATTTATGTGAGTAGTTGGTGGCAACTAAGAACAATAGGAAGTTTTATATGACTTCATATTCGCACACTTGTTGGTCGTAAGAGTGATAGACTATCCAGGGCTATATAAGAGGGGTAGCATGTAGGATCCTAATGCATGGCCATATATCATCTATCCACAACTAGTGAAGAAGAGGCTCTCAGAGTAGAGAAAAGAATGTAGAATCTTTAATGATGCCTTCATATTTTCTATAATTCGATTCATAGAAGGGGATTATGCAAAGAGACTATTAGATGATGTAGTGGCATGAATATTAGTACTCAAAGCATAGTATATCTAATTTAGGAAATTTACATATCTAAGGGTAGTAGGTACACATGTTAACTCAAAAAATCTCCCAAGGTATCCTTGTGATAAACTTGTTCTCTTGGAGATTTCTCAACAAATCTTGTCTACCTATGACATAGTTAGAAGGCAACATAAAAGATGTTGGACCTAGCCATTGACTATAGGACCTTTTTAGGTAGATTAGAGGCAAGATATCTCCCCTTTTGAATGTGAATTTGATTAATCTCTTTTGGAAGAATACAATTCTCCTAGGCCATAGTTTGACAATATCAGGAGAAAACAATATTTGGCTAGTAAGACATTCCAACATGAAGAGGCTATTAAGGATCATTGGATGAATGTAACAAATGAATATGATATATGAATAAGGGATTATTGTAGGATGAATTTTTACCTAGCAAAGAATGCCCTAAAAGTAAAGATTCCATTAAATATATTATAACAAGACTCAGAGGAGTTTCTTGATCCTCTATTCAATAGGGATAAGATTGGCAATAGGCCCATTATGAATGCTGAGGTTTATAGGGAGGATAATTTTGATATCAACCATATGATGAGGCATGCCATTAAAATGACACAAGGTTGGATTAATAAACAATTTAAGCTTGATCCAATTTTTGAAATGGTGATCTTTCATGCACAAGCTCACCCAACCAAAGGTAGAGGGGAGAAAGTCACCATCCCTACCTTTGTAGCTTAGTCACCAATAAGGCTAGAAATGACACACCAACTTGACAGACTAGTTGGATATTATTGAGATCAGAGTGGAAGAGGAATGGGCAAGAGGAAAAGAAGTTCTCCTCCAAGAGTTGAGCCAGAAGAGGTGGAAATCCTAGCACCTCCACAGCAAGGGGAAGAAAATGTACAAGGGTCAATAGATACTAGAACTCCACAAGTCCAAGTTGATCCTCAAGTGCCACCAGTTGCACCGAGCTAGACAAAGATGGAGGTTGAGGTTCAATAGGTCTCCCCTTCCCATCAAGTAGAGAAACCATCCCCTTTTATGCATAAAAAGGGAAGAAAGATCAAGACTCTAGTCAAAAAGAGGTAAAGGGTGATCAAGAAAATAGTTCCTATCCCATCAATCCCTAAACCTATTCCTAAAGAAGATGAAGAAGAGGATTATGAGGATAATGTACCTTTGAACAGGAGGACCTAGCTTGGTAGAGCCATAGAAGAAGAATGAAGAAGAAGCTCGATAATCACACTGCCACCCATTCTTGAGTAGGTTATTCAACCCACAACATTTGAGGATAAAATGCAAAAATGGATTGATGAGTAGGATGTTGAAGGGACTAATGTCTTTAAGATGATAGATTTTGATTTCATGCCTATTTGCACTAAATTGGTGGGAGACAAATCAAAGATACCCCAACTGATCAACCTCAACAAGAGGATTGGAATCAGATTTCCACTAGAGTCATAATGTCCTAAAATTACTCCTTCATCCATAGTACAAGTCACAATCTTTGTAGATAAAGGTTTTGCAACTCCTCTACCATCAAACATAGAAAAAGAAAAAGTTTGAGAAGAATAGGAGGAAGAGCCACAACAATTATCAACTGGTGAAGTGTCTAAAGAAGGACAAATGGTTGAATATCCTCAGTAGACTTCCCAGAACACTAAGGTGAGGACAATAGATTCTACTAAAACAAAAGCTACTAGTGTACATCCATCATAGAAGGAAAAGACTCCAAAGAGGAGTGATAAGGGAAAGAGCATAGATGAAATAACTCCTTCATCCTCAAAAGGAAAAACATTGGTGGAACAAATCCCAAGATGGTTGCGAAAAGAAATGATAAGAAATAAGAAGAAACAATTCAATATAGATGAGGAGGATATGATAGAATTAATTGAGGTTCTTAGGAAACTTGGGTCTCCATCAAAGGATGCAAGAGCATTAACTTTTATCACAAGTGACTAGAACCAAGATTTGTTCACACAAGTGGCTATCCCTCCTACTGATACAAAAATAGAATATTTGACTCCACATGACTATCAAATTAGAGAGGTTATGCATGGAATGCCTACATTGGACACAACTAAGCTGATGCTCACAATGGGAATTTAGGAAGTATTCAGAAGTTTAGAATAGGAAGGGGTGGAATTGATAAAACTTTAAATAAAAAATGAAATCCTTAAGGGATATTTAACCCAAGTTGTTGGTCCCTTAGATAATGAAGATCTCAAAGAGACTTTAAATGCAACAATTGAAAGGAGAGATGGGAGGTGGTGAGATTGGATCCATTTTTGAATTCTTGTTAGAAATGGTGGGAAAGTTTTGAGGAGAAAGGTGTATTTATCATCCAAGGGAATCTTAAGCTACTACACATTATGGAAGAGAATGTAGATAAAATGGTAGCAATTTTGAATAAAGATTTTGGTCTTATGGATGAGGTACATACCTAGAGAAAGGATTTACATGTATTGGAGGCAATAAAAGGCCAAAGGTATAGCTTGCTTATGGATGTATATATGGAAGAGGAGCTAGAATTAATAGATGATTGGATTGAGAAGATAACATATAGCAATAAAGTAATGAAATCATTACATGTGGAGATCCACTAGCTCAAGGACCAAGCTTGAGAGAAAATTTTGGAAGCTGAGAAAAATTATAGTGATGCATGTTTGGACATTTTTGAAGATGATGCATAGGAGAAGTTGATACCTATAGAGGTGGTAGTCTAGAGATTTGGGAAGATTTTTTATGAAGTTTCTAATGATGAAGATATTCAGCAGGCATTTAAGATAGAAGAAGCTTTGTTAGAGTTGGATACTAAACTTGGGGATTTTGCTAAAACACTTATAGGAGTAGATAATTACAGGCAGAAGGTCAAATATAAATATAATGCCTTAGATTTATTGGATGCAAAAAAGGTCACTAAAATAATAGAGAAATTCAAGGGAAAGCACCCAAACATAGCTCTAGTATGAAGTGGGACAAAACCTAGAAGCCAAAATTTCATTTTTGACACTCAGTGAAATTTTGCAATTTTGGACCCTTCAGGTGTGTTGCTTTGCTAGTGTGCTAGGTGCACTAATACACATTTTGGAAAAAATATTTTGGAAGAATTTTGAATAATTTAGAGGTGCACTTTTCTAGAGATGTGCCAATAGTTAACTGCTAGCTCCAAAATTAGAGCTTTCCATGCACCAAAAATGCATTTTGACAATAATTTAACTTTGATAGACACCCAGTGAAGGTTTGAGCTTATATTTTTACATTTCTAGATACTTCTACATCAACTCATGGCTCTCTACTTGTTTTTCTCCTGTAATTTTTTTGTTTTATGACATGTAAAGGCACATGCATCCAATAAATGATATAAAAATGGATGGAGTCCTACAAAGCACTAGTTAGATAGTTAGTTTGTATATAATTAATTTTTTTAATTAAATAAAAAGCATATGATTGCATTAAGATATCTCTCACTCTCAACACAAATTGAGGAGATGATTTCTTATAAATATAGAATTGTAATATGTAATCAGAGCCACCATTATTTTGCAGTAAAATATGCTTTTAGTGCTCGCATTTGGAGTGTAGTGATTCTTGTATAAATGTGTTATGTTTTGTGAATGTATGTTCATGGAATGTAATTGAGCCAAAGGTTTATTGCATTATTTCTGGTTGTGCAATCTCTTAACTTTGGTGTTTGCTACATTTTTATGAATTCCACTAACACATCTTGTTTGAGAAGAGATCACCAATTTTGTTCCTACATAAATTTTCATCTCTTATGAGCACACTTTTTGTGGCCTTGTGATTTGATGAAAAGTGAAATATCTTAGGGTTTCTAAAAATTCCCATCGATGATTGCATCAATGGAATTAAGGAAGTGCTACTCTTACTGTCATTGGTTACCCATTGATTTCTTCAAAGGCTTAACTCACAAACATGTTGTTTCCATAGCTTATGCTCATTAGGATTTTACATTCATGTTTAAGTTCTTAATTTTCTCATTATCTTATCTTCATTATTTTATTTACTAATCCCTTGTTAAATTAGAAATTCATATTAGTTGCATTGTTAGATTGCATTCATTGAAAAATAGAAAATACAGAAACATAGTTTCTATTTTAGTGTTTTATCCTTTTTAAAGTAGTGAATGGATTTCACATCTTATCCAAAGTTATCAAAACCACTAAAGGCCTCCTTATGAACATTTAAATTTATCTTCAATTGAGTAGATTCCAATAGGTTGCAAGATCACTCAAAACTTTGAAGTTGATCCTAGATTAACTTTTTGAATTCTTGTCATTAAGCATCATGCAAAATGACAACTCAACAGAAGTGGCACTAGATAAAGGGCTCATTAACATTCAGATTGGAAGGAAATTTTCCAAAACTTCAAAATTCTATAGTTTTTACAAGTTCTAATTTTTTTCTAAGTTCTTGAGATTTTGAGGTGCACTGGTGCATTGCTACGCCTATTGCATTGGTGTGCTCAATTCTATGGTGCAGCTCTTTTTGTGAGAAAGTGAACTTCTACAGAGGTGTGATTTTTCTAGATTTGATGCAAAATGGAGTATTTTAATCCAAAATCCCCATTTCAGCAAGCTTTAAGATCTTCACCAAGTGCACATGAGTTCCTCAAGCCCACCCATTTTTGCAAACTCTTCAGTGACAAAGGAATACCTCAAATTCAACCACTTCCATTCAAAATTTCATCATCTTCTCCAATTGCACCTCTGCAAAAACCACCTAGTGGGCCACCAAATATTCCAACACTTCCACAACAACCACCCTAGGTCCACTAAATCTTGCAATGGCCTTTCTTGCAAATGCTATAGATTCACCCATAAACTTGACAGGTGTACTCAATGATGTTCTAAGGAATCTTGAAAAGTTCCATCCAAGGTTCATCTATGGTGAGACATGTACTACTAAAGATCACCTTAAGGTATTCAAGGAAATTTGTAACTAAAAATAGATCAGTAATGAGAATTTGGTTCTTTGTCTATTCTCCTACTCTTTGTGGGAAGTTATCTTTTATTGGTATATCAATCTACCACCTGGATGTATTAGAGATTGGGATACCTTCAAAAAAAATTTCTTGGAACAATTTAAGACTTTCATCAACCCAACTATGCTACATCAACAATTCATATCAATCAAGAAGGATCCAGCTGAGACAGTGTCACACTTCAACCATCATTTTCACATGGCATACCACAAGTTGGAAGCACCATATACTATACCCATTGAAGTTGCTATTCAAATTTATTTGAATGTTAAGAAGACTTCCACCGATGGATATTGACAAATTGGACAAAGTTTTGCAGAAGGGATTACCTTTACTAAGCAAGCCAATCCCGATGGAGGAGGATTAATGCTTCTAGCTCAAGTTGTTACAATAGTACTAACATACCCTGTCAGAAACCTATAATTCCTATTCAATTCATACCTATGAAGCCAATTCCATTACAATAGGCACCTACTCTACAAAACCCTACTTTAACTTTTCTAGGATACAAACCTCTGAAAACTACTTTCTTTGAACAAAAGGTGGCGAATTCCACTGAGGTAGAAAACAAATTTGCCTCCAAATTTGGAAATGAAAAAGACCATGTCACAAATGAACAATGAGTTAACCCATTTAAGGTTGGCATAGGGATAAAATGGAAACTTCCAAAGAAACAATGTTGGTACTTGCAATAACAATTACAATCAAAACTACAATAGGAACTTTGCTGGGAACAACAATGTTGGAAACAACAATGCTGGGAATAACAACAGAGGAAGTAGTTCTAATCCTCCTAATTGTAACAATGGCTTCCAAAGATAGAACCAATAATACAACATTTGTTTGAATAGTGGAAGCATTTCTATAGACAGTAACAACAACAATGTTCAATATACATATATCGATCTGTATGATAATGGTCAAAATACATCTAATAATGATGGTTCATACTATAATGGAAATCAAGAAATGCTTCAAAATTCACAATTGAATGACAATGTTCCTTCTGTACAGTTTAACACTATGCTACTAGAATCCTACAGTTCTACACAAAATGTTCAGGTAGAACAATTAACCAGTGAAGAGTTCTCTTTTCCATTTAGTCAAGAACCAGATATCTAGCTTGAAGAGATGTTTGCTTTTCAAAATGACAATTTAAATACATACAATCTATGAAGTAGAAAAGAATCTATGATAGATGGAATCCCTCTAGGACTACAACCAACTTCTCCTAATTCGAGAGCGAGTTAAAATCTAGTACACATCAGGCCACCTCATGGAGGACAACAAAATCAAAGTCAAATAACCATCCCAACAATCCTAAAAAATCTAGCTTGATCTACCAAGAAATATAGTGCCATAAAGGATTTTAAATGAACAAAGGCCAACATGACTATGGTTGACATGCTACAAAATTTTCCTCAATAATGAGAAGTGCTAATGAGAACTCTAGATCATACAAAAGTACCCCATAGTACAAATAATATTTCTCAAAAGACAACATCCCAACAAGCCAATGCTTTGGAAGCAATGCCAACTATGTTTAAAGACAAGGTTGAGGTGCCCCCATTTCTGCTTAGCATCAGGATATATGGGAAGAATCTTCATAATTTCCTAATTGATTTAGGAGCCTTGTGTCATGTTATGTCACAATCAATAGCACAAAAATTGGGGGTTATCCCTTAGCCCTCTAATAGGATAGTGCTACAACTGCATAAAATAGAGGTAAAATTCATTAGTGTGTTAAAAGGTGTTTGAATATAGTTGACAGTTGACCCTCAAATTCAAGATGTCATTGATATACATGTGGTTGATATTCTTGAAACTTACAGATTGCTACTAAGTAGAGAATGGACCAAATGTCTAAGGGGATGGTTTTCCATAGATTTTACTCAGCTTTGGTTACCATAGAAAGGTTTGAACAATCAAATCAAAATAGCTATAGAGCCAAAGTAAAAAAATATGATTACAGAATACAATGCTCTGAATGAGGTAGCCTTCTTACAAATAGATTTGGGCTCTTACAAGGTGATGGTTTTTGATACAACTTCAATCAAAATATCAAATGCTCAAGATATGGAATCCATGATTTCAACCCTAAAAGATGAGGTCATAACATAATTCATAGACCACATGATGGCTAATTTATAGTGTCTAGGAGGAGAACCTGACCCCAATATCCTTCTCCTTCTAGGATTTTTTTAATTGCATAAAGTTAGCCATTTAGAGTTCAAATGTTCATCATGTCAAGAAGTAGTTGCTAAAGTATTAAAACAAATGATGGGAGTATAGAAAGAAAATGATTAAAAAGATGAACCCATAGAAAAAACAAGCTCTATAAACATGTCTAACTCTATTGAAAAGGTTGAAGAAGAAATTGAAGATCTAAATGCATCATACAGTGATACTTCTTTAGATGGTGGAGGTTTGTCTTCTCCTCCACCTGGAATGATCAAAGTTCAAACAAGAAGATAGTACATAAAAGGCCAAGGATGGACTTCAATAGATGTCCATCCTAAACCTAAAGTGAATGAAATTAAAGAGTTGATAGGAGAAATTTAGAACAAATAAGAAAAACATACACTCCTAATATCAAGGAATAACAATGGAAAATCACTAAGTCCACCCTGCAAAAGACTACAATGGGTACCCAAGAAACAATACTTCCAAGCTCAAGTAAAGGAAAAGCTAAGAATAAATTGTTGGAATTACAAGTAGGAAAGGTAAAATCTTGTGGGGGGGGGATGAATTAGCAGTTAAAACATGAACCCACAAAAATTTTCACCAGTCATCCATCTCATGCATTCAATAGATTATCTGAAATAACACATAAAGCACATACATCTAAAACATATAAACAATCACACATTTGACACTAGATATGATTACCCAAAAACCTTCCAAAGAGAAGGTAAAACTAGGGTTGGGATGACACCCACAAATCTTCACTACTGCAGCAATAAAGTGTAGCCAATTAAGGTTACAATAATTTGACCATGAATCATGATCTACCATGTGAAAGGCTTGCCTTGTTAAAGGCTTACAAGGACTATTAAGTCCCCCCTTTTTAGAGGATTTAAACACCCTATTAGAAGTGTACTTGGCTAAAGGACTTTAGAACATCCACTTGGAATGTCACCCTATTAAAGGATTTATAGTAGTCTGTTAGGACTACTCCACCTAGGAGATTTAACTAAAATCACATGTTAGGATGTTTCAACATAGATCTTGTGATTGGCTTTGGTTGCTTGATTAAAGATCAAATTCATATAGTGTTATTCTTGATCCTCTCTGATCTGATGTAACAATGTTGTAACCTTTTGTTCTTGTTCTCCTCCAACTGATTCTATAATTCACTCTCTATAACTTCTAAGTCTCCATGAATGCTCTATTTTCACATGCAAAATTCTCTATTCTTCTCCTTCAATTCCTTAGATGCTCATATGAAGTTTAGGGTTTTTTCCTCCAAAAGAAGACTAGAAGACTTAGGTTTAGGTATGAATCTATGGGTAAGATTCATCCTTTTTTTTACTTAACCCTTCCTATTTTTCGATTGGCTACATGTAATTGCATAAGGAATCTACATATAGATTCATCCTTATCTTCAAAAGATCATATTCATTCCTTTGGTTGGTTGAAAAATAGTTTACATAGTTATTTGTGCAATCAAAAATAAATATGTCTAACTTGTGTTGCTCGACACTTGAAATTATTGATGCTTGACACATATTGTAATTCTATTTTTGACTTGACACCTGAATTACTTGACATCTACTGTTTACTCGATATTTGAATCACTCAGAATGGTCTATCTACTCAAAACTTGAGTGACTCAGCACATGAGTGACTCAACACTCATTACAACTCAACACAGTCTTGTATTTACATATTATACTTAGCATGTATTACTAGTTTGGCATAAACTAAGTAAATGTCTTAAGTGTGTTGACACTCAATTATCAAAACCAATTTAAGATCAACAATCTCCCCCTTTGACATGAGTGTCAAAAACACTTAATTGTACAGATTCAATCTAACCTTCTCGAGTATAATATATTCACAAATCATCTTATATAAAAAACTTCAAAATTTCAAAATTTTGTAATATACTATATACATAAAAATTTATAACTACCCCCAAGTTAATATGCCTGATCTATATCAGAAATTTGTTCTCCATTCTAAGTAGATTTGTCTTTTGCTAATACTCTTTGTCTTCAATGTATTTTCAATTGATGCTCTATCATCTGATATGTGCTTGGCTCTATGTCTATCTCTGTATTTGTATTCTTCAAGATGTATTCACTGGGGTCAAAAACTAATTTAGCTCCCCCTTTGGTTTATTATTTTCTTGCTTTATCTACTCCTTTTCTTGTTTGCTCCCCCTTTTGTTTATTTTCCTTTTTTTTGTTTTATCTCCCCCTTGCTTATTTATCTCCCTCTTTTTGACACTTATGTCAAAGGGTTTATATACTTAGAGTGTATCTTTCCAAAAAAGATTTATGGACTTCCATAATTATCTTTAGAGAAGCATCTCAATTGTCACATGCAACATCCAATGACTGTATTTGAATTGCTATCTCTGCTGCAAGGTGAACTAGTCCATTTGATGTAGAAAGATTAGGATCTTTCTTCAACAAAGTTTTTGCATACGCTAGTTCTTTATGTAGTATCTCCAAATGAGGGGTAAGGGAGGATTGGATATTAGTCAACTTGGCTCTTATATTAGCCTCTTCTATTGTTAACATAGCTAGTTAAATTTGTGATTGAAGCAATGCATGAAAATGCTTCTCACTTTGAGCTAGGTTTTGAGGTAGTTGCATACCTGAGACTTTTAAATTTCTCTCCAAACTCAGAATTATATGGCTTATTTCTTGAGTGAAGAGTGTGGGATCACATAGTTTGGTGTACAATGAGAATATGTTCTCAAATATCTTCTTCACTTTCTCAATTTTTGTAGCCATTTCAACTTGCATTAGTGTTGTGTCACTAGATATCTTTTTGTTTACTTTCCATTAAAATTTCATTTCAAACCATTCCAAAATTTGGGCATTAGTGTCTTGGTCTTCATTGTTCACCTTTTCCACAATTGTTGATAATTGTTTCAATAGTGGTTTTGATTTGTTAGGTGTTGGCAAGTTGAATGCATCTAAGAAGATGTCTTTGATTTCTTGTAATTCTTGCCTTTGTCTATACTCCTTTTTGAGTATTTCCTAATTTTTCTTCTTTTCCAAGGCTTGTTTCATTATGCCTATTTGTTCTAATGTTATGGTTGCATAATCATACTTAGGTATCACTATTTCTTTATCTAGAGTTGCATCTCCATAGTGAATTACCTTAGCAACCTTGGAGGAACCTAAGCCTAGTGTTGAGATTTGTAGTGGTATAGCTTCAGTGCTCAGCTCATGAAGGACTTTTGTGGGAGTGCTAGATGATGGTAATGTTACCAATGCTTGAATGGCCTCTTGTTCCTTCTCCTTTGGTTCATCCTTACTTTCTTCAGATCTGGATCTATCAATTACAATGATCTGACTTGCACCTTGTGTTTGTGCTATAGGTTTCCTTTTCTTCTTCTCTTGTAGTCTATTGCTATTCAACCATATCAACTTTATCAATTTTGTCAACCTTTGTGGATGTGTCTATTGATGTTTTTATTAAAAGCTAAGCATTAGTAGCTAAAGGGATGGTAGAAGGTGGTTCTTGTGTGTTCACCTCATCCCTTTTAATTCCATCTACTACCTTATGAAGTTCATCAACACTGACCAATATTGGATTTTAAAACAATCTAGCTTATAGTGTGGATTGGTCAAGAATCTTCTTGAGATCTTCTACAGTTAAGGGATTGATGTTCTGAGCTGAGTTATCAGGAACATCCTTAATAGTTATAGTTTTTGTAGGAATGCTTGTGTCATGTGGGGGGCTCATACTAGGCATTTGTGTGTCTTTCACACTCTATTCTTCCTGCTACTCTTCAATTGTAGCCATGTCATCTTTTTCTTTTTGTGTCTCCTCCACAATAGTGTCTTTTTATTTATCTTCTTCCTCCTTGTCCTCATCATTTTTATCTTCATCATTATTTCTTCCCTAAAAGGGATCTTCTTCTCCTTATTTGATAGTTGTCAATCCATAGATCAATTTCCACATTTGAGTAGATTTCTTGATAATATCTTCAATATTATTCTGAAGGATGCTAAATGCCCTATATTTTGGTGCAAACGTTCTACCATATTGCTTATCTACTTTGACAGTTTGACCTTTTGTCAATTCTAGCATTACCTAGGCTACTCTGGATTCTCTGATTTTTTTCTCTAGGTTTAAAAAATAATGCCACTTATTTTCAACAATAGTATACAAATCGTTAGGCATTGTATTATCTAATTCAAGTGGAGTGTTCTTAAATTTAGACATCATTGCATATATTGATTCCTCAATCAATTTTTTTTCTTCTCTACCAAGTTTTCCAAAATCAATATTTTTCAAACCTATTAAATCTACATTATTCTTAACATTCTCATAGATATTTTCAAGATCAGATTTTGGTGTGTGACTTACCACTATAAACTGGCTTGTATTTTTAGATTCTGTCCTTTCATCATCAGTCTCTAGCTGTGAAATGTATTTTATCATTTGCTTCTTTTTCTTTGGCACTTGTTTTGTAGCCTTGGCCTTTTCTTTGGCTTTTTCTTGGGCCTTTTGCATGGTGGTCCATGTGCTTGCCCTGGTTGTTGGTGCTATAGGCTTTGCTTGTCTTGGAATAGAAATCCTTTTTAGCCTTTCTCTTCTTTGGTTCAACCTATTTTGGCACTTACTCTACTTCCTTGACACCTTCTACCTCTTCTTCATCCTTATCTTCTCCCAATCCTTGGGTTAATGTAAGAGGTTTTTGAGCCTGTTCTTCCTCTTCATCCTTTTCTTCTTCTTCATTTGTTCCGTCACCAAATTTGGCCTTTATTTTCTTCACCAATTTGTCTTTCTTCTTCAATTTGGAGGTTTTATTCAACTCCATTTCAAATTTGGATTTCATAACATCATAATTATCAAATATCTTAGTACTTTTATTGATCTCCTCTACTAGGAGTGTAGTGATGGCAGTTGAGGCTTCATCAACATTGGTCATATATCCTAAGGGTCTTAGCCATCTCACCCTAGGTATAGTAGCCTATATGCATGTGTAATCAATATCTACAAGAAAGCATATGTCATTGTAATATTGTTCAACTAAAGAGATAGGTATCCTCAACCTCTGCTTCATAGACTTCTTGAAGTCTTCAAAATAGCTTGTCATAACTATTTCAAAGTTATCACCCATCTACTCAATATACTCATTGATCTGTATAGCTACTGATCTATTGGTCTTCCAAATTACTTTACCAAAGGATGGGAATATGTTTTGAACTTAGAAAAATATGCAAATTAGGATTGGTCCAAACTTACACTATGTATTCTTGGTTTTTCTTATGGTACCTAGGTTCTCATTTATTTGTTGCAATTGTAGTTCAACTAGATCATAAATATGACCCCTCTTTACAATTTTATAACCCACATCTAATGTAATGTAGGGTAAACTATTTAACCTTCTTGATTGATAAAACTTATGAGAAATAACCCTAATTGCAAAGTCAAGTAGTGGGTTTATGATGGCATCTATTTTAATTCCATGTTTATTCCATTTTGCACCTATGTTCCTTTCAATTACCTCTTTTGAGTCACTTCATAGTGTCTTTGGCCAATCTAGGGTTGGAAAACTACTCACCCTATGAAAAATTCTTTTTGAAATCTTGATTGGTCCTACTTCCAACCATAGAAATCCATTGTGTATCCTTCTTAACACTATCTTGATCCATTCCATTTTGAACATTGTGGGAAAATCTAGGGCACAAGTCAAAACATTTCTCTCAACAATCTTAAATTCTTCCTTCAAAATGCCATTTTCACACAACTTATCATAAGCTTGCCTTATTTCCATATCACCTATGCCTCCTACTTTATAGTTGTAACATTTTCTTACATCTTGGACCATTATGACCTTAGGTGGAATCATGGATAACGTGCCTGATGGGTCTTGTTTATATGCAATGTCTAGAATTGGTCTAAAGTTTGGATACTTCACTTCAATGCTAACTAATTTAACATTCAAAACTTCTTGACCCTCTACATTCCTTGAATTGGATGCCATTTGACAAGCCAATGTTTAACAAATTTTAAACTGCGTAACTTGGCTTATGAAGAATACCTCAAAAATTTGATGAGCTAGAGTTGGATCATTGCTAGAATCAGTGCAATCACTTTGAACTTGGTTTTTGAATCACCTCTTTGCTTTTCTTGCTCTTGCTTGAATTCATAATGAAGAAAAATAGGTGAAAATTTACCATATACCCTTCAAAACTTCCAATTTAATGCTTGGTACTTGTACAACTATAAACTTGGCATTAATATGATTTCTGTTCCACTCAGAATCTATAGAGTCTTCCCTCACTCAGTAGCTACTATAGGCTCGACATCAACTAGCTAACTTGGTAGCTCAACATTAACTAGTATTTCACTCGGCACACAGAGAACTTTTCATGCTTGGCAACAACATGAAAACTTGAAGACTTAACCTTGAATTTTCTATAACTTCTTGCATCTTTATTATTGCTAATGGAATCTTTTTAGTACTAACTCCTTCTGTAACTAAAGTATGATATAGCACTTAAATATCAGTCCCACTTTCCTCTTGTTTTCTTAGTTTAACGAAGTGTGACCCCTTGACCTATTAGGTGAAGTGATCCCTACTTCATTTGATGTACTACCTCCATCTTTCTTTTTTCATGTCTTGTTCATTTCATTCCTGATGTGTTCTACATCTGTCTTGCCTTTACCTTTATCAAATTCACAACTTGGTGCCTTGGATCTAGTTGGACAATGTGTGACCAGTCTTGTGATAGCTGAAACATGTGGTTTGATTCAACTATCTTTTGTAGTTACCACTGAAGTGAGTCCTAATGTAGTTTTTAGGGACATGTCCATATTCCTGACAATAGTTACAAGTATATATTATATTGTAATCCCAATTATAAGATTTTTTATAGCTTCTTACCTTTTGTGGATTGTTTGATGACCACATGGACTTGGATATGCATTTAAAGGCTCTATGTCCATACTTCTGACAATTGTAGCAGTGTCCTTGAAATCTTGGTGCATGCATGGTTCTGGTTCTACATTCATTTCCTAATGACCTTATTTATGGCACTTATGACAGTGGACCATGTCCTTAGGATTAGCATTTTGATTTGTATTCTTGCTCCTACACACATTAGTGGTATGTCCTTTCTTACCACAACTATGACAAGTAGGTTTGGAGTTCTTACTTCTATTGTTGTTCCTTTCCTCAACAATTTTGCACGATTCTCCTTCTTCAGTGCTTGTGTAGCCCAATCCTAATGTATCTCTATTGGATCTAGGGGATTTCAGTAATTGCTCAAAGTACTTGATGGCTTCATTTTTCTTGTTGAAACTTTTAGCAAATTCCTTTTCTCTTTTCAAGTCATTCTATAGTTGTTCATTCTGCAATTTTAATATAGTTATCTCAATGTCCTTATCATTCAACTCATGATGGGCATTTATCATTTGTCTTAAGGTATCCAATTGCATGTTTGAGATTCTAGATAGCTCTATTGACTTTTTCTTCTAATCTATTTGCCAAAATTCTTTTTTCTTCTTCAATCACGGCCTTGTCTTCTATAGCTTTCTTCTTTTGTTTAGTCAATTCACATAGCAGTATAGCTTGTGATTCTTGCTCCAACTTGAGATTTTTGATCTCTTTAGCTTGTGCTTTATTCTTTTGCATTAGATCTATGATTGCTACATAATATTCATTGGAGTTACCATCTTCAAATAGCTTTGTGGTGTCAATCTATTTGTATTGTGTGTTATTTTCTACTATAGAAATCTCTTTACTTCTTTTCAAGGAGCTCTTCAAAGCATCTCTAGCTTCATTCAGTTGATGTAGTATGAGATGCATATCAATCTCCTAGTTCTCAATAGTCTTTCCCAACTTGTAGACTTCCATTTCAAGATCTTTCATCTAAGCTACAAAGCTTCTTCTTCTAAAAAATTAGCTTTGATACCAATTGTTGGAATTACAAGTAGGAAAGGTAAACTTCTTGGTGGTGGGGGGGGGCTGTAAATTAGCAGTTAAAACATGAACTCACAAAACTTTTCACCACTCATCCATCTCATGCATTCAATAGATAAACTAAAATGACATGTAAAGCACATACATCTAAAAAATATAAGCAATCACACATTTTACACTGGATATGATTACCCAAAAACCCTCCAAAAAGAAGGTAAAAGTAGGGTGGGGATGACACCCACAAATCTTCACTACTGCAACAATAAAGTGTAACCAATTAAGGTTACAATAATTTGACCATGAATCATGATTTGCCCTGTGAAAGGCCTACCCTATTAAAGGCTTAAAAGGACTATTAAGTCCTACCTTGTTAGAGGATTTCAACACCCTATTAGAAGTGTGCCCAGCTAAAAGACTTTAGAACATCCACTTGGAATGTCACCCTATTAAAGGATTTACAACAGTCTATTACGACTACTCCACCTAGAAGATTTAACTAAAATCACATGTTAGGATGTTTTAGCATAGATCTTGTGATTGGCTCTGGTTGCTTGATTAAAGATCAAATCCATATAGTGTACTTCTTGATCCTCTTTGATCTGATGTAACAATGTTCTTTCCTTCTATTCTTGTTCTCCTCCAATTGATTCTATAATTCACTCTCTATAACTTCTAAGTCTCCATGAATGCTCTATTTTTATGTGAAAACTTCTCTATTCTTCTCCTTCAATTCCTTACATGCTCATATGAAGTTTAAGGTTTTGTCCTCCTTAAGAAGAATTGAAGACTTAGGATTAGGTATGAATCTATGGCTGAGATTTTTTTTTTTTGCTGCTTAATCCTTCCTATTTTTTGACTATTTACATGTAGTTACATAGGGAATATACATAAATATTTTTCCTTATCTTCAAAAGATCATATTCTATCCTTTGGTTGGCTGAGACATAGTTATTTGTGCAATCACAAACAAATATGTTTGATCTATATTGCTCGACACTTGAAGTTACCGATGCTTGGCACATACTATAATTATGTTTCTGAATCAACACCTAAACTACTTGACATCTACTATTTACTCAATACTTGAATCACTTGGCATGGTCTATCTACTAGACACTTGAGTGACTCAACACTCATTATGACTTGACATAATCTTGTATTTACATATTATACTTGGCATGTATTACTAGTTTGGCATAAACTAAGTAAATGTCTTAAGTGTGTTGACACTCAATTGTCAAAACCAATATGAGATCAACATAAATAAGCATAATTTTAGAAAACCCAAGGAAAACTCAATTTGGACACTTCACTTTGATAGTTCCAAATGCAAATTAGAAGCCAACACAGGTATTGAGCTAATCAATCCAAAAGGTAAATCTTTCTATGTAGCATACCAATTGCAGTTTAGATGTACTAATAATGTTGCAAAATATGAAGCATTAATCCAAGGACTTGTTTTTACACTCAAGAAAGGATTCATAGCACTCATAATTAAGGGAGATTCTCAGTTGGTCATTTGACAAGTGAAATTAGTATACACTTGCAATGATAAAATATTGCTAGCTTGTAGGAAAAGAATATGGTATTTGATGGATGATTTTGAAGATTTAAACATAAAATTCATTCCAAGAAAGAAAAACATGGTAGTAGATGCTCTCGCTATTTCAGCAAATGCATTACAACTAGTCGAAAGAATGAAATTGATATAATTTTCAGTATAATTGGTTGCTGCTCCATCTATTCTAGATAATATCAAAAACTTTTAGGTCTTTCAGGATGATCAACATATACTTGAATTTATCATGTACAATGGCCACTTTAAAGGACAAGAAATTGATGATATTCCAGATGATAAACATGAGGATGATGAACTTGAAAATGAAGATGGTATCCTAAATTTGAAAACTAACACTATTCCTAAGGGGATGATTGAGTTGGAGTGCATTTTTTATTGTGATGAATCAATGCTTAATAGGAAGACTACTGAAGAGAAAGGGATTGAGGAATGCAATTTGTACAATTTGGGTACTAATGATGATCCTAGAATGGTAAGGATTGGGGAAGCATGCAATGCACAAGAAAGAGAAGACATGCTCAAATTACTTACAAAATATAAGGATATCATTGCTTGGAGCTATGAGGAACTAAAGACATATGATACTCAGATTTTTACACATGATATTCCACTCAAACCTAATGCCAAACCTTTTTGACAAAGGCAGAGACCTTTTAATCCTATCCTTGAATCACTAATAATGAAGGAAGTCAAGAAGTTACTAGATGCCATGATCATTTTCCTTGTGCACCACTCTATGTGGGTGGCTAATTTAGTTCCTATATGAAAGAAAACTAGGGAGATTTTCCTTTGTGTGGATTTTCATAACTTGAACCCGACATCTCAAAAGGAAAATTACCCTTTACCCTCACTAGATGAGGTTCTATGGATTGTGAATGGTTCAAAGATGATTTCTTTCTTAGATGGATATTTAGGATATAATTAGGTAATGGTAGAAGAAGAAGATAGGCTAAAAATGACCTTCACAACTAAATGGGGAACCTTGGCCTACAGGAGAATGCCTTTTGGACTAATTAATGTAGGGGATACATTTCAACGAGCCATGGATTAAGATTTTAAGGGATTGATAAATAAGCATATATCTATCTACATGGATGACTTAATTATCTTTTCAAAGGATAAAAGTACTCACATAGTTGATTTAAGACAAGTATTCAATAGATGTTGTAAATATGATATATCTCTCAATCTCAAGAAATGTTCATTTGGGGTCACTAAAGGAAAGCTCCTAGGTCATATTATTTCTAAAGCTGGCATCTCTATTGATCTTGATAGAGTTGAAGCTATTCTAAAGTTATCACCTCCTAATAATTGAAAAGAGCTTAAGTCTTTCTTTAGTAAGATAAATTTTGTGTGAAAATTCATAAGTAGTTTTGCAAAAATAGTCCATCACCTTAATGATTTACTGAAAAAGGGGGATAAAATAAAATGGCTTCCAGAGGTTAAGAAATCATTTGAGGATATCAAATAGCCATTTCAATGGCTCTAGTACTGGTAATTCCTAACTATGAGCTTCCCTTCAAGATATATTCCTCTGCTTCATGAGATTCATTTGTTGAGATCCTAACCTAGAAGAAAGAAAAAGAAGATGAAAGACCTATTGCTTTTATGAGATACCCTCTGAGAAATGCCAAGTTAAATTATTCCAACCTCGATAAATGGTCTTTTGCTTTGATTAAAGCCATAAAGAAGTTCCTCCATACTAAGAAGCAAGGTGTATGCTATTGTACATGATCTCGCAGTGAAGACATTATTGGTGTAAAATGAACTTGGTAAAATATGAGGGAAATGGATGGCAATATTGCAAGAATTTGATCTAGAAATCCAATCTATGAGATTAGTTAGAGGTCAAGGGTTATCAAAAATGATAGTAGATAATCAAATTGGAAATGAAAAGAGGTTTAGATTCAATAGTGACATAGATACAAAAGATTATTGGTCAAGGTGTAGTGACAGATGTCTAGTATTAGGATATTGTATACTATCTTTTACAAAATCAATACCATAGTTAGATGAATAGCCCACAATGTAGGGGACTCAAAATGAAGTGCAAATCCTACATGTTGCATGATAGAAATTTCTACAAAAGGAATTATGAAGGAATCTACTTGAAATGCTTGGGACACGAGGAAGTAAAAGAAGTCCTAGAATAATTTCATGATAAGCATGGAATAGGGCATGGCTTAGTAGAAGCAACTACTCATATGATTTTAAGATTAGGCTATTCTTGGCCCACAATATTCAAAGACACTTTTTAGAATGTACATTCCTGTCGTATTTTTTAGACTAGTGCTAATAGAGAAAGACACCCTACAATTCCATTATAATTAGTGTTTGAGATATGTCCCTTTGCAAAGTGGGGGCTAGATTTCATTGGCCCAATTAATCTTCCTTTGTCAACTAGACACACTTTTATTCTCATAGCTATTGATTATTTTATGCGATGGATAGAAGTAGAGACTTTCAAAAATTGCACTACTAAGGTGGTAACAAACTTCTTGGAAGAACACATTCTTACTAGATTTGGGATGCCATTCACCCTGGTATGTGATAACAGATTAGATTTTGCATAAGTATTCCTAACTCAATGGACATTTGAAAATTAGGTCATCGTCAAATTCTCTTCAAATTATTATCCACAAGGGAATTTTGTTGTGGAATCTATGAATAAGAACTTGATTATAGTAATAAGATGTTTATTAAAGGAGAATCCTAAAGATTGGCATACACAACTCAAATATGCTCTATGGATAGATCAAGTAAGGGTTAAGAATGTTTTGGGGACATCTCCATATTTTCTTGTTTATGGACAAGAACTAGTATTCCCACTTAATCTTAGGATTCCTATTCTAAACTTCATGAGTGGGTATGCTAAAGATGCTGATAAAGTACAAATCAGATTGATGAATCTTTTAGAGATGGATGAGAAATAGATAGCTGCATTGGAGCAAATGGCTAAATATCAAGCTGTCATTAAGAGGTGGTTTGACAAAAGGGCCATGATCAACTCCTTTAGAATTTATGACCTTGTTCTACTTTGGGATAAAGAAAAAGAAAAGTTGAGTAGTCACACCAAATTTCAATGCTTGTGGATAGGTCCCTATTAGATTGCATAAATTCTTGAAAAAGATACTTTTAGGCTAAATTCCTTATAGGGGGGATTGCTTTCATTGCCCATTAATGGACAATTTTTGAAACATTACTTTGAAGCCTAAAATAAATACTCAAAAATATAAAAATAAAAAATAAAAAATGAAAAAATAAGATAGATTTCATTTCTGCAAGTGTGTTTTCTTTTTAGTTGTGTTTTAGCTTTCAATCATGTGCTTGCTTTCAAAGTTGTGTCAATCCAGGGAGTAGGTGCACTCATGATTTTATCTTGACATATTTTACAGACTACTCTTTTGATTCCAATTTGAGGAAGAGATATTTCTTTGTCAAATTTTTTTGATGATGTTGTGTCTTATACCAACTAAAGATCAGATGTTACTTGTAGTAATAAGAGACTTCTAGTCTTGAGTTTAGGATTGTAGGTCAACAAGTTCTTGACACTACAAAAAATTAAAGATCAATTGTCTCAAGTGTTCTCAAAGTAAGGCTAAAGACAACAAGCGATGATCCAAGCTTCATTTGTTCAAATAGAATGGTCCTTACGAATGAATTGCTAAGATCATTATTTGGCATGAGAGTTTCTAAAAAGTTCTTAAAAGAGGAACGCAAGGGATTTTCATCAAAGATTGAATCCAAGAAATGACACCAATTTCTTGATCACACAATCAAGGCATGGTCAAGATACAAAAAAGTTTTTTAAAAAAGAGAGAGAAAGAAAGAAGGAATGATGTTAAGACTAAAGGATTCTAAGAGATCTAGAAGGGTAATTTGATAAATGGATAGGCACTCAAAATAAGCTATATGATACTTAAAACAAAGCTTCATCAAATAATCAAATGGTGAAATTATGAGCTACATGGAGCAGATATTCAAACGATTACCTAACACAAGGAAGGATAGGGAAAACTAGGGCCAATAGCACATCCAACTCTCTAAACCACCTTGCAAGAGTTAGCACAATGGAAACAACACAAAGAAAAATAAATAAAGGAGGAAGAAGAGTGAAATAATTTTATTGATCCATAAAAATATCTTCACACGTGCCCAGTTGTAAGGCCTTTTGGGTTATGGCCAAATACAAATACATTCACATTCGAAGATCCAACAAGTTCACACTTTGCAGTTCTGCTCTACAATCATCATCACAACTGCCTAAAATCTACTTAGCTCTAAGCCTAAACACTCTATTTATACTAGCCAAAATGGCTTATAGATAATTTTAGAATATGGAGAAGCCACAAGTCATCTCTCAACAAATATTAAATAAAAATAAACCAAAATTAAATATACAAGTCTACCTGCATGAACAATTAACTACCTTGAAATTGATGCTTGAGAAAAATTGCAATATCTCCTAGCTCCAATTGAGTTAGAACTCATACTTTGAACTTTGGGTATATATCTAGATCCTCTACAACCCCTTATGTTTGCAAAGACCAATTCATCAAGGAAAAGTGTGCATCCATTTTGAAATTTGAGTACAGAAAACTATAGTGCAAAACTACTAGAAATTGATGTTCTAGGAGAATTGCCATATCTCCCAAATTATAAGGAGTTAAGACTTGTACTTTGGAAAATAGATATTAATCTAGGCCCTATTGAATTTATCAAGTATGTATCCCTTCATTAATTAAGAAAAAATAGTTACACTATTTGTAACAGGCACCCAGAAACCAAAAAATGTAGTTTCTATAGAATACAGTTTCAACAACAGGATAAGAATTGAAAACATGTAGGATAGCAGTGCAACCCAGGATACTCCTACATCAGACAACTAGGGTTGGAAGAAATTATTATCATAAATTATTTATATTTCACAACTTGATTTGAATCCAACTCAAATTGAGAAATTCATGAAGCATCTTCCATAGGTCTATTTTGTTCTTCCACTTCACTAGATATTCATAATAATCTTTTCCTTTTGTGTTCTTACCAATTCTCTATTCCAATACCTATTCAACTTCTTCAATTTTCTTCTTAGGATAGTCCTTTGATATAGTAACTTCATCATCTAATTCATGATACTTGTATAAATTAGCAGCATTGAATATAGGAGATATATCCATGTCATTAGGTAACTCAACTTCATATGCATTTCCACTGTCAATTTTTTTCAAGATCTTACAAGGTCCAAACTTCTTTATCTTCAACTTACTGTATGTTCCAACTAGAAATCTTCCTTTCTTTAGATGAACTATCACCTCATCACCAACTTAAAAATTATGATGTCTCCTAGACTTATCAACATTCTCCTTATACTTTTGATTACTTTGTTCTATCCTCAAATTCACTTCCTTATGCAAAGACTCCATAAAATCAACAAATGATTCTCCTACGAAAATTTTGTTTTCTTCACCAATAGTATCTCTCAAATTCGATACTCATCTAGGCTTTATTTCAATAAAAATCTCAAAAGGTGTCTTCCCTGTACTCCTATTCACAAAATTATTATATGCAAACTCAACTTGTGCCAATACCATCTCCCAATTACTTGGCTTATTCCCAACTAAACATCTTAGCAAGTTAACCAATCTTCTATTCACCACCACTGTTTGCCCATTTGTTTATGGATGAAATGTAGAACTAAACTTCAGCTCAGTACCCATCTTCTTCCAAAAAGTCTTCAAAAAATAACCAACAAACTTACTATCTCCGTGTAGTGCCTGCCCCTAGGTTACATTTTTGTTATCGTTGTCGACCTCTTTTAGGGCTAGTTTTATGTTGATGATTATTAGTAACATTATTTTGAGATTATCAGATATTGTTTGAGATTCAGTTTATTATATGATGAGATTACTTGGTACTTTATAGTTCATGTATGCATGATGATTATTCAAGTGATTTCAATTATTGATGATGATTAGATAGATGGTTTATTTTGTGTGTGTTTTCTTATGGATACTTACCCCATACTTGCATGTGTATGGTGTACGTGTTTTTTTTCTTTCTGTATGGCATTTCTAATGTGGTTAAGGAAGTGAGTTGTAGTCACTTGCTAATTAGGATCTACATGATGCACCACTTTTTGCCATTGCTTTTTTAGCTTAGTATATATATTGTGCTTGTACATGCATGGGTTTTATGTAGGTTGCAAGTACCGGGTATCAACTTCCTTGAATTGCTAGGATGAGTGTACCCTATCGCATTATCTCAATGGTAAGAGAGGGGAGATAAATTCTCAAGTCCAAATCCTAGACCTTTAAGCCATTTGTCCTAGTTGAAAATTAGGACAAGAATCTAAGTCGAGTACCCTCCAAATGCATCGGATGACATAATTCGTGATATTAACCCTTTTGGTTTGATTTTGTATGTGTTTTTCAATGATGGGTTTTTGTGTTTTACTTTATGAGTCTTTAATGTATTTTCTATTAATTAAGCCTAATTAAAAGATTTAATTAATGGTTTAATTTAATAGAAAATTAATATGATATTTATTTTATTTAATTAATTGGGAAATTAATAAAATAAAATAATTAAATCTGAAGATTTTTAAGTTTAAAGTTGGAACGTGATAATATTTATTTAATTTAATAATAATATATTTAGAGTTCATTTTTAAATAAATGCCAAATAATAATATTATTAAGTTAATAAATATTTATTATTCAAGTTTTGAAAATAAATTTAAAAGTGGAAAAGATATTAAAATTATTAAAAGATTCTAGATCGCATGATGCGTGCATGCGATTAAAATATATATATATTAAGAAAAAAAAATGGATTTATTAAAGTGAGTGCATGCGATTTAAAAAATTAAAAAATTAAATTGAAAAGAGTAAAGTGAATATATAATAAAGTAATTTATACTATTTTAATATTTATTCACATAGGAGTATGCGAACTCTCATGAGTTGTCATGTTGACAACACAGGAGTTTGCACTCTAATTATGCACATGTTCTCTACACTTAGGAGTTAACATATTATTTGAACACATGGTGTCTACAACATTCTAGAGACCTCATCATGTTTATCTTCTTATCATGGAAGTTATGTGCTTAGTTGTCATGCTTATCTCCTAGTTCTTTCTAGACACATTCTAGATGCATCTTAGAGGCCTTTATATAGAGGCTCTCTTAGTGTGTATGGACATCCTCATAGGCTTCTACATCCTCATATGCTTCTACAAGAACTCCTAGTCACTTGAGGGGGTTTGGTTCTTGGAGGAATTGCGAATGTTGGAGAAGGAAGGAATTTTTAGAAAGGAGAAGGTTCTAAGAGGAGGAACTTCTCTACAATTTTTTGAGGCGTAGGGAATTAACATTAGTGTCTAGGTAGGCACTCATGATTATTTTGCATATTTTATTATGCTCTTTCTTTTCCTATCTTCTTTGTGTCTATTATGTGTGTCTGAATAATTCATTATGAATGAATCTTCAATTTTGTAATTTGGAATTTGGGCATGCATATTGTTTCATCCAGTTATGGGAATTAAAATATTATTGCAATCTTCCCTTTTTGCAAAAAGAGGGGTAAAAATTTATTAAGACAGAAAGGAATACAACAAGGAGAGATCAACAAGGAGCTCGATCCTGAGCAACAAGATCATCAAATTCTTGCACCATCTCAAAGGACAGTTGCCCCCTATCCCTAATATTCCAACCTGGATATTGCAATCTTCCCTTAGTAGAATCAAGATTTGGAAATTGATTCAAGTTTGGGTTTGAATTAAATAGAATCTTATTATTATGCATTAGTTTTATATGATTTATTAACTAATTTAATTTAATTTAATTAAATTAAGATTAGTTAATAGTAGAAGAAGTGTAATTAATTATTAGTAAATGGATTTTTAAATGAGGACAAATTAAAATAAAAGAGATATTAATAAGTGTTTAGCAGAATTAAATAATTGAATTATTAATAAGATTGATTTTACTTAAAATCAATGAAGATTATTTTAAATAAATGATTGTCCTTGAAGTGTTTTAAGGAAATTGTAAACTAATTATTTGAAAGTTGATAAGTACTATTCTAATATTTTGAATAATGTGAATGATTTTATCTAAAAGTCAATGGGAACTAGTTCAATGATTTAAATAAGTAAATATTTATCCCTCAGTTATTCTTAGAATATTATTTAAAATGATAGAGGGATAATTCTATGTTTTAATCGAGGGGATAAATGGGTTGACTTGTAGTTTAAATGAAGGATCTTTTACATTTGAAATATACCTGAAATGAAAAATGAAAACTCATATTTGGCTTAACCATGTGATTGTGAAAGTAAACTAGAATATGTGTTGTATCTTGTTCTTTATGCTATCCATGTTTGGGGTTTGGGTGGTCCTAGAGTGTTGACTAGTTAGGACGTCTACCAGAGGCTAGGGAGTTATGTGAATGTGATGGCATGTTGATATTATTTGGTCTCGATCTTTTTAAAATCCAACCATGGTAATGTGATGGCATGCTCTATGAGGTGTTTGTATTTACTGATTGTTATTATTTTCGAGTCTTCTTGTGTGAAGCTGAGGTGTATGTATTTGAGATACTTGACTTAACCATTTTTGAGTCATCGATCAATTATAGTTGGGTTACTTTCCAGTTACCTTGATGGGACTGAAGTGTTTGTTTCAATTTTGATGTTGTCATGTTGTGACATGTTTTGACTCGACCATTTTGGAGTCCTTGATCGGTATTATTTTCTTTGAGATTCCTTCTTGATTGCTTGTTGAGAACCAATGGATATTGTGATTTATTTTGAGATTTCTTACGGTTGCTTGATGAGGACCGATGGATAATGTGATTATCATTGATACCTTCAATTGCTAATAAAGGACTGTTTTGGTCATAATTATCAATGGATGTTTTTCAATTGCTCATGGAGAATTGATGTTCTTATTGTGGATTATCTTTTGGTATTTTTCCAGTTGCTTGTTCAGGACTGGGGTGATTTTACGTGATTATGGATTTGTGCTTTTATTGAGCCTAGGGTAGGTTATCCACTTGTAGTTTTGGGAAGTGGCTTGCAATGGGGGCTGGGGCCCTAAGTGGCTGCCAGGGTAACTCATTGTAAGTTATTTAGTAAGTGAAAAAAATTACACTAAATGGGGATTAAATGAACCTAATAAGATAATTGTATGTTCTTGCCCATGCCTCAAGTGCTAGTACAGACTAGGATGGGAGTAGAGAGAAAGCTTGGTTGTGAACTTGCATTTCATAGTATGCCTTGTCAGTATGAGAGGATACTAGTGGCCACATAGGGATCACTAGGGGGTCGAGGTCTATTGAGAGACTACTAGGGTAACTCTAGCATGATCTGTGTGATGAAATTTTCCCACTTACATAGTAGGTTTCCTACATGTTTTTGTTGTGCCTCTGGGTGTAGATGTTGATCTGTGTGTTGGAACCTTTGAGTTAGTTTACTTTTAGGATTCCTGGACTTAGAGAGTATTTGTGTTATGTGATTTGATATCCTATTTGGGACTTGAGATTATCTCCTCAGCATGGTGGGAGTGGGCCATTTAGGTCCCATGTGGTCGGGTGGTAGTGCTTTTTCACTCTTACCATTTGAGATCCATCTGTAGACACCGTGGTTGGAGCATTCTTTATTGGTATATACCTTCATCTTGTTCTTGGATCTTATGATGGATGTTATTTATTCGTATGTTTCTTTATATAGATGGTTAGCATGTGATAGATGATGTTATTTACTTATCTTATGCCTTATTTTGCATGATTAGATTTCTGATGCATATGTTGTAGCATGTTAGATTACTTTTTGCATATGATGTAGTATGTTTTAGGATTGATGTCCCTACTATGATAATATCGATGATCTCTTCGATGACTTGGGATGTTATGTATGGAGGGATGGCTAGGGCCCATGATGTTCTAATGATGCTATTAATATTTGGGAGGAACTGCGCACTTAGTTAGTTGTGTTTTATGATGGATGGTTATCTTCTACAAAGGTTGTTATATCTTTATTAATGGATGTATCATGTATGTTATTGATTTTATATACTTTTTTGCACTTGCATCATGGATTAGAATAGGATGATGCACTTCATTTTCACACATGTATATTCTTTTAAGCCTTTCGTACCCTGTATCATGTATAGTGGATGATTGAGCATTCTGAATTTAATTGCCAAGAGGTATTTAGAACAAATGTGTAATATGGACATTGGACTTTCTATTTATTCTTTCATGTGGATGTGGTAGTGGTTAGACTTAGTATTAATTAGATCAAATGTGACTCAACGTCTTGGGATCCTTAAGGAATGTAACTTGTTATGAATGTTTTTAGTTGTATGTATGTTCATGAATGGTTTATCTTTCATGTTTTTTATAAAAAAAAATTGTTTGGAAAACTTAGTAAAAATTTAGGTTAATTATTTTGGATCCCTTGGCAGGGCGTTACACTCTGTCAGAAATAATACTTCATGGTAATCCATGCAATCTCACAATCTCTTTAAATAAAATTTCAGCAACATGCTCAACATTTGATGTCTTCTTAAATGGTATGAAATGAGCCATCTTAGAAAATCTATCCACTACAACAAATATGGAATCATACCCCTTAATTGTTTTAGGTAATCCAAGAACAAAATCCATAATGATGTCACTCTAAGATTTCTTAGGAATAGTAATAGGTGTATACAAACAAGTATTTTGACTCACTCATTTTGCAACCTGACAAACTCCACAAATTTTTGAACAACCTTATACATTTGCAGCCAATAATGCTTTTTTTTCAACAAACTCAATGTCTTATCAATTCCAAAATGTCCAGCCAATACACCACTATGCTTCCCCTTAATCAAATTTAGCCTCATAGAATTTCTAGGAATACACAACTAAATACCTTTGAACAACATGCCTTCTTGAGTGAAATAATCATCATACTTGCTGATGTAATCTATCAAATTTGGTGCTCTGCACTCTCTCCATGCCTTAGAAAAATTAGGATCAACATTAGACAACTCTTTCATTTCATCAAAACCAAGAATTTCAACCTTCATTTCAATCAACAAAGAACATCTTCTACTCAATGCATTAGCAACTCTATTAGTAACTCCACTCTTATGCTTGGTGACAAATGTAAAATTCTACAAATACTCAACCCACTTCATATGTCTCTGATTCAATTTATGTTGACTTCGCAAGTATTGTGAAGCTTAATGATCAATATACAACACAAACTCCTTAGAAATCAAATAATCTCTTCACTTCTTCAAAGCTTGAACAATAGCATAAAAATCTTAATCATACACATAATACTTCCTTTTAGTATCATTTAATTTTTCACTAAAGAAAGCAATAGGTTTACCTTCTTGACTTAATATAGCTTTGATTGCACTACCACTTGCATCACATTCAACTTGAAATACTTTTTTGAAATTGGGCAAAGCTAATATAGGTAATTCAACAACTTTTGTTTAAAAGTTTCAAAACTCTTGTCAACTCCATGTGTCCACTTGAATTCCTTTTTATCTCCTCTCATTGTCTTAGTCATATCATTACACAAAACACTAAATTTTTTTATAATTTTTTTATAAAAACTAGCCAAACCATGAAATGATCTTTCCTCACCCATATTCTCAGATGTAGGCCACTTCAAAATTACTTTAACCTTCTCAAGATCCATCTTCAATCCATCAACTAAAATCACAAATCCCAAATACATAATTTCATCTTGCATAAAAGAACACTTTTTCAGATTAATCAACAACTTTTCCTCTTCCAACCTCTATAATAATTGTCTAATATGCTCAAGATGTTCTTCCTTAGTCTTACTAAATATCAGAATGTCATCCAAATAAACAATCAAAACTTACCCAAGAATCTTTTCAAAACTTCATTCATCAACCTCATGAAGTACTAGGTGCATTATTCAAAACAAAAGGCATAACCAACCATTCATACAAACCATCTTTGGTTTTGAAGGTAGTCTTCCATTCATCACCTTCTCTGATTCTGATATGATGATAGACACTCTTCAAATCAATCTTGGTAAATGACTTTTCTCGACACAAGCAATCCATTATGTCATCCATTCTCGGCATAGGAAACCTATATTTCACTGTGATTTTGTTAATAGCTCTAGAATCAATACACATTATCCATTCTCCATTCTATTTAGGTGCTAATATAGCAAGTGCAACACATGGACTCAAACTTTCTTTGATTAATCCCTTCTGTAGCAACTCATGCACTTGCTTGTTAAGTTCTTCATTCTCTGTAGGTGTCAATCTATATGGTGCTTTTTTCAAAAAACTAGGTTTAGTAATTAGATCCATACAATGACTTATTCTCCTTACTGGAGGTAAACCATCAGGAATATCATTAGCAACAATATCCTTATATTCATTCAATAATTTTGTAATTTTTGAAATCATTTTGTCATTACCAACTTCTGCTACTTGGTCTTTACTACCAACACACATTCCTCTAGGAACTATGGCAAAAAAAACTTGATTCTTCTTTACTTCCTTTTAAAATTGCTTTCCATTAACCATGCAAACTTTTATTACAGTACAATTGACCTCATCTAGACTTTCAATCAAAGGTAGCAATGTTTGTTTCTTCCTATTCACCCAAAGAGTATATTGATTCAATCTTCCATCATGCACAACATATCTATCATATTGCCAAGGTCTACCCAACAAAATATGACAACAATCCATGGGCATAATATCACAAAAAACCTCATCGAAATAATGTCCAATTTTTGAACTTCACAAGGCATTGCTCACTTACCAATATCTCATGCTCATCTTTAATCCATGAAACATAATAGGGTTTGTGATGTTTCAACCTCTACAACTTCAACCTTGTAATTAGCTCTTTTAATGTCAGATTTGTAGAACTTCCACTATCAATGATTACCTTGCAACATTTTTCAACCATCTTACATCTTGTCTTGAAAAGACTTCTCCTTAAAATAGGTTCCTCATCACTTTCCTTATTACATAAGGTTCTCACCATCATATTTTCTCCAGCCTCAGGTCCACTTGGTGAACTCTCAATGTCTTCTTGAATCACAAGATTTCTACTATTCTTCCTCTTCCTTAGTAAGATCCAATACCCCCTTGGTATAGGCTACTACCTTTCAAGTTAGTCTTGTCTTTGACATCATTCTTCCATTTAGATTTGCCTTTATCTTGCACAAAAATTTTAGATCTACCACCTTTACCATAAGATCTTCCTTTGACTCTCTAGAATCTACCACCTCTACCTCTTTTGTCTTTGTTCATGCTTCTTTGATAAGATCTCCTCAGCTTTCAAGGCATATTTGTATAATTCTTCCACACTTTCTAACTTGAAAAAAATTATTTCATCTTGAATTTTGGATCTCAATCCATTTATATACCTTGCAATTTTCTCAACATCATCATCCACATGTCTAGATCTGATGTCCAATCTATACAATTCCTCAGTATACTCTTTCATAGTCATGTCCTTTTGTTTCAAATTTTGCATCTTTCTCAACAAGCTAACTTTGTAATCAGCAAGAAGGAATTTGTTCTTTACCTTGTTCACCATCTTCAGACAAGTTTTGATCTTCTCCTTTCCTCTCCTTTGTATATCAATTTGCAAATGCTCCCACCATAGCAAAGCATGACATTTTAGCCTAGTAACTGCAATCTTCACCTTCCTATTATCAGGAGTATTTTCATACTCAAAGAACTTCTCCATAACTGAGATCCAATCTAACACAACATTTTTATCCAATTTTCCATCATAAGGAACAATTTCTATAGCAGGCTTTGAATTTTCCCTAGACAACACTCTCAACAATCTTTCCTCATCTTGATCTTCTTCAAGTTCAAGATTCAAGCTTGGCGATGTTGCTTCATCATCTCTTACATCATCAAAATGTGCTCCTCTCCTCTGGGCTATCTCCACAATATCTAATTTGGCTGTAATTTGTCTCAACTGATCTAATATGAAATTATCAACATTTCCTCTGCCACAAACCATCTTTACAAATTAGGTTCCTGCAAGATCATAACCCTCTTCAAGTTATAGGTCAAATCTACAGATCTACAATCCTACAACCAAATCCACTATCCACAAGGATGAACCTCATGCTCTGCTACCACTTGATGCAAGGAAGGATAGGGAAAACTAGGGCCAATGGTACACCCAACTCTCTGACCCACCTTATAAGAGTTAGTACAGAAAAATTAAACACAAAGAACAACAACCAAATAATGAAGAAGAGTGAAATAATTTTATTGATTAATCAATATATCTTCATACATGCCCATATATAAGGCCTACTAGGTTATAGCCAAATACAAATACATTCACATTCAAAGATCCAACAACAAATTCACACTTTCCAGTTCTACTCTACAATCCTCTTTACAACTGCCTAAAAACTACTTAGCTCTAAGCCTAAACACTTTATTTATACTAGCCAAAATGGCTTATAGATCATAATAGAACATGGAGAAGCCACAAGTTGGCTCTTAACAAATATTAAATGAAAATAAACAAAAATTAAATACACAAGTCGACTTGCATTAGCAATTAACTATCTTGAAATTGGTGTCCAAGCAAAATTACAATATCTCCTAGCTCTAATCGAGTTAGTATTCACACTTAAAACTATGGGTAGATATGTAGAGGAATATAAAACCACTTAAGTGTGAAAATATTGATTCATCATGGAAAAGTGTGCATCTATTCCAAAAGTTGAGCACAGAAAACAGTCATGTAGAACTTCTAGAAATTGATGTTTAGGGAGAATTACCATATCTCCTAAAATATAGGAGTTAGGACTTGCACTGTAGAAAATAGATAGTAGTCTAGGCCCTCTTCAATCTCTATATTGTCTAGGCATTCATTCATTAAGAAAAATTAGTTACATGGTCTGCAATAAACACTAAGAAACTAGAAAACATAGTTTCAATAGAACATAGTTTCAGCAATAGGATAAGAACTGAAAACATGCAGGATAGAAGTGCAACCTAGGATGCTCTTGCATCATTACCAAGAAACTCAAAAGTGGCAACCTATTAAGATCCCTCAAATTTATTCTCTCATCTAGTCAGATAATGGACCGACACACAACTTTCATGGAAGATTCTCGATGAATGAGCTAGATGGGGTGGAAGATTGTTTCCAAGTTGTCAGGAAGTTTTGATAGACTACATCCTGAGATGTCAAAGGAAATCAATACACTAAATTCACACACTAAACTTAGAGTTTGAGATTCTAAATTTTTTATTATAAAGTCATTCGAAATATGCTTGCAATATTCAAGATCCAATTGGTGTTTGACACATGTTGAAGGAATGTTTATTGGTGAAGAAATGCCTTTGTCATTTCTTCCTTGTGTTGGGGCTATTTGTTGTGGTTATAGAATACACACCCCATTTCAATCATAAATGGGGACCCCCAAATTTATTTTTTTGGTTTTTAGGACCCTAGTGTGGGGTTTGAGTCATTTTAGGGTCTATCTTAATCTCGTTTAATTCCCAACTAAGAAGCCTAGATGTGCAGAAATTAGTTCTAACAAGGAATAAGCCAAAATTACAAAAAAATATGCACAAGTTGCACCTCCTTGATGTGATTAGTGTACCAAAATTGGAGAGAAGAATTTTTCACATGATTGATGCACAATTGCGTAGTGGTGCACCTGTGCACCTGTGTAGCTATGCCAAGTGTCTTAAAAATCTATTTAAAGGGGGGGGGGACCCCTCCCTACTCACCTTATTTTTTTCTTTTTTCACATTAGTGTCTTTCCTATATCCTTGCACCAGCCCCCAACCACAACTCTGCACTAACTAAGGTGTGACATCCTCCATGCGTCCCCTAACCTATGCAAAGCATGAGTAAAACAAATGTTAATAACTCCATGAAAGGGTGTGCATCAATGCACCTACCTAATGTGAAACCTTTTTTTTGCTCCTTAAAAACATTTTAAACCCTAAGCATAAAAAATGCATAACCCAATTGGGTGTGCATCAACGCACCTGTCTAAGTGCACAGTGGTTCAAAAGCATAAAAAATGCAAACAAAGTTCAAAAACATAAAATCAATAACCCAATTGGGTGCGCATCAGTGGACCTATCCGAGTGCACTACTGCACACCCAATATGGGTTTTAAAAAGTGAAAAACACATAAAAATAAAAATAAAAATGTATTCATTGTTCAACTTAGGTGTGCACTAGTGCACCCAACTTGGTGCGCTAGTGCGCATCTAATTTTTTTGAGAAGAAACTTTAAAAATACTCAGAAGTGTTGCACATCAAGAACACCTTCTTGGTGCACTATATGTTTTTTTGAAAGGTTAAAATAGGTTGTTTTCTTGTTTTCAAGCATTCTAGCTTTGCAAATTTTATGCAACTTAATTTTAAGGTTTGAATTTGTCATATTCCACTCAATTTTGACCTAATGGGCATCTTTTTGTATAGATTTATAACATCCTCTTCATCTTCCTTGGGTGAGAAAATAGCACCAAAACCTATGGTCTTTAAGTTCTAGGGACATTTGACGAAATCACACTTTCAGGATGACAACTCAAAGATTAAAGGTACTAATTTCAAAAACACTAATTTGGGAGAATTTTGCAACAAACCAACCAAGAAGTTGAAAATGGTCTCCAAACTCATCTGGTCAGGATTTGTTAATGTAGCTTCACACCTAGTGTCAATATAATCTTCAAAGCTCATTATGAAACTTGCAGAATACTTTGTCCCTAAGGAGAGTCTCATGAAGAGTATAACAGGAGTAATTGTCCTTGATCTATGACCAAAGAATATTGAGAAAGTATTTCATCTCCCATGGTCAGATTAGTTCATCAGGCTTACTTATGAGCAAGTAGAAAGGTGGTATCGAGGACATATCTAGGAGGCCTCAGAGATCATTCAATCATCCTACCTAATAGAGAAGACTCCTTTGGGAAAGAAAATTGGAAAAGTGGATATGACCAGAGGGTATATGATAGAAGACATCAGATGCTTGATCATACTTCTAAGTAGAGTTACCTACTAGCAACTAGGAATCTAAACATGTTTATGGTGCATTTTATTAAGATGATTAAGAAAGCAGAGATGGTAGAGATGGCACTAGACTGGGCTTCTACTCTCACTCAAAACTTATGTGAGTAGTTGGCGGTAGCTAAGAACAATAGGAAGTTTTATATGACTTCATATTTGGTATACTTGTTGGCTATATAGGAGGGGTAGCATGCAGGATCCTAATGCATGACCATGTATCATCTATTCCTAGCTAGTGAAGAAGAGGTTCTCAGAATAGAGAAAAGAATACAAAATTGTTAATGATGCCTTCGTATTCACTATAATCTAACTCATAGAAGGGGATTATGCAAAGAGATTATCAAATGATGCAATGCCATAAATATTAGTACTCAAAGCATATGATATCCATTTCAGGACATTTACATATCTAAGGGTAGTAGGTACAACTGTTAACCCAAGAAAGCTCTCGAGGTATCCTTGTCACAGACTTGTTATCCTGGAGATTTCTTGACAAATCTTGTTTGCCCATGATAGAGTTAGAAGGCAAATTAAAAGATGTTGGACTTGGCCATTGTCTATAGGACCTTTTCAGGTAGATCAAAATCAAGGTATCCCCTCTTTTGAATGTGAATGGATCAATATCCCTTGGAAGAATACAATTCTCCTAGGCCATATTTTGACAATATCAGGAGAGTACAATTCTTGGCTAGTAAGACATTCCAGTATGAAGAGGCTATTGAGGATCATTGGATGAACGTAACAAATGACTATGATATCCAAATAAGGGATAATTGTAGGATGACTTTGTACTTGGAAGAGAAGGCCCAAAAAATAAAGATTCCATTAAAGATATTACAACAAGACTCAAAGGAATTGCTTGATTCTCTATTCAACTAGGACAAGATTGGTTATAGGCCCATTATATTGGATGCTAAGGTTGATAACTAGGAGAATTATAATATTAACCATAGGGTGAGGTATGTTGTTAAAATGACATAGGATTAGATTAAGAAACCATTTAAGATTGATACAATTCCTGAAATGGTGATCTTTCATGCACAAGCCTGCCCAGCCAAAGGTAGAGGGGAGAAAGTAAACATCCCTACCTTTGCATCTTAGTCACTAGTAAGGTCAAAATTGGTACACTAACCTGATAGAATAGGTGGATATTATTGAGCTCAGAGGGGAAGAGGAAAGGACAAGAGGAAAAAAATTTCTCTTACAAGAGTTTGGCTAGAAGAGGGGGAAATCCTAGGACCTCCATAGCAAGGGGACAAAAATGTACAAGGGCCAAAAGATACTGGAACTCCACAAGTCTAGGTTGATCCTCAAGTGCCACCAACTGCATTGAGCTAGATAGAGATAGAGGTTGAGGTTCAAGAGGTCTCCCCTCCCTGTCAAGAAGAACAAGCATCCCCTTCTACACCTAAAAAGGGAAGAAAGATCAAGACTCTGGTCAAAAAGAGGAAAAAGGTGATCAAGAAAATAGTTCCTATCCCATAAATCCTTGAACCTGTTCCTAAAGAAGATGAACAAGAGGATGATGAGGATAATGTACCTTTGAATAGGACCCAACTTGTTAGAGCCACAAAATAAGAATGAAGAAGAAGCTCAAAAATCACACCACCACCCATTCTTGAGCAGGTTATTCAATCCACAACATTTGAGGATAAAATGCAACAATTGATTGATGAGCATGATGTTGAAGGGACTGATGTCATTAAGATGATAGATTTTGATTTCATGACTATTGGTACTAAATTGGTGGGGGACAAGATCAGAGATACTCGAACTAATCAACCTCAACAAGAGGATTGTAATAAGATGCCACTAGCATCACAAGGTCTTGAAATTACTCCTTAGTCTTGAGTACAAGTCACATTCTTTATAGATAAAGGCTCTGCTACTCCTCTACCACCAAACATAGAAAAATAACAAGTTTGAGAAGAATAGGAGGAAGAGACACAACAAGTATCAATTGGTGAAGTGTCTGAAGAAGGACAAATGGTTGAATATCCTCAGTAGACTTCCCATAACATCAAGGTGAGGACTATAGATTCTACTAAAATAGAAGCTCCCAGTGTAGATCCATCACAGAAGGAAAATACTTTATAGAGGAGTGATAAGGGAAAGAGCATAGCTGAAATAACTCCTTCATCCTCAAAAGAAAAAACTTAGGTGGAACATATCCCAAGATGGTTGCAGAAAGAAATGATAAGAAATAGGAAGTAATAATTCAATGCAAATAAGGAGGATATAATAGAATTAATTGAGGTTCTTAGGAAACTCAAGTCTCCATCAAAGGATGTAAGAGCATTAGCTTTTAGCAACAATGACTAGAACCAAGATTTGTTCACACAAATGGCTATCCCTCCTCTTGATAAAGAAATAGAAGATTTGACTCCACACAACTATCAAATTAGAGAGGTTATGCTTGGAAAGCCTACATTGGATACAACTAAGTTGATGGTCACAATGGGAATGAAGGAAGTATTTAGAAGTTTAGAATAGGAAGGGGAAAAACTGATAGCACTTTGAAGAAAAAATGAAATCCTAAAGGGATTTTTAACTAAAGTTGTTGGTCCCTTAGATCTTGAACATCCTGAAGAGACTTTAAATGCAACAATTGAAAGGAGTGATAGGGGGTGGTGAGATTGGATTCAATTTTAAATTCCTATTAGTAATGGTGGGAAAGTTTTTAGGAGAAAGTTGTACTTATCATCCAAGGGAATCTTAAGCTACTACATGTTATGCTTGAGAATGTAGATGAAATGGTAGCAATTTTGAATCAAGATTTTGGTCTTATGGATGAGGTAAATACCTAGCAAAAGGATTTTATAGGTATTGCAGGCAATAAAAGGCCAAAGGTATAGGATGCTTATGGATGTATTTACAGAAAAGGAACTAGAATTAATAGATGATTAGATTGAAAAGATAGTAGATAGCAATAAAGTAACAGAATCATTACATGTAGAGATCCACTGACTCAAGGACCAAGCCTAAGAGAAAATTTTGGAAGATGAGAAACATTATAATGATGCATATCTGGACATTTTTGAAAATGATGCATGAGAGAAGTTGATACCTATAGAGGTTGTAGTCTAGAGATTCAAGAATATTTCTGATGAAGTTTCTAATGATGAAGATATTCGATAGGCATTTAGGACAAAAGAAGCTTTGTTAGAGCTAGATACTAAACACGAGGATTTTGTTGAAACTTGTATAGAGGTAGATAATTATAGGGAGAAGGTCAAAGATAAAATAATGCCTCAAATTTAAGAGATGCAGAAAAGGTCATTGAAATAAGAGAGAAATTCAAGGGTAACTACCTAGGCATAGCTCTGGTATGAAGTGGGACAAAACCCAAAAGCTAGAATTTCATTTTTGATACTCAGTGAAATTTTACAATTTTGGACCTTTCAGGTGTGCTACTGCACTACTATGTTAGGTGCACTAGTGCACTTTTTGGAAACAATGTTTTGGAAGAATTTTGAAGAAGTCAAAGGTGTACTTTTCTAGAGATGTGCCAAAAGTTAATTGCTAGTTCCAAAATTAGAGCTTTCCATGCATTGGAAATGCATTTTGACAATAGTTTAACTTTGATAAACACCCAATGAATGTCAAACTTTTATTTTTGACACTTCTAGACACTTCTACATCAACTCATGGTTCTCTTCTTGTTTTTCTCCCATAATTTTTTTGTTTTATAACATGTAAAGGCTCATGCATCCAATTAATGATATAAAAATGGATGGAGTCCTAATAAGCACTAGTTAGATAGTTAGTTTGTTATGATTGCATTAAGATATCTCTCACTCTCAAAAAAAATTGAGGAGGTGATTTCTTATAAATATAGGATTGTAATATGTAATCAGGGCCACTGTTATTTTGCAATATGCTTTTGGTGCTCACATTTGGAGTGTAGTGATTCTTGCCTGAATGTGTTATGTTTTGTGAATGTATGTTCTTGGAGTATAATTGAGCCAAAGGTTTATTGCATTATTTTTGTTTGTGCAATCTTTTAACTTTGGTGTTTGATATAGTTTTACAAATTCTAGTGACATATCTAGTTTGAGAAGAGATCACCTATTTGTTCCTACATAAATTTTTGTCTCACATGAGTGCACTTTCTATGGCCTTGCAGTTTGATGGAAAGTGAAATATCTCATAGTTTCTAAAACATCTCATTGATGATTTCATTAGTGGAATTAAGGAAGTGTTGCTCCTACTTTCATTGGTTACCCACCAATTTCTTCAAAGGCTTAACTTGCTGACGTGTTGTTTTCATACCTTATGTCCATTAGAATTTTACATTCATGTTTATTTTCTTAATTTTCTTGTTACCTTATCTTCATTATTTTATTTACTAACCCCTTGTTAAATTAGGAATTCATATTAGTTGCATTGTTATATTTCATTCATTACAAAATAGAAAATACAAAAACATAGTTTCTATTTTGGTGTTTTATCCTTTTTGAAGTGACAAATAGATTTCACATCTTATCTGAAGTTATCAGAACCATCAAAGGCCTCCTCATGAACATTCCCATTTATCTTCAATTGAGTGGATTCTAGTAGGTCCCAAGAACACCTAGAATCTTGGAGTTGATCCCAGATTTACTTTTCAAGAGAGGAATTCTTGTCATTAAGCATCATGCAAAACAAAATCTCAATAGATAGGAGTGTGTTTTTACATATAGTTTTCTATGTTGAGTAAGCTATTATGGTTAGAGTTAGAGTTTTTATAATTATGTTTATATAGTCAAATCATTAGTATCTATATCAATATAAGACTTACATTAGCATTACAAGTAGAATTATGATTAGGTTTAGCATTTAGTGTTAAATATTGAGTATGTTAATATAATTAGGGTTAGAGTATGTCAATATAATTAGGGTTATGGTTGAGTATTAGGATTAAGGTTTATGTTATGGTTATAGGTACATGGTTAGGTTCAAAGTTAGAATTGTGGTTAGGATATAGAGATATATCATTAGAATCATGATCAATGTTAGGAAACTAATATAATGTTTAGGGATCTTTAGGATTAAATGTTTAGGGTTAGTGTAAATCTAGATTAAAGATTTTAGTTAGGATTCATATTAGGGTTTTTTAGGGTTAAGAAGTGAGGATTGTGTTGTAAAATATTATAGTTAATCTTCACATCATGGTTAGGTTTAGGGATAGCTTTTGGGTTAAAATGATATAACTTTTGGTTTAAAGGTTTATGCTTGGGGTTTAGATTTTATGGTTATGGTTAGAATCAAGGTCAATTTTAGGGTAAATATATAATGTTAAGAGTTAAGATTAGGATTAGAATTACATGAGGGTTAGCATCATGTTACATGACATTTAGCGTTAGGATTGTGGTTATATTTATTTTTTAGATTAGGTTTTAGTCAAGGTTTAATTAAACTTAAAATTAGGGTGAGGAAGTCAAGGTGAAGTTTATATTAGGGTTCATATCATGACCTAACCCGCTGGACCTAATGTTAGGGTTAGCTAATTGAAATTACTATTAGGGGTAAGCCAAAGATTTAAACACATAAACACACACACACACACATGTATATATGAACTTAAATTTTAATATATTACAAGTTCACATGTGTACATTAAAATTTTAAATGTATGTATACATACATGCATATATGTATATGTATATATATGCATATATACACATGTACATGTACATATATATGTCCATGCATATATATACATAGGTATGTATATATATATGCATATATACATGTACATAATATGCATATAACACACACATATATGTATAAATAGATATACACACATGTGTATATACATATACATATATACATATCTACACATATGGTATATATATGCATATATACATGATATATATACATACACACAAGATATATACATATGTATACATACCTAATATATATACATACATGTACATGATATATATACATAAATATACATGATATATACATGCATACCAAAAACATATATAAAATGAAACTAAAATAATTTTAAATAGGTTAAAGAAGGGGAAAATCATACCTTTTTTGAAGGTTGATAAATTTGGATGCCTCTCTCCATGCTTCCAATTGAAATTGTCTATATCCCAACTATTGAAAATGACATGTGGATTCATAGTATAAAACTATTAGCATTTTATTTTTTTGTTAGTTTCGATCAAAACTAACAAGCCCAACACTGGGGTTAACAAATCCCAATTGAGCTTGGTAGTTTCAATCGAAACTACATGGCACAAATAGTTTTGATAGAAACTTTAATTTTTGTTACTTTTGATAGAAACACATGTTTCTATCAAAACCTTAAAAATAGTTTCTATCAAAACTAAGAAATGTAAAATTTGTAGTTGCACAATTTTGGAGGAATTTCTTCCTTTGAAAAAGTATAACCCACTATTGTGGGTTCACCATAGGTTTCTACATTAAATCTTGGTGTCATCTCCATTCATGTTATTTAATTTATGCCTTATGTTTCTACAACTAAGTTACTAAAGGTTAAAACCAATTAATATTCATAAGATTACTTTGTTAACCAAGTTACAAAAAGAACTTAGTTTTAACTGAGTTGGATTAAGAATTGTATTATCAGTGAAAGTTTGATTTGACATCTAGGGATAGGGAATTGTTTTATGGTAACTAATTTACCCCTCCCTTCTTGATTACTCTCTTCATTTCCAACAACTCATATTAGAGCATTTTCTTCTTGTAGAAAAGGTTTCAAGGACCCAAGTTAAAGATAAAGATGTCATATAGAAGGGAGTTTCCCAATCTTAACAAAGAATTTTTTTTAACATAATAAGTATTGATGAACCTGTACCTATCAAGAAGGAGATACTAGTCTATTCTACATGGAAAATAGATATGTGCCACCACCTAAATCTATAACAGTGGAATAGATGAAAGAGCCAAAATGTCACAATATAATGATGATTGATATAGCTTCCTCTCTCAACTATTCTGAATTTGATGAGGTTAAAGATTTCCCTATTGTATTTGAAATGTGGAAAAATATATAGAAAGCCTATCATGGAGGTGATAAGAATGTGCATAGAGACAAGGAATAAAGTGTAAGAGGAAAATTTGATCAAATGAAAATGAAAGAAGGTGAAAACATTGTCCAATATAGTGAAAGAATCAAAGAAAGTGTAAGCGCAATCAGAGCTTGGTCATAGGTTTGAATCTCCTTGGGTAACATTGATGGGGGATTGTTGGAAAAACCACCAATGTTATTGCTGATATTTGTGACATGGCTTAACTACCTCTTGTGTTCTATAATTCTAGTGGTTGTATTGCGCATTGATAGGTCAATCTTTTGGTGTAACGACAACCCTAGCTTGTAATAATTGATACAATTCCAATTGGGTAGCTTAAACAAATGATTATTTTTATTTTTTATATAAATTAGCATTGAGTCATATCTAATGACATTAAGTAAGCATACAAAATACCAAAAAAATAAGATTCATATTTAATTGAGTTCATAAGATCCAAATAGTTACAAATAAATGCAAAAAGTGAAGAAAATGAAATATATGAAAATGACAAAAAAATTGATTATAAATGCATGTAATGTACTTCCATATTGTATCTTGGCTCTATTTTTTTAGCAAGGGTCATGTTGACCTAGAATATAGAAGGTGTGCTAAAAAAAAATGGCTACTACTTATCATGGAGTATTGGGAATTGGATGGGCATGCTATTTTTTTATAAGGGGTAAAATTGAAAATTTAGAAAGTGGAGAACATGGAATGTTTGAGGAAGGATGGGATATGAGTTTATAAAAGAGAAACATTAACATGATTGAGGGGAATTAGATTGGTGGGATTGGGGCTGAGAGCTCATAAGTGATGAGAACAAATCTCATGTGAGGAGAATTATTCTAAGGAAATAAAGAAACTCTTCCACAATTTTTGGAACAGAGTAAATGACCACGTGAAGGAGAAAATTTGTTATTTAATATGAATTGTGTGTTATAAGAAAAATGAATTTGTCATATTGGTAAGGAAGAATATTGTCTATGATGGATTATACTAGATTCATCAAGCATGTACTTTAGATGTTAGGGTATTTTAAAGACTAAGTGCCTATTACAGTTTTTAACTTCACATTTTCTTTTGATAGTTCCCATGTATCAATGCTAAAATGCATTAGAGTGTCAACACCTAGAAAATTTAGATTTTATTAATATATTCATTCATTTTATGTAGGAAGAGGTAAGCAAAGAGATAAAGTAATTGTAGTGATATTTTAATTGACCTTTTATGCTTAGTAGCCAGTTGGTTCATTTTTAAGAAATAAAGACATGGCTATGGAATATTCATTCTATTTATATTGTGTTTATCCTATTTATAAGGTAGATTTGTAGAATGTTTGTTGTGATGTGGAGCCTAATAAAAGTTAGAGGTTGATTTTTCTGTCTTTATTTGGCACAAGTTCCCCCTAGATTATTTTTACAAGGGTTAAGGGGTAGCTCCCTCTAGATGTGGTCAAGGGGTAGTGCCCCTTGTCGAGTCTTGGGGAAGTGCCCCTTTAGAGGTTTGACTATTGTAAAAGATGCCAATTACTATTTTCTATTGGATGACATATTCTAGCCCTAATTTTGTAAATAACAAAAAGCTTGTATAAATACCTCAGGATTAGGGATTTTGTGATGTATTATGAGATTATAGCTTCTTACATCTACTTGGTATTGAGTTGTAAGGGGTTGCAAATTCTAATTAGGTTGTCATCACTAGATAAGAAGAATATTGGACTCACTATTTGTGGACATAGCCCAGGCATTTAGTGCATGATGTTAAATCTTTGTGTCTTGTGGTCTTTTTTTGTGTGATTTATTATTTTTTGATATTGATTATATTTGCATGTAATTTTTATTTTTGTCTCTATAATCCTAATAAGTGGTATCAGAGAAACACTATTTTAGCTATCCTCTATAGGAAGGTCTCACAATTGAGTGGGAGCCTCATGGTTGAGTGGGAGCAATAGAAGATGAGGGTGATTTGAAGGTTTATAAGTTTAATAGGAAGACCTTTTAGTTATAAAAAATGTAAATGGAAGACTATCTTTATTAAAAGGATTTATGGATGCCATTACAAGGAAAATCCAAGAAACTAACTGCTATGATAGATGAGTACTGTGATATTTTGGATAGAAAGGAACTTGGAAGTATTCAGTTATGCCCTACACAATTAGTGACATTTAATATTAAAAATGTGAAGATGAGTAAAGAGTTGATGTAAAACCTAGAAAATTTATATGAAAATCCTTCTTCTTTAAACAAGGTATTTCTCATTAACTATTTATTTAATATGAAGATAGCAGAAGGTGGATTAATTGCTGATCATTTAAATGAGTTTAATATGGTCACCACTCAATTGTATTCTATACATGTTAATTTTGATTAAGAAAAGAAAGATCTCTTGATATTTCATTATTTGTTTGAAAGCTGAAATGACTTGGTAATAGTTATGAGTAATTCTATTTCTAGATCTAATACCTAAAAATTTGATGATGTGATTGGCGTTATTCTAAGTGAGGAAACTCATAGGAAATTCTCGTGTAGATCTACATTCAAAAATATTTTGAATGCACAAAGTAACAACATAATAAAAGAGAGAGAAATAATTCTAGAAAGTGTAGGAAATTAAGAGTTAAATCAAAGGGGAAAATGTCTTAATTTAGAGGACCAAGAGACTGTTGGTACTATGGACATAAAAATAAATATTATTGGGCTTGAAAAAGAAATGGAGGAGACAAACAAGAAAGAAAAAACAAGGTAAATGTGGTAAGTAATAAATCCAAAGAGGGTGCTTTATTTATTTTCTTAGAAAGTGTTGATGATTCATGGCTTTTAGATTCATAGGCTTCATTTTATGCTACTCCCCATAGAGGTTATTTTATTTATTATGTTGTTAGAAAGTAAATCCCACCAAGATAACTAAGAGGGGGGTGGAGGTTGAATTATTTATGCAATTAAAACAAGTCTCAATATCCTTATTAATTCTAAAATACAAAAAAATAGATACAACAACCATACACAATAACACCAAATTTGTTAACTAGGGAAACCCTTGGTCAAAAAGAACACTACAATGGGGATGGTACCCACAAAATGATGTACTAATATATTAGTTCCTTGTAAGAGGATATACCTAATTAGGAGTCAATGAAATACATCCAGTACATATGAGACCCAATTAGGAGACTTTGAATCCATGTTAGGAGATTCAAACCCTATTAGGAGTCGTGCAAACCCTATTAGGAGTTGATTAGGAAGACCACTAAACCCAGTATCAAAATAGCCTTTGTGCTATCCTTACTGAGTAATACTATTGTACATCAATGATGTTCAAAAATAACTTCTTTTCCAAATAAATTTATTTGTCATATCACCATTCCTCACTACACTGAACACTTATCTAATTAAAAGATATTTATTATTAGGTTCACCCGAGCTCACAAAAAAGTTTTGTACTTGCATTACAAAATAATCACACTTGATGATTAGAAAAAGGAAATCATTCTTCTTTTATACCAAGTCCTAGAGTAGGCTATTGAATCAGCCTTTAGGATTTCTCAATTTAAAATAATAACATAATACCAAATAAAGATTTAAATTTACATGTTACATTATAATATTACATCATTTCACAATTATAATCAAACTATCAGCACATAGTCTTCATAACTCTTCACTTGATACTCATTCATATGTACACATTTGACCACAAAATCTTCATCATGTCTTCTACTTTTTTCAAGTCTGCATAACCATATTCTATCTCTATTACGAGATGCACTCAAAACATCAACAACTAGTTCCTAGTAACTCTGTCTGATCCCTGCCTTCACTAAATTCATCATAACTTTGTCTAGTATTCATATTTTTTTATGTGCTCTTAACTAGAGCATCTATACACCCTATAAAAAATTATGCCAAGTCTAAATAAGCTCATCTACATTCCTTGAACTAGAAAATCCAAACTCTATCTTATGCTTTGTTAGTTTTCATAGAATAACTAATATGTTAACATAATTAACAAAATATATCATGAATGTAACACAAACTCTAAATAATGTCTTTAGTTATAATAGGATACTCCCCATAGGAATACTACCAACATTAATGCTAACAATCTCCCCTTTTTTAGTGATGGAAATATAGATCAATTTTTTTTTTTAGTTCCATGAATACCAAATTTCTTTGTTGTGACTACTTACCCATTCATGCTAACCATGAATGTCCACTACACTATAACCAATATGCATAAGGAAGGTTTTAATCTCCTAAATACATAAAAATATTTTCAAATACTCTTCATCAATTAAATCTATCCTTTAGGAACATCTCTCCCCAAAAGGACATTAATCTCTTCTCATTGACATCAACTAGTATACAAGGATATTTTATCTATCACCCTCCCAAAACATACATACCAAAGGATGTTTCATGTGATACTCTCCTCCATTGATATTAATATACAAGGATTTCTCTCATGTATTACTCTCCCCCATTAGCATCAATTACAAAGGTATCATTATGTCAATTCTCTTCATAAGATATGCAATAAGATCAAGTGTCAAAAGGCACTATTATATACCCATACCAAGAGACTTTAATGACTCCACTAAATCATAGATACTTTTTCATAAAGGAGGCATCAAACATGTAGTCTAAATAAAAGAAATAATGCTCTATTACCACCAAAATAGTGCAAAATTTTCATCAACTACTCAAAAATATGCTAGGGCATAACTTAAGCATACTTCTCAAATGTGTCCTTCACTAAAGGTTTTGTAAATATATATTATATTTTCTCCTTTGTTCTAACATAACTTCAATCTAATCTATTTCTCTACACCTTTGTTTCTCAAAAAGTGACACTTAATAGATATATTCTTTATCTTTGAATGAAAAAGTAGATAATTTAACATACTCACTGTACTTGTGTTATCACAATGTATGGTAAACTATTCTATAAACTCAATCCAAATGTCTTTTAGCATTTGTTTCATCCATATGATTTGATTACAATTTTTTTTTGTTGCTACATACTCTACTTCTACCATACTTTGTGATATGCAATCTTGTTTCTTGTTTAGCCAAGAAACCAATCTTCCTCCCAAGAAAAATCCTCCACCATTAGTACTTTTTTTCATCTACACTTCCTACCCAATCCCCATTAATTTATGCACATAAAGTAAAATCATTTTATCTATCACACCATAATCCAATGTAAGGTGTACCCTTCAAATATCTAAAAATTCTCTTCACTATTGTATAATGTAACTCTTTAGGATCTTCTTGAAATCTTGCCACAATTCCAACTGATTTAGCTATATTAGGTCTAGTGTGTGTCAATTATTGCAATCTACAAATCATAGATCTATATTTTTTCTTCTTAATTGAAGGTGTTTCATCTTTGCTAGATAACTTATAACCAATTACCATAGGTTTTCCATTAGGTTTAAAACTTTCCAAACCAAATCTTTTCAACAAGTCTTTAAGATACTTAGCCTTTTCTATAAAGATACCATCTTTATTCTAAACAATTGACAATCCCAAGAAATACATCATCTCACCAATCATACTCATCTCAAATTCCTTCTTCATTTCCACTGGAAATGCTTCACTTACTTCATAATCTCATCCAAAGATTATGTTATCCCTAAATTCCTCAATAATTGGTAAGCTATTGTCAATCTTCTTCAAATATAAGTTACTACAACATTAGCTTTTACAAATTGAACACTTATCAGATACTTATCCAATATTGCATAATAGGATTTAGGTTCTTGTTTCAATCCATACAATGCTTTCTTCAATTTGAAAAGTATATCCCCTTTATCTATCAAAGAAAAAATACAGGCTTCTCAATGTATACCTCCATTTCTAGCTTACCATTTAGAAAATTTTATTTGGCATCCATCTAATACACTTTAAAATTATTGCTAGCATCATATGTCAAAAATATTCTTATTGCTTCCATTCTAGCAATAGGTGAAAATGTTTTCTAAAAATCAATTCCTTCTTGCTGTGAATAACCTCTACATACCTATCTTTCTTTGTTTCTCACAAACTCACCTTATTCATTCATCTTATTTATTTCCCACTTAGTTCTAATAATATTCTTATCCTTAGATCTAGGAACCAATTCACATGTATTGTTCATCTCAATATACTATAGTTCATTTTTCATAGAATTAATCTAAAAAACATATTTGCTTCATTAGCACTTTTAGGTTCAATTAGAGAAATAAAGAATTTTTCTTGTTGTACCTTGTTTCTTTTCATGAATCCTTTTTCTTCATGTCTAATAATATGATCAACAGGGTGATTCTTTATCAATTTTATTTTAGACATCACCATTTCAACTTTAAGTTCTTCTCTAGGTTTTTCTCTTTATTCGACTCTCTAAATTTCATTCTGCAAGTTATTTTCAGTTGCATAGAATAAATCTTGATCAACATATTTGTTAGGCCTTGGATTAGTCTCTTTATCAAAATTATAATCAAGTATCCTTTCCTAAATTTTAAACTTTTCATCAACTCTTACATTTGTACTATCAATAATAGTCTTAGCTCTCTAATTAAAACATCTATATGCCTTACTTTTCAATGAATATCTAAGAAAAATACCTTCATCATTCCTTGAACAAAAATTCATATATCATCATCTCTCTTAATGTAACATTTACTTCCAAAGATTATGAAATACATCATGGAAGGGGTATTGTCCAAACTAAAGTTCATAAGGCATTTTACCAGTGCCTTGTCTAATTTGTACTTTATTCATTGTATATATTAAAATATTCATGACTTCTCTCCAAAATATCTTAGATATATTTTTCTTAAACATCATTTTTCTTGCTTCTTTTATCAATTTTCTATTTCTTCTTTTTGCTATTCCATTTTGTTTAGGTGTTCTAGAGGCTGAAAATTATCTCTTGATACCATTATTTTTACAAACATTGTTAAACTTATTTGAAGTGAACTCTATTGGTAATTTGGACAAGGTAGAAATAAGATGTTTTCATTAATAGAAACATACCTTCAATATGAAGAGGGAAGACTATGAATAATGAATTTTATGACATTCATACTTAGAAAATTATCTAAGTATCACCTTGCTTATCTAGAAGAACAAATAGAGTTTTGATCAATGTGGTTTACTGAGGAAACATGGACATGTGCAAACTTTTGTATAGACACTTGAGATAAAAATAATAGCATGTTCAAGTCCATAGGTCAATACTAATAGTAAGATAAGAGTTGTGGACAATTTACTAGTTACAATAACATACAGGCCAAAAAGTGTTGAAAATGTAGTATAGATTAGGTGACTGAGAGGGTGGGGGTAGGGGGGTGGTGAATTAGGAACCAATAAAACTTATACTTTAATTCACCAACTAAACATTCACCATGTAATCTAATATAAATACATGCATGAAAGACTGAAAGAAATAAAGCATTCATAACACTTTGACATAATATTTGGTAACCCAAAAGCCTTCCAAATAGAAAGTAAAATAGGGGTGGGGATAATACCCACAAGCTTTATTACTATAGCATAAATTTATCCTGTTAAATTTTACAATTGATCATTTCTGATGATTTTCCTTATTAGGAGCAATAAGGACTGTTAAGTCCACATTGTGAAAGTATTTACAATATACAACAAAGTAAGCACTCTGTTAGAAGATTTGGAATGAGACTACTAAGTCAAAATTGTTAAAAGATTTGATTGATGCACCTTTTAGGATGAATCAATGGCTAATCTCTAATCTATAGCTCAATTTGCTAAATTAGATTCCTTTGAATAATAATGATCACCTGACTATGATAGATAAGTCTTTGCTTTTCCTTATACTGCTTGCAGCCTTCTTTAATTCATGCTCATCTTCTTCTTCTTGTTCTTATCAATATTTGGATATGATATAATGTATTACATATATAAAAATCCACTTCATTATCTTATGGTGTCGGCTACACTATAAAATTCAAACAATCTTTACAAAGTCAAATCAATACTATAAATTGGGTTCTGAAGACCACTCACAGATGTTCTAACACTCAGAAATACTTGTTAACACTCAAAAAACTTTGGCACTCATTTGATACAGATGCTTAGTCCATACTGATTAGTTGGGGTAACACAAACTTGGTTAGCACTAGATGACTCAACGAATACTAAAGAACTTAGTAAACTCAGTTGACACTTAATCAATCAGTCAACACTACCTTCATTCACTTTGTTAACATTACAAGCCTAGTAGAAACTACAAAGCTTGGTTAACACTATACTTTGTCATAGATTCTTGATAGATACCATGAAGCTTGACATGAACTACAATCTGTCCTATTGGCTTAGTAGACCTGTAACCAACCGACTAAGTGTTGAGTCACTAATACACAAATGATTTGATCATTAGGTCAATAATCTCCTTCTTTAGCATTATGAAAAAAACACTTATCATATCAAAATTTGAATACTCATAATAGAAGTCAAAACTCCTCCTATCAACAATCTTGGTCATCAACTTGGTTTTAATTGTTGTTAGCTAGTAATACTACACGATAACTTCTAACTCTATTTTTTATTTTTCTAAATTGTTTTTGTGAGCACATTTTCTACTTTGTATATACATTTTTCATACTTGTACATGTATTCCCCTTTGTATATATAATTCTCCTTACATATGATATGTATTTACATTCCCCCTTTTTGACACAAATGTCAAAAAAACCAAATAACTACAAGGTAATACCAAAATGTGACAATAAATCAAAATTATGGACATAGACTTGTCCAAATTCACTTGCAAAAAATTTGATGCATGTAAGGCTATCTGCACTTCTATTGAAAGTTCCATCATATGATCAACTATGGAGAAATTATTATCATGGATCAATGTCTTTTCATTTGCAATATGTTTTTGCATTGCATCTATGTTCGGAAGGATCATACCTTGAATTTCTATAAGTGTGGCCCTTATCCTAGCTTCTTCCCTTAACAATTTTTCCTGAAGATTTGTTAGATACCTGATCTTTACAAAATGTGCAAAACTACAACTAGGGTCGAGTGACAATTTATGTTCACTTAGCTTCAAATCAAAATCTATCTTGGCTAGCTTATCTTTTATCTCCTTTGTAAAGTTAGATATATCACTTAACTTTATAAATAAAGAAACAATATTATTTATAGATACTTCAAATGTAGCAAGAATAGTAGACAATTCTACTTGGTCAATGGCTATCCTCTATGCTACCTTTCCCAAAACTTTATTCTCAAATTTTATTTTTTCCCTCTATAGAATTTTATCTTGACCATTGATGTCCTTATTGTAGCTATGAACACATTAAACCAATTGATTTAAAATAGGTTGTTTCTCATCACCTCAATATTTAGAGTATCCATAAATATGCTTTTGATGTCTTTAAGTAATTGATTTTTCTTCTTCTTCTCTTCTCTGAGCTTCTATTGTTTGGCCCTATTTTTCCAAAGCTCAATAAGAGTATCCATTTGATTAGGAGTTAGATTGGAAAGATCCTAATATGTTATTACAATGTCCTCTTCTAGATCAATCTTTTCATTAGAGGTTTCTACCTCTTTACCCTTTTCTCTCTAAATGGAAGGAACAATTTCCTTTCCTTTACTCAGTACATTAGTGCTCGATTGAGGCTTAACCTCAACTATCATTGCACTTTCCTTATGTTGTGATTTCATAATGCATCCCCCATTTCTCCTAGAAATTGGGACCCCCTAGTCATTTTTTGTCTCCTAGATCATTAGTCTAGGGCTTGGGTCAGTTTGGAACTACCCTTGGAGTTTGGGTCTAGCCTTTTCTCGAAGTGAGAAAGTCTAGTGGAGTTAGAACAAGAGAAAATATATGTTTTAAAAAAAGTGTTTTAGGTGGTTAAATGCTCAAGTGCACACCCATTCCCTTTGGAGATGTGCAGATGTCCATGTGTGCACCCCCAAAGAGTGTGTATACCAAGCCTAGACCTATATAAGCCTAAGACTCTCCACCCTTCTTCACTTGTTCTCGTGTGCTCCTTTGCTACCACATCCTCACACCTGTAAAGGTGTGCTAAACCTATAATGCACAAAGAAAAACAAGTGTTAGACAACACCAAAAGTTGTGCACATGTGCACCTCCTCAAGGTGTGCATGTGCACACCTTTGTTCACACAAGGAAACCTAAAAACCAAACACTTAAACAAGACCTAAAATGGACTTAACATGAACCTAGACACTTTCATGGATGCACACATGTGTACCTTTGAAGTTTAAATCGAAGTGAATATCAAGGAAAGGTGAGCACATGCACACCTTTTTTTTACACCAACTTAATGCAAACATAAGGGTGTGCACATGTGCACCCCACTAAGGTGCACACCCTTTTTCCAAACATTGAAGGACTTAAGTCCCCTCTTGCACTTACTTTTTATGTGTGCAGTTGAACACATGTGCATGTGCACACCTATCCATAATGTACACATGCACAAGTGCACATAAAATGACCAATTGGGGGCCATTAAGTGTACCTAGTGCACCTATCACTGCACATAAAATGACCAATTAAGGGTCATTAAGCACACCTAGTGTACCTATCAAGTTGTACTAATTTGCATTCTAGGGCTATTAGGGGGGATTTAAGTTGTTTTTCTTTTTTTTTGTGTTTTGGGATAGGTTTTTTAACAATTAGGATTTGTTTTGGATCAGATGTTTAAATTTTTGACCTAATCCTCAATGTCAAAAAAGATTTCTCTTAAGCATATTCTCTTCAAATACAAAGGTACACCAAAAAAATGCCACTTTCAGGATGAACATGTAGAAATTAGAGACACCAATCTCAAACATATTGATTAGAATGCATTCCTCACCATTTGTAGCAGGCCTAAAGAAAGATTAGCAATGGTGTCAAGACTGGTAAATGCAACATCACATTCAGATTCTGTCCAATCCTCTAAGTTAATTATGACCTTGTCATAACATTATGTGCTTGAAGAAAAGGTTTTCAAGAGTGTCATAGGGGAGATAGTCTTGGACCTTAGACCCAGGAATATTGAGAAGGTGTTTCATCTCCCAAGTGTTGATTAATATGTAAAGATGACCTATGAGCGAGGAGAAAGATGGCATAGGGAGAATGAAAAGGAAGCCAAAGAAATAATTCAATCTTTCTTCCTAATAAATAGAGCACCAATAGGTCATAGATTGAGGAAAGTAGATATGACACAAGGGTACATGAAGGATGATATTAACTATGTACTTTTGAGAAGAGATGTGGGACTCCTTACACTAGGACCCCTTCATATTTGGATGGTGCACTTCTATCATATCCTTATTTTGAAATAGAATTTTAATAATAATTAGATTATACAATGTTAGTAAATAAATAATAATAATAGAGTTATATTAAAACTAATATTAAAATATAAAAATACGAGATAATTATCATTTAATCTATATTATTAATGAAATCACATTTAGTATGATATTTTAAATAATTTAAAATAACAAAATTAAAGTGAAGAAATAAAGAAATTAAATTAAATACTAGAGAGACTATTGTAGAAAGTATGTTAACTTAGAAATAAATAATATATTAATAATAAACACAAATAAGTAAGTAAATAATTAATATAACTTATAATAATATAAATTAACTAAATCTAATGAAAAGTCAAGAGATATTTCACAAATAGACATGACTCTTTAAAATTAGGATATAAAAGGGAAGAGAGTTTATTTTAGAGAGGAAGAAAAAAGAAAAAAGAAGAGGGGAAGAGAGGAGTTCGAAAAGGAAAATTGAAAGAGGAATATAATATGAAGAAAATAAAGAAGTGACTTTTTGAAAAGGTATCAATGATATTGAAAGGATGTGAACCTTCGAAAGGGTCATAATTATGAATAGTTGTGATTATTCAAAAATATTTTAATTATAAACCAATTAGACTTTTCTAAAGGATCTTGATTATAAAGTGCTGCGACTTTTCAAAGGGATTATTACTATGAAGTGTTGTGACTTTTCAAAATATTTCTATTATGAAAGGTTGTTACTCTTGAGAAAGAAGAAATAAAAAGGGCCAAATAAGGATCCAAATGGATCACACAAAAAGGAAGATAAGAAATGTATGTTTCTAGATTATATTTTCTTAAGTATAGTTATGAATTTATTTATATTAATTAATCATACTTGTAGATTATATATATATATATATATTATTAAATTATATTATAATTCATTTTAAGTGGTATTTAGAAATATAAATAAATAAATTATTTAGTTTGTATATTTTTCACAAAATGAATTAAGAACCCATAGTGCCAGTATAAGGACATTGCTCACCTATATAAATGACTCCATGCTAGTATAGAGTTAGGAGTTGTCTTTATATAAATGGCTAAGATGGGATTGATGAAATCGTGTAGTGCTAGTGCAGAAAGTGAGATCCTCGTATATGACTATCATGTTAGTGCGAGATATGAGTAACCTTATATAAATGGCTAGATGAGAACAAGATAATGCCTAGAAATAAGGACAAAATAATATATTTCTACTTTTTAATATTTAATCCTAACATTAATTTTTTAAATATTAATGTCCCAATCTAACCTTAATAGTGGGGACATTACAGTGGTATCAGAGCATGATCTTATCATCCTATAGGTTTAAAGAGGATATAGAAAAATAATTTGCATGAAATTCTAATGTAAAAAGTTAATGACTTTCAGAAAGGATTCAAACTTATCCATGATAGCAACATAAAAATTCAAACTAAAAGAAATACCTTTTTAAATTCAAGAGAAGAAATTATCAAATTGCATGAGGACAAGCAATTTGAGGAAGGGTGGACTGCCATATCTCTATTTTTAGATAGAATTTTAATAATAATAATATTATACAATGTTAGTAAATAAATAATGATAATAGAGTTATATTAAAACTAATACTAAAATATAAAAATATGAGATAATTATTATTCAATCTATTTTATTAATGAAATCATATTTAGTATAATATTTTAAATAATTTAAAAATAATAAAATGAAAATGAATAAATAAAGAAATAAAATAAAATACAAGAGACAATATTGTAGAAAGTATGTAAACTTTCTAAATAGAATATATAATATATTAATAATAAACACAAATAAGTAAGTAGATAAATACTAAAACTTATAATAATATAAATTAACTAAATCTAATGAAAAGTCAAGAGATATTTAACAAATAGACATGGCTCCTTAAAATTAAGATATAAAAGAGAAGAGAGTTTATTTTAGAGAGGGAAAAAAACAAAAAAGGAAGAGGACAAGAGAGGAGTTAAAAAAGGAAATATGAAAGAGGAATATAACATGAAAAAAAAAGAAAGTAACTTTTTGAAAAGGTATCAATGATATTGAAAGGATGCGAACCTTAGAAAGGGTCATAATTATGAATAGTTGTGACTATTCAAAAATGTTTTTAATTATAAACTAATAGAACTTTTCTAAAGGATCTTGATTATAAAGTGTTACAACTTTTTGAAAGGATTATAACTATGAAGTGTTGTGACATTTCAAAATATTTCTATTATAAAAGGTTGTGACTCTTGAGAAAGAAGAAATAAAAATGGCCAAATAAGGATCCAAATGGATCACACAAAGAGGAAGGTAAGAAATGTATGTTTATGGATTATATTTTCTTAATTATAGTTATGAATTTATTTATATTAATTATCATACTTGTAGATTATATATATTATTAAAATATATTATAATTCATTTTAAGTGGTATTTAGAAATATAAATAAATAAATTATTTAGTTTGTATATTTTTCACACAATGAATTAAGAACCCATAATGCGAGTATACGGACATTGCTCACCTATATAAATGGCTCTGTGCTAGTATAGAGTTAGGAGTTGTCTTTATATAAATGGCTAAGATGGGATTGATGAAATCTTGTAGTGCTAGTGCAAGAAGTGAGATTCTCGTATAAATGGCTATTGTGCTAGTGTGAGATATGAGTAACCTTGTATAAATGGCTGGATGAGAATAAGATAATGGCTAGAAATAAGAAAATAATAATATATTTCTACTTTTTAGTATTTAATCCTAACATTAATTTTTTAAGTATTAGTGTCCCAATCTAACCCTAATAGTGGAGACGTTAAAGTGGTATCAGAGCATGATCTTGTCATCCTGTAGGGTTAAAGAGGATCTAGAAAAATAATTTATATGAAATACTAATGTAAAAATTTAATGACTATTAGAAAGGATTCAAACTTATCCATGATAGAAACATAAAAATTCAGACTAAAAGAAATGTCTTTTTAAATTCAAGAGAAGAAATTATCAAATTGCTTGAGGACGAGCAATTTGAGGAAGTGTGGACTATCATATCCCTATTTTTAGATAAAATTTAATAATAATTAGATTGCACAGTGTTAGTAAATAAATAATGATAATAGAGTTATATTAAAACTAATACTAAAATATAAAAATAGGAGATAATTATTATTTAATCTATATTATTAATGAAATAATATTTAATATGATATTTTAAATAATTAAAAATAATAAAATCAAAATGAATAAATAAAGAAATTAAATTAAATACAAGAGACAATATTGTAGAAAGTATGTTAAATTTTTAAATAGAATAAATAATATATTAATAATAAACACAAATAAGTAAGTAAATAAACAATATAATTATAATAATATAAATTAATTAAATCTAATGAAAAGTCAAGAGATAATTAGCAAATAGACACGACTCGTTAAAATTAATATATAAAACAGAAGATAGTTTATTTTAGAGAGGGGAAAAAAAAAAGGAAGAGGACAAGAGAGGAGTTTAGAAAGGAAATATGAAAGAGGAATATAATATGAAGAAAATAAGAAAGTGACTTTTTGAAAAGGTAACAATGATATTGAAAGGATGTGAACTTTCGAAAGGGTCATAATTATGAATAGTTGTGACTATTAAAAAATATTTTAATTATAAACTTATTGGATTTTTCTAAAGGATCTTGATTATGAAGTGTTGCAACTTTTCAAAAGGAGTATAACTATGAAGTGTTGTGACTTTTCAAAATATTTCTATTATGAAAGGTTGTGACTCTTGAGAAAGAAGAAATAAAAAGGGCCAAATAAGGATCAAAATGGACTATGCAAAGAGGAAGGTAAGAAATGTATGTTTTATGGATTATATTTTTTTATTTATAGTTATGAATTTACTTATATTAATTAATCATACTTGTATATATATATATATATATATATATATATATATATATATATATATATATATATATATATATATATATATATATATATATATATATATATATATATATATATATATATATATATATATATATATATATATATATATATATATAAAATTATAATTAATAAAAGATATTATAATTCATTTTAAGTAGTATTTAGAAATATAAATAAATAAATAATTTAGTTTGTATATTTTTCACAAAATGAATTAAGAACCCATAGTGCCAGTATAAGGACATTGCTCGCCTATATAAATGGCTTCGTGCCAATATAGAGTTAGGAGTTGTCTTTATATAAATGGCTAAGATGGGATTGATGAAATCTCATAGTGCTAGTGCATGAAGTGAGATCCTCATATAAATGGCTATCGTGCCAATGCAAGATATGAGTAACCTTCTATAAATGGCTAGATGAGAAGAAGATAATGGCTAGAAATAAGGAAAAAGTAATATATTTCTACTTTTTAGTATTTAATCCTAACATTAATTTTTCAAGTATTAGTGTCCCAATCTAACCCTAATAGTGGGTACATTGTAGTGGTATCAGAACGTGATCTTGTCATCCTATAGGGTTAAAGAGTGTTGGAATATTCAAATGGGAAGAATGCTTCTGAGAGAGTGGGTGAATTTGAAGTACTAGCCTTTAGCCTATTTTAAATCCTTAATAATATATAACTGAAATTAACATGCATGCATATAATCATTAAACAACCATGAGAAACAAACATGCATCACCACATAACATTTGAGATTTTGATAACCCAGAAATCCTCCATGAATAAGAAGGTAAAATTGGGGTGGGGATGATACCCATAAAATTACTATAGCAATAATGTTTGACCACTTCTGATGGTTTTCCCTATTAAAGGCTTTACACTGTGTCAATAGTGACCGAGTTAAATGATTTACAAATACTTTACATGAAGTGTTACCTTGTTAAAGGATTTAATCACCTTTTTAAAGGATCTACAAAATAGTTGTTAAGCTAACCTATCACCACATGGTTTCCTTTCTAATATAATGGCTAAAGAGTATTAGGTATAATAAACCTGATAGCTTACAATCCTTGATTGTTGAATACAAACACTTGATCTACTTTCTCTAATCTTGATTCTTTGAGATCCGATATTCATTCGTATCCCTTACTTTGTTCTAATCAACTGAATGTCTAACTATTGCTCTCTTCCTCTAAGTCCTTTTACTCTTCACTCTAAACTCCACTATAGTTTTTCCATATACTCCCTCATCCATTCATTATACAATGAGATTTTGTCTTCCTTATAAAGACATTCAAAGACTTAGGGTTAGGTGTGGATCTATGATCCATATTGAATCTCTGTTTCCTGCTCATTCCTTGCACTTTTGTTATTGGTTGCATGCCTTCTTCATTTTTTTAATTGGTTGCATGTAGTTTGCATAGGAAAAATAAAATATTCGATCTTATTTGTTTGATCCTTCTAGATCCTTCAATGTCGGCCATAAAAATGGTTTACATTTGAATTAGTGAAGTTATAAACTCATATGTGCATTCTATGTTACTCGAAACTTACTAATTTTTTATGCTCAGCACATGTAATAAAACTATCTCATTCAGCTCCTATTGCATTTCTATTTTGTTTGACATCGTCTATGACTCGACACTTAAATATGACTTGGCTCCTGTATCATGCTCGGCACCTGAAGTCACTCGACACCTGAAGGTTGCTCGGCACCTAAAGATCACTCGGCACTTGATCTTCACTCAGCACCTTAAGATCACTCGACACTTGATGGATTTTTTGACTCGACACATGTTGTGGCTTGGCATGCATAGTGTGCTCGGCTTCAATGTAGAAAGTGGTTAAGTGTGCTGGCACTCAAATGTCAAAACCATTTTGAGACTAACAATCTCCCCCTTTGACACGAGTGACAAAAATACTTAACTAAGAATTATTTATCTAACCTTATGAGTACATTCACTAATCTACTCGGTATATATATAGAGGAAAACAAAAACTTGATAAATTTTTTGTAAGAAACAATTATTGTAACTCCCCCTGAGTTGATTGTGCCATTATCTGTTTTGTCTTGGTAACCAAAATTGTTGTGCTGAATATGTCTCATGTTGTGTCTCATTATATCTCCTCTTTTATCTCATCTCCCCCATTCTCTTTATCTCCCCCTTTTTGACATTTATGTCAAAGGGTACTAAGGGTTAAGACCATATTTCACCAAAATTGTACTATTTACCTCCATAATCATCCTGAGAGAAGCAACCCAATTACTCAAAGCAATTTCAAGAGATTTTTACTAGATGGTAGTCTTTGCAGCAAGATGAAAAAGACCATCTAAAGTAGACAAATTAGAGTCTTTCTTTAGAACATTTTATGCATAGGCTTGTTCCTTTTAGAGGATTTCCAAGTGTGGGGTGATGGAAGATTGAAGCTATAGCAATTTGGCTTTAATGGTGCTCTCTTCTGTTCTCAATTTAGCCAATTCCTTTAGAGTACGAAGCGTTTGAGAAAAATGCTTCTCACTTTGAGCTGGATCCTTAGGTAGTTGCATGCTTGAAATATTCAGATTCCTCTCCAAGCTCATTATCCTCTGGCTGGTCTCTTGTGTGAAATATGAGAAGTCACACAACTTTTTGCACAATGAGAATATATTCTCAAGTACCTATTTTACCTTTTCAATTTTCTTGGCCAGTTCAACTTGTGATAGTGCTATTTCATTTGCAATTTTCTTGTTTACTTGCCCTTAAATGTTTTTTTAGACCATTCCATTAGTTTTACATTGGTCTCTTGGTCTTCACTTTGTACCTGTTCCACTATATTGGCTAGTTGCTCCATTATGGGCTTTGTTTCATTAGGTACCTGTAAATTGAAAGCATCTAGAAATATATCCTTAATTTCTACTAATGCTTGCCTCTGTTTGTACTCATACCTAAGTACCTCTTGTTTCTTCCTCCTTTCAAGTGCCTCTTGCACTTCAGTCATTTGGGCAATGGTTATGGTGTCAAATTCATACCTAGGAATGACTATCTCTTCATCAAGAATAGGGTCTCCATAGTGAAGTACCCTTGCAACCTTGGTAGAACTCGAGCTTGGTACATATATCTACAATGGTACTATAGAGCTCAACTACTATGAAGTTTCAGTGGGATTCCCTATTCTAGCCAAGTTGGCTAATGTTTGAATTGCCTACTGCTCCTTCTCCTTAGTTCTCTCCCCTTCCTTGTCCTATTCTTTTCTGCCTTGATAAATGACAGTTATCTTAGGAAATGCACCTTGTGTTTGTGTTTTAGATACAAAGGTATATTTTTCTCTAGTTTTCTCTTTTGTTGTCTACCCTATAGGTGTACTTACTGAAGTGTCAATCTTAGTAGTTGTATCGTTGACTTCATGCTCTTTAGGTTGAGTACTAGTAGCTGTAAGAAGTTGTGAAGGTGGTTCTTGTGGATTCACCTTTTCCTTGGTAATTTCAGCTACTGCTTTCTACAGTTCATCTACACTCACCAAAACAGGGCTACTGCACAACTGTGATTGCAATTTTTTTTTATGAAGAATCTTCTTGAGATCCTTTGTAGTGAGTGGATTGATGCTCTGACAAGAGGTGTCAGGAACATCCTTTATTTTTATAAATTCTGTAGGTGTAGTTACAATATGTGGAGGACTAGGTGGTGGCAATTGGGTGTCTTGGACACTCTGTTCTTGTTGTTGCTCCTCAGTTGTTGCCTGTTCACCTTCTTGGGCATCTTTCTCCACATCTTCCTCTTTTTCATTTTCATCAATATCTTCTTCTTCATTTCTCCTTTAAAAAGGGTCCTCTTCTCCCTCCTTTCTTGTAGTCAATCCATAGATTACCTTCCATATTTGTGTTGACTTTTTGACATCTTCAATTTGATTCTGCAAGATACTGAAGGTTCGATATTTAGGGAAAAATTTGCTTGCATATTTCTTGCTTGCCTTAGTGATTTGAACTTTTGTAATGTTTGGCATTACACAAGCCAAACATGACTCTCTTATTTCCTTTTCCACTTTGAGGCAGTAATGCCACTTATTCTCAATTAATTGCCTTAGCTCCTTGGGTATTGAGTCATCAAGTTCAAGTGGAGTAGTCTTGAACTTTGTCATCATAGTGTAGATGGACTCCTCAGCTTTGTTTTGTTGTTCTATAGACAACTTATTGAACTTTATGGTCTTAAGACCAGACAAATCTACATTATGTCTAATATCATTACAAATGCTTTCTAATCTAGATGAAGTGGAGCATCTTACCATTCTAAATTGTTCTTCATCAGATTTTGTTTCTTCTTCCTCTGACTCCTATTGTGCAATAGACTTTCTTTTCTTCTGCTTTGTAGGCCCACCTTGCTCTATTGCCTTCTTCTTTTCTTGTTCCTTTTCTGCTTTGGTTGTTCCCCTTGTATCTACCCTTGTAGTTGGCTTTATTGGGCTAGGTTTTGTTCCAATTTTCTGTGCCTTAGGCTGTGCAACTGGTCTAGTTTCTTTGCTTTCCTTTTCTTGGGTTTAGCCTTGGGTGCATCCTTCTCTACACTTCCCTCTTCTTCAACATTGTCACCCATACCTTGGGTTAATGTAGGTGGTCCTTTCTCTTGCTCTTATTCATCTCCTTCTGGTTCTTCATCTTCTTCATCCCCTTCTGTTATGCCTTCACCAAGTTTTGCCTTTAGCTTTTTAACCAATTTATCCTTTTTCTTGAGTGTGGAGGCAGTCTTTAACTCCATATTCACCTTTGACCTTACCACATCATAAGTGCCAAAGTGTGGGGCACTCTTGTCTATCTCTTCTACCAATAATGCAGTTATTTCTATAGATGCTTCATCTATGTTGATCTCATAACCAAAAAGCCTTAACCAAATCACTCTTGGTATGACAGATTGTAATTAGGTATAGTCAATATCTCCAAGAAAATAGACATCATTTACATGTTTCTCCACTAAAGAAACTTGAATCTTGAGTCTTTGCTTCATTGATTTCTTAAAATCTTCAAAATAGCTTTTCATCAGTGTGTCAAAATTGTCCCCCATTTGTTCTATATATTCATTAATTTGGGCTATGATAGTTCTATCATTTCTCCATGCAACTTTTTCAAAAGAAGGAAATTCATTCTGAACATAGAAGAATGCACAAACCAAAATTGCACCAAATTTACATTGGGCACCCTTTGTCCTTCTTATAGCTGCTAAGTTTTCATTAATCTGTTGTAGTTGCAGCTCTACAAGATCATAAGTATGATCCTTTTTCACCAATTTGTAGCCTACATCTACTACAATACACGAGACACTGTTGAGTCTACTAGATTGATAGAATTTATGGACAATAACTCTAACAACAAATTCAAAAAGAGGATCTTGAATGGTGTCAATTGTCATTCCTCTTTTATTCCACTTGGCACCTGTATTTTTCTCAATAACCTCCTTGGATTCACTTCTGAAGGTCTTGTACTAATCTAGGGTAGGATTCCTAGTTACTCTATGAATGATTCTTTTCGTGATCTTTATGGGAACATCTTCTAACCACAGACTACCATCATGAATTCTTCTTAACACAAGTCTAATCCATTTTATCTTAAATATGGTGGGAAATCCCAAAGCTCAAGTTAAACCCTTCCTCTCAAAAATTTTATATTAATCCTTCAAAACTCCATCAACACACAACTTCTCATAGTCTTCCCTTATTTCTATATCTCCTATGGCTCCTATCTTACAGTTATAGCATCTCCTTACATCCTGAACCATTACAACTTTTTGGGGTATGTGGGAAAGGGCTCTGGCAGGATTGTTCTTATATGCAACTTTAGGAATGGGATGAAAATCAAGCTGCTTAACCTCATTAGATACTAGTTAGACCTCAAATGACTCTTTGTCATGGATTTTCTTAGAACTCGATGCCATTTGTGCAAACTAGGTTTTCCTTTACAAAGAAATATGAAACTATGTAGCTCAGCACAAATGAGAATACCTCAAGATTGATGAAAACACATTGTAAGAGGTTGGAATCTACTTCGAACAATGGATTCTCTGCTATGAAGTCACTCCTCTCTCTTTCTCTTCTTTTCTTCTCATTCACGATGAAGAAAAATGATTAAAATTGCGATAATATACCTTATTTTCATCGCATTAAATGCTCAACTGCCCACTCAGCTTCTGAAGGATTTTTAACATTACTTGGCTTGTACTACATTTCCACTTCATTTGGCTTCCATTGGAGTTACTCAACTCGATATCAGTCATCAACTTGGTCATTGTTAGGAACTCGGTACCCACTAAAGTTTTACTCGGCCTCTGAGGACAACTCGATAATTTTGTAGGAATCTTCATAGTATGACTTGGCATCTTTGCTTATGCTGATTTTTTCTTTTTAGTACTTCTTTTTCTTGGGATTTGTGTATGATATAACTTTTTATATTAGTCCCATGCATCTATTCATGTTTAATTTGATGAAGTGTGATCACTTGACCCATTGGATGAAGTGATCCCTTCACTTGATGTGCTGCACTCATCTTTCTTCTTCCAAGTCTTATTCATTTGCCCTCTTATTTTTTTGACATCAATCTTTTCTTTTCCTTTGTTGGCTTCATTTTTTGGTGCTTTTGACCTTGTAGGACAATTTTTGCTGATATGACCAATTTTCAAGTAGTTGAAAAAAGTGGTTTGACTTAGCCACCTACTATAATTTCCTTTGAAGTGTGTCTTTATACAATTTTCAGGGATATGTCCATATTCCTAACAATAATGATAGCTATACCTAGTGTTGTAATCCCAATAGTAGTGATTTTCATTTCCTTTTGTTTTTGCTGGTTGATTTGATGTCCACATAGACTTTGATTTGCATTCAAAAGCTCTATGTCCATACTTCTTGTAGTTGTAGCAATGACCTTCAACTCTTGGTGTCTTGATAGTCCTCGTTCTACATTCATGTGCTTGATTTCCTTGCTTCTTGCACTTATGACAATGGCTTGCACTCTTGGGCTTATCATGCTAATGGGCATTCTTGCTTCTGCATACATTAGAGGTATGTCCTTTCTTACCACATAAATGATAGGTAGTTTTGGTGTTCTTACCTTTGTTGCTTCTTTCTTCTACAATCTTGGATGACTCTCCTTCTTTAGTGCTAGCATATCCTAATCCTTGAGTGTCATGACTGGACCTTGGGGATTTCAGTAACTACTCATAATACTTGATGGCCTCATTGGGTTTTTTGAAGATCTCTAAAATTTCCTTTTCTCTTTTCAAGTCATTCTACAATTGCTCATTTTTCATTTTTAGTGTAGAGATCTCAATGTCCTTCATATTCAACTCATGATGAAGTTTCATCATTTGAGCAAGTGTATCCATTTGCATGTTTGAGATTCTTGTTAATTCAGGACATTTTTCTTTAAGTCTGTTTGCAAGATTCTTTTTTTCATCTTCCATCATGACTCTATCCTCAACCACTCTTTTCTTTTGTTCAGTGATTTCACATAACATTATGGCCTGTGATTCATGTTCCATCTTGAGAGATCTTATCTCTTCTACTTGAACTCTATTTTTCTCCATGAATTCTACTATTGCTGCATCAAACTCTTTAGTGTCTCCATTGGAAAACACTTGTGTGGTATCAATCTCCCTGTAGTTTATATCATTTTCAGCTATAGCTATCGCCTTCCTTCTTTTCAAGGATTTTCTTAATTCCTCTCTAGCTTCCTCTACCTTGTATAGAGCGAGATGCACATCTATCACTTGGTTCTCAATGATCTTTCCAAGTTTGAAAACTTCCATCTTTAGATCTTTTCCTCCAAGTTGTTAGGCTTATTCTTGAGAGAACTAAGCTGTGATACCAATTTTTGGAATATTCAAATAGGAAGAATGCTTCTGAGAGGGGGGGTGAATCAGAAGTACTAGCCTTTAGCCTATTTTAAATCCTTAATAACATATAACTGAAATTAATATGCATGCATATAATCATTACAGAATCATGAGAAACAAACATGCATCACCAAATAACACTTGAGATTTTGGTAACCTAGAAACCCTCTAGGAATAAAAAGGTAAAACTGGGGTGGGGATGATACCCACAAAATCACTTCAGTAGTAATGTTTGACCACTTCTGATGGTCTACCCTATTAAAGGCTTTACACTATGTCAATAGTGACCTAGTTAAAGGATTTACAAATAGTTTACATGAAGTGTTACCCTGGTAAAGGATTTAATCACCTTTTTAAAGGATGTACAAAATAGTTGTTAAGCTAACCTATCACCATAGGGTTTCCTTTCTAATAGAATGGCTAAAGAGTATTAGGTATAATAAACCTAATAGCTTACAATCCTTGATTACTAAATACAGGCACTTGATCTACTTTCTCTGATCTTGATTCTCTGAGATCTTATATTTGTTTGTATCCCTTGTTTTCTTTTGATCAACTGAATTTCTAACTGCTACTCTCTTCCTCTAAGTCCTTTTACTCTTCACTTTGAACTCCACTATAGTTTTCCCATATACTCCCTCATCCATTCATTATACAATGAGATTTCGTCTTGCTTATAAAGACATTTGAAGACTTAGGGTTAGGTGTGGATTTATGATCCATATTGAATCTCTATTTCCCATTCATTCCTTGCACGTTTGTTATTGGTTGCAGGCCTTCTTTATTTTTTAATTGGCTGCATGTAGTTTGCATAGGAAAAATAAAAGATTCGATCTTATCTATTTGATCCTTCTAGATCCTTTAATGTCATCCATAAAAATGGTTTACATTTGAATTAGTGAAGTTATAAACTCATATGTGCATTCTGTGTTACTCGACACTTACTAATTTTTGATGCTCAACACATGTAACAAAACTATCTCATTCAGCTCCTGTTGTGTTTTTATTTTGCTCAGCATTGTCTGTGACTTGGCACTTAAATATCACTCGGCTCCTGTATCATGCTCAGCACCTGAAGTCACTCAGCACTTGATCTTCACTCGGCAACTAAAGGTTGGTCAACACTTGAAGATCACTCGGCACTTGATCTTCACTCGACACCTGAAGATCTCTCAACACTTGATGGATTTTCTGACTCGACACATGTTGTGGCTTGGCATGCATAGTTTGCTTGGCTTCAATGTAGAAAGTGGTTAAATGTGTTGGCACTTAAATGTCAAAACCATTCTGAGACTAACAAAGAGGATCTAGAAAAATAATTTATATGAAATACTAATGTAGAAACTTAATGACTATTAGAAAGGATTTAAACTTATCCATGATAGCAATGTAATAATATAGACTAAAAGAAATGTCTTTTTAAAATCAAGAGAAGAAATTATTGAATTGCTTGAGGACAAGCAATTTGAGGAAGGGTGGACTGTCATATCTCTATTTTGAGATAGAATTTTAATAATAATTAGATTATACAATATTAGCAAATAAATAATATTAATAGATTTATATTAAAACTAATACTAAAATTTAAAAATAAGAGATAATAATTATTTAATCTATATTATTAATGAAATCATATTTAGTATGATATTTTAAGTAATTGAAAAATAATAAATCAAAATAAATAAATAAAGAAATTAAATAAAATATGAGACAATATTGTAGAAAGTATGTTAACCTTCTAAATTTAAAAAAAATATATATATTAATAATAAACACAAATAAGTAAGTAAATAAATAATATAAATGACCTAAATCTAATGAAAAGTTAAGAGATAGTTAACAAATAGACATGACTCCTTAAAATTAAGATATAAAAGGGAAGAGAGTTTATTTTAGAGAGGAAAAAAAGGAAAAAGGAAGAGGAGAAAAGAGAAGTTCAAAAAAGAACAATGAAAGAGGAATATAATATTAAGAAAATAAGAAAGTTAATTTTTGAAAAAGTATCAATGATATTGAAAGGATGTGAACCTTTGAAAGGGTTATAATTATGAATATTTGTGACTATTCAAAAATGCCAAAAATATATCCTAATTGGATTTTTCTAAAGGATCTTGATTATGAAGTGTTGTGACTTTTCAAAAGGATTATAACTTTGAAGTATTGTGACTTTTCAAAATATTTCTATTATGAAAGGTTGTGACTTTTGAAAAAGAAGAAATAGAAAGGGCCACATAAGGATCCAAATGGACCACGCAAAGAGGAAGGTAAGAAATGTATGTTTATGGATTATATTTTCTTAATTATAGTTATGAATTTATTTATATTATTTAATCATACTTATAGATTATATATATTTATTATGAAAAGATATTATAATTCATTTTAAGTGGTATTTAGAAATATAAATAAATAAATTATTTAGTTTGTATATTTTTCACAAAATGAATTAAGAACCCATAGTGTTAGTATATGGACATTGCTCATCTATATAAATGGCTCCATTCTAGTATAGAGTCAAGGGTCATCTTTATATAAATGGCTAAGATGGGATTGATGAAATTTTGTAGTGCTAGTGTAAGAAGTGAGATCCTCATAAAAATGGCTATAGTGCCAATGCGAGAGATGAGTAACCTTGTACAAATGGCTAGATGAGAACAAGATAATGGCTAGAAATAAGGATAAAATAATATATTTATACTTTTTAGTATTTAATCCTAACACTAAATTTTCAAGTATTAGTGTCCCAATCTAACCCTAATAATGAGGACATTACAACTTCATAAAGACCATAAGGATGAAATTTTTTCTAATAGACTAGGCTACTATCCTCAATGATAATCTACATGAGTAGTTGATAGATGTAAAAGTCAATCCAAGATTTTATATGACATCATATATGGTGTACTTATTGGTAGCTCAAACAACTGACTACTTAGGACTTTACAAAAGAGGTAGCATGCAAGATGCTAATGCATGGCCTTATGTGGTATATCCTCAACTAGTGAAGAAGAAAATTTTAGATCAGAGAAAAGAAACATGATAGTGAATGATAGTTTTATATTCACAATCATCTAATTCATAGAGGGTGATTATGCTAAATGGATGTTAGTAGAGGTAGTAATCCAAATCATAGAAATCAACATTTACTACATCTAGTTCAAAATATTTACATACCTAAGGGTAGCATGAATACATGTGAACCCAATAAAGCTCCCAAGATATCCTTTTGATATGCTCATTTTGTTGGAGATTGCCAAAAAACTCACATCTGCATATGAAAAAGTGAAGAAACAACACAAGAAAACATAAGTGTGGTTGATCACCATATGTTCTTTCAAGGTTAAGAAAAAGAAAGAAATTATGACCTTTGATTCAAAATGGGATTATTATCCCTTGGAGGAGTACAACTCCCCTCACCCATACTTTGGTAATATTGAGATTGTGCAACATCTGGTAGGAAAGAAGTTTGTACACAAGGATGTACTAGAAGACCACTAGATGCAGGATATCCAAGGGATTATTGTAGAATGACTCTTTATCTGGTGTAAAAGGCCTTGAAAATGAAGATCGCATTAAAGATTGTTGAGAAAGACATAAAAGATGTCTTAGATCGATTGTGTAATAGGGATCAAATTAATGACAATTTGATAATGAATGAAGAGATTGGCAAAGATGAGGATTCACACATTAATAATAGAGCTAGGCACATAGTCCAACTAGCAAGGGAATGGATCAAGAAACCCTTCAAACTTGATCCAATTTCCTAGAATATTCCTCTTCAAGCCACAACATGCCTAGCTAGGGGTAAAGGTGCAAAAGTCACAATACCAACCTTGCCTGCTTAATCCCCAATGAGGCCAAAGACAATATAACAACATGAGAGGGAGGTTGAGTACTTTAGGGAAGATAAGGGAAAGAAAAAAAGGAAAAGAGTGTCTAAGAATGATGAACCTGAAGCTTTAGAGCCCCAAGCTTACCCAAAAGATCAAGTCCAAGAGACTGAGAAAGTACCTCCATGAGGAGAGGAACAAGAACATGAAGAGAAAGAATGGAGGGAGCCACTAGTAGGTCAAAAGGAAGAAGCAATACTCCTCCCCCATAGGTACTCAAAACCATTATGGAAGTCAAAGCAAAAGAAGAAGAAGTAGGGGAGAAAATTGAATATGTCACTTTGAGTTAGAGGAATCACTTTTCTAGGGCTACAAAAGAGGAAAGAAGAAGAAGCTCTACCACAATGCCACCATCCATTCAGAAAGAACCTATTCAAGTTATTACTTCAAAGGATAAGTAGCAATAGAAGATTGTAGATATGGAGGGTCAAGAGACAAATGTATTTGACCTCTTAGATTTTAATTTCATGCCTATCAAAATTGAGATGATGGGGGAGAAGATAAGGGATAATCTAACAATTGAATCCCTTGGAGAGGGCTAGAACCAATTACAACCTCTACCTCAAGGACCTCTGGGTCCACCTCCACTACCATCTCAAGATTTGTCACTCCTAGAAAAAGGTTTGGCAACACCACTTCGTCCTGTAATAGACTCTGAAGAAGAGATAATGGAAGAAGAAGAGCAAAAGAAAATGCAATTCAATGAAGTATTAGAGGAGGGAAAAATACACATGGAACCTCAACAAACTCCTCATAATACCAAGGCTAGGACCTTAGCCTAAGAAGAAATAGAGACTCAAACTAACCAATAATCTTACTAAATGAGAAAGCACTCCAGAGAGAAATAATAAGGGAAAGGGACCTACAGTGTAAACCCCCTCTTTAGTCAAATATATGTCTCCAGTGGGCACTACATGCACCCACTTGGCTAAAGAGGGAGGTCATGGTTAGAGAAAAGAGGCAATTAAATCTAACTTTTGAGGAGGGAATGGATGAGCTAGTAAAAGCCAGCAAGAAGTCTGAGCCACCTAGGGGTGATGCATGGCCATTAGCTTTCATTATGAAGAAACAAGATCAAGACTTTATTAGACATATAGCCATCCCTCCTCGACATGCTGACACTGAGGATTTGACTCCTACTGATTACCAAATCAAGGAGGTCCTATTAGGAAGGCTAATGGTAGACATCACTAAAGTATGTATTACTATGGGTGTGAAAAAGGTTTTCAAGCATATGGATAGAAATGAGTTAGAATTAGTGATGCTGCAAAAAAAAAAAAGATTATGAGAGGCTATTTGCATGGAATAGTGGGCCTAATAGAACTAGATCATCCAAAGATCACTCTTGTTGCAATACTAGAGAGAAAGGAAAAGGGAATTGTTTAGATGGACCCATTTTTGGGAACATGTTAGCAATGTCATTACAATTTTGAGGAGAAGAGCGTGTAGATAGTAAAAGGAAATTTGAATTTATTGCACTAAATCTAGTCAAGTGTGGATAAACTAGTGTCCATAGTGAACTAGGATTTTGGGTTAATGGTTGAGCTACATACTTGGGAGAAAGACCTATAGATTTTGACATTAATAAAAGGTCAAAGGTACCATACATTAATGAAGATATATACACTAGAAGAGCTTGATAATATTGATGATTGGATTAAGAAGATAGTTGCTGGAAATAAGGTCATGGAAGGACTTCATGAAGATATTCAAAGGTTAAGAGACTAGACTCAAGAGCAGATTTTGGAAGTAGAGAAGTACTACAACACTGCTACCCTTGAGATTTTTGAAGACGAGTAAAAAATAAAGCTCAAGTTAGTGCAATTAGTTGTCCAAAATTTCTAAAGAAATTTTGAGGATGGTTCATCTGATGAAGATATTAGGCAAGCATTTAAGACTGAAGAGGTATTGTTGGAACTGGACACTAAAATTGAGGATTTTATGGAAACTTGTACAAAGGTTAGTAACTATTGGTAGATAATTCAAGATAAGTATGCACCTTTGGATTTACTAGAAACTTCCCAAGTAGCAAAGATTATAGAGAAATTCAAGAGAAAACATCCAAACATCACTTTGGGATAAGGAAGGAAAACACAAATGTTGGAAATTCATTTTTGACACTTGGAAACTTTTGTAATTTTTTGGAACTTGTCATCAAGGTGCATAGGTTCACATGTGCACAAAGTGTGCAAGTGCACTATTCATAGACGTGTACCAACAATTTTGAAGAAGTAACAATACATCAACAATTAACTGCTAGTTCCTAATTAAGACCTTTCCATGCACCAAAAATGTATTTTAATGGTAGTTCAACTCCTAGAAATGTCTAAAGAAGGTTAATCTTCCATTTTTAGATCTTTCATTGACTCTCAAATCCTCTTATAGCTTCCTTCTTTTTATCTACTCCTTATTTCTTTTCTTTAAGTCATGTAAAGGCTCATGCACCCATTAATTGATACAAACAAGTGTGGAGACCTACTTAGCACCATTTAGAGAGTCTATTTGTATATAATTAGATTTTTTTAAAATTATTTTTAAGCATATGTTTGCATTCTAAGGGCTCTCACTCTCAACACAAATAGAGGAGATGATTTCTTATCAATGTATGGATGTAATATGTACTCTGGGCCATTATTTTGATGTAATAATATATGTTATTGGTGCTCTCATTTTAAGTGTAGTTATTCTTGCCAGAGCATGTTATTTTTATGAATGCATGTTCATGCATAATAATGGAGCCAATCATTTTATTGCATTTATTTGATTGTGTGATCTTTAAGTTCTAGTGTTTTCTTTTTATTAATGAATTCCACTGACATACCAAGTTGGAGAAATGATTACCCATTGTTCCTACATAGCTTCCTATCTCACATGAGCACACTTTCTATGGCCTTGTGAATTAATGAGAAGTGAAACATCTTTTTGTTATTATTGAGTTCCCATCAATGATTGCATCAGTGGAATTAAGGAAGCACTACTCTTATTTTCATTAGTTTCCTACTTAATCTTTTCGATGATTTAACTAGAAAACATGTTATTATCATGGTTTATGTCCATTAGAAATTTTCCTTTCAAGTTATTTTCTTTAATCTCTTGTTACCTTATCTTTTTTAATTTTATTTGATAACATTTGGTTAAAATAAGAATTCATATAGTTGAATTGATGAATTGCATTCACCATAAAACATAAAATACCAAAAATATATCTCTTTTGTGGTTACTTTTCAAAATAATAGATCAAACATTTTATCCAAATTGGTTCAAACCAAAAAATGCCTCCCTATGAACAAACAATTTTTTCTTCAATTGAGTGGATTCAAGTAGGTCACAAGATCACCTAGAATCTTTGAGTTGATCCTAGATTAGCTTTTCAAGAGAGGAGTTTGAAAGGATTCCTATTGTTAAGCATCATAAAAAATGGTAGCTCAATACCTTGGTAGTAATAGTAGTAGAAATAGTAGAAACAAGAGTATAAATAGTAGTAATAGTAAAAAATGTGGAAGATATATCATTAACAATAGGAATGTTTGCAATACCTAGCTATTACTCAATTAGGCTTGATGTTGGAGTGATTTGAGTCTTCTGCTTGACAAATGAAGTGATGGAAACTTCACTCATCAATGCACTTGATAATATTTCTCCAATGGTTAGTTGAATGATTAGTGATGTAGTGTTTACCTCAAGTAACTTAGTAGAATTCTTCTCTGAACAAGATGACACTAAGGTTTTTCTTGAAGAGTTAGGAAGAGAGGACATTGCCTCTGTTGCTATCTTTTTAGGATATGAGTCTTCAATACTTCATACCTTAGGAAGATCTCCTCCTATAGCTTCTTGCTCCTCTTCATCTTCATCATCATCTCCTTGCATATTTTCTACTTCCTCATCATGATGCAGGGAGCTTCCCTTAGTAGCATAAACTCATAATAGAAAAATAGAAACAACAAATAATGTAAGAAAAAAATATAGACTTCTTATTGGCACCACAAATGTGGAATTATAAAATTCATAAATACAATATGTCAACCCACATGGGCACCTTTAGTACAATAATTTTCAAGACAGGTTGTGAACTATCCCTAGAGCTGTCCTAGACAATGTTCAAGCTTTTCTTAAACAAGAAGTTTTATGCTACTTGGAAAGGTTCTAGATGCTCAAACTTAATACCTAGGGCTGACAAACCCTAACAATTCACATAGAGTCAGCCAAATACATCTTTGAAAAATTATTTTAGAAATTTTGGTAGCCCAACTTTAGAAGACCATAATTCATGTACTGTTGCTCTGATTGGTTATTATAACCACTTTTGGAAACACCAACTTCTGATCTATAGGCTTGAAATAGTGCTAGTGCCCTTTTGTCAAGTTTTAAGACCACATTCAGGTACTCTAAGACCTCCAACAGTGAGCTTGAAGACTTTTTCACAAATTTTTCCACTAAAATTTCCCAATAACTTCTCTGATACTAATGCTTGAGCAATGAGATTTTTATGGTAGGCTTACAACTCTAAAATGAACCTTCCTATAGAAAAGGAGAACATTCTGATCTCATATGAAAAACTTACTAAAAATAGTAAGTTTCCATAAATAGTAACCACCCTATCTACTAGCCCTTATTAAAATAGAAAAGACTAAATATAAAATATTTTTGGGTGATGCAAGATTGCCCTTACACCCAAGATGCTCCTGCATCAGACACCCAAGGTAATTTGAGAAGTGACCCCATCACATCTTAGGTGTTCAAAGGAAAACCAAGATGGTTGACCTCCTCCTTTGCTAGCCATGATGAATCTTCAACTATTCTCCCTTTCCATTTGACCATATATTCCTCATAAGTTCTATTTCTAGTACTTTTTTCAACGTGATTGTCTAGTATCTTCTCAATCTCCTATGTAGCTAATGTAGCTACTGGAATGCTCAGCTACACTTCTACAACTTCATCTTCATCACCTCCTTCATAATACTTGGTCAAATCTAAAATATTAAATACTGGTGAAATATTCAATTCAATATCTTGCATGGTACGAACTTTTTCATCTTCAACTTATTATATGTACCCACTAGAAAATGTTCCTTTCTCAAATGACCCATGACTTCATCTCCAATCTAAAATTCCTTATATCTCCTTTTCACATTTGATTAGCCTTATACTATGTATTCATATTTGTGATGTGCTTCCTCACCTCCTCATGGATGTTCTTCAAATGTTTGGCAAAATCTTCTACTTCAGCACTACTTATCTCTTCTTTACCCAACTACCTTAGTTCAGAAGCATTTCTAGGACTACACCCATATACAATTTGGAATGGTGACTTACTAGTACTCCTATTGACAAAATTATTAAATGAAAATTCTGCCTATGGTAAAATCATAGCCAAGCATCTCATCAAATTTCCCAAACTGTGATTCATAGCTTCTATTTGTTCATCAGTCTGTGGATGATGTGATGAACTAAACTTTAACTTTGTCTTCAACTTCTTCCACAATATACACCATAAATACCCAACAAATTTGGTATCTCAATTTGAAACTATACTCTTTGGTAGACCATGTAATGTCACTTCTCTAGAAAAAAACTCTGCTACATGAACTATATCACTAGTCTTCTTGCAAGGAATAAAATGTACCATCTTTGAAAACATGTCAACCACCACAAAAATAGAATCATGCCTGTATTGTGTCCTCAATAATTCAAGAACAAAATCCATACTGATATCCTCCCTCAGATTCCCTGGTATAGGTAATAGCTGATACAACCTTGTATTTTGCTTCATTCCTTTTGCCATCTGACATACTCGACAACTTTGAATAAACTTCATCAAATCTTGCTATGGCTTTGGCCAATAGTAATTTTCAACAACTGAAGCTATGGTTTTATCTCTACCAAAATGTTTAGCCAATCCTCCACTATGCTTCTCCTTGATGAGATTCTCTCTCATTGAAATTTTGGAAATACATAAATGGCTTCCTTTGAACAACATATTATCCTAGATCATGAAATCCAACTACTTTTTCCTATCAAGTATAACAAGTTCTATACAAGCCTTCAAATCTTCACCAAAATTATGATCATCTAGATACAATGTATTGAGTTCCTTGAACCCAACCACCTCTATCTGGATTTTTGTCAACAAAAGTTGTTTTCTACTAAGAGCATCTGTAACTTTGTTAGACTTCCCACTCCTATGTTTCAAAACAAATTTATAACTCTACAAAAACTCAAGCCACTTTAAATTCCTTTGGTTTAGTTTTCCTTGACTATTCAAATATTGCAAAGATTGATGATCAATATTAAAAAAAAACTCCTTAGGAAGAAGATAGTGTCTCCACTTCTTCAAGGCTTGAACTATAGCATAAAACTCCTGATCATAAACAAAATATTTTCTTTTTGTTAATTCAACTTCTCACCAAAATAAGCAACAAGTCTACCTTCTTGGCTCAAAATAGCTCCTATTGCAGTACCACTAGAATCACAGTCTACTTGAAACACCTTGTTAAAATTGGGAAGTGCTAAAATAGGTTTCTCAATAACTTTCTATTTCAATAGATTAAAACTCTTATCTACTAAAATCTTTCATATCCCCTCTCATTGTTTCAATCAAAGATCCACAAATACTACTAAAACTTCTTATGAACTTTCTACAAAATGTAGCTAGTCCATGAAAAGATCTTGCCTTTGTCACACTCCTTGGAGTAGGTCATTCAAGGATAGCCTTCACTTTCTCTAGGTCCATTTTTAAACCTTCTCTTGAGACTACAAATCCTAGGTACATCAACTTTTTCTTTACAAAACTACGCTTCTTCAGGTTTATCAACAACTTTTATTCTCTCAACTTATGAAACACCTTGTGAATATGAATCAAATGCTCCTCTAATGTCTTACTAAAGATCAATATATCATCTAGGTAAAAAATGTCAAATTTACCCAAAAAATCCTTCAATACCTCATTCATGAGCCTCATGAAAGTGCTTGGTGCATTGGTTAGCCCAAAAGGCATGACTAACCACTCATATAGTCCTTCCCTTGTTTTGAAAGTAATATTCCACTCATCACATTCTCTAATATGAATCTGATGGTACCCACTCTTCAGATCTATTTTTTGTGAAATACTTAGCTCCACTCAAACAGTGCATAATATCATCCATCCTAGGCAATAGAAACCTATACTTTATTGTGATCTTGTTGATAGCATGAGAATCTATGGAAATCCTCCATTCTCCATTCTTCTTTGGTGCTAATACTATTGGTACATCACATGGACTCAAACTCTCTTGAATCAACCCCTTTTGCAACAACTCATGAACTTTCCTATTCAACTCTTCACTTTCTGCTAGTGTCCTTCCATACATTGCCTTGTTTTACAAACTAACTCTTGGAACCAAATCCATCTAGTTACTAATATTCCTCATTGGGGGCAATCCATCAAGTATATTATCTGATACAATATCAAAAAACTCTTCCAACATCTCTGCAACTTTTGTAGGTGCCTCCTCTACTTCTTCTTTACTATCTTTAGGAATTATAGCAAACACATATGCTCATCTTTCATACCTTTAAGGAACTCTTTTCCATCAATAAAACATATTCTGGCAGCACTAGATACCTTTTTTTCTTTATCCTTCAATGGCTTCAACTTATGTTTCACTCCATCCTTAGTTAAAGCATAGGTATTTGCTCACTTGTCATGTACATCATGCCTATCAAACTGCCACAACCTACCCAACAACATATGGCATACATCCATAAGTATGATATTACATAGTACATCATCTTGATAGCTTCCAATCTTGACCATCACTGAGCACTGCTCATTGACCATGACCTTGTGGTTATCTTGCACCCAAGCAATATAGTATGGACATGGATTTTTTGCCTCTTTAGTTTCAACTTGGTGACCATCATTTTTGACACCAAATTGTTAGTATTTCCACTATCAATGTTCACATCACAACAGTTATCTTCACATTTGCACCTTGTGCAAAACAAGATCTTTCTTTGCTCAGGTTCATTCTCACCACTTAGTAGGACTATTTGGTTAACTAGGACTTCTCCTCTTTCAACATCTTTAGAATGTGAGGATCTTGCATCTTCATCAACATGTGCAACTCTCACCTGACCTTCTGTTCTTCAATCTATCCTTCCTTGGTGCTAGGTACATTCAAATGCGTTATGCCCTTCTTCTCCACAATGAAAACATTTTCCATGGAAGCCTCTTCTTCCATATTCTTGTCCTCTACCTCTCCCTCTCCGATCTGTATTGTTCTGATCATGGAAATGATTGAAATTGTTTCCCCTCTAGTTTTGAATGCTACTTCTAGCCTTATCCTTGTTCTTTTGATCATCATTATGACCACTATAAGATCATCCACTAGGTCTTCCATCATGACCTCTTCCACTATTCTTATTGTTAAACTTCTTGTTTAGTTTCTCCTCAACTCTTAGGGAAAATTGGTATGCCTCCTCAATATTGCTCATTCAAACCAGATTTAGCTCATCTTGAATGGTAGGCCTTAACCCATTAAGATAACGGGTGACTTTCCCCTTATTAGCTTCTGCATGGCTAGTTCTAATGAGAACTTGGTAGATCTCTTTGGTATACTCTTGAACAAATTTTCCTGCTCGCTTCAACCCTTACATCTTCTTCAACAAATCAAGCGCATAATTCATGGGAATGAATTGTCACTTTAGTTTATCTTTCATCTAATCCCATTTGGAGATTTTGTCCTTTCCCTTTCTATTTTGCTCCAATTGAACCTTCTACAACCAGATCTTTGGATGTCCCTTTAGTTTTTCCTTCACGAACTTGACCCTATCAGGATCATCAATATCTTCATACTCAAAGTACTCTAGTTCATTGATATAATCGATCAACTCCTCTGGGTTAAGATTTCCTAAAAATGTAGGAACCTCAAACTTAGGTCTTTTCCCAATCTTTGAGATGACCCTAAAAAGCCTCTCTTCCTCTAGATTTAGAACTGCCTCTTTTTCAACATTTTCTTCTACTTCATCATCATCTTCACTTTCATCTCTTATGGAAAGATTCATTCCTCTACACATGTGCTTTTTCAATGCTTGCATTTGTCTTTAGAGGGCTTAGAAATCCTTAACTGTAACACCTACAACTCTTCTAACACTCTCTTTGTGGAGGCATTTTCACATTTATGCTAAAACCCTAGTGCAAACTACCTCACAATCGACAATCTATCTACAAATGTATCCCAAACCATGGTCCTAGTGTAAACTACCTCTCAATTGGTGATCTATCCACACACTCAAGAACTCTATCTCTGATACCACTTGATGTAGGGAGCTTCCCTTAATACCATAAACTCATAACAAAAATATAGAAACAATAGAAAATGCAAGAAAAAAATATAGACTTCTTATTGGCACCACAAATGTGAAATTACAGATTTCATAAATACAATATGCTAACCCACACAGGTGCCTTTAGTACAATAATTTGCAAGATAGGTTACGAACTATCACCAGAGTTGTCTTAAAGAATGTTTGAACCTTTCTTAAATAGGCAATTTTAAGCCACTCAATAAGGTTCTAGATGCTCAAACTTAATACTTAGGGTCGACAGATCATAACAATTCACATATAGTCAGCCAAATACATCATTGACAAATTATTTTAGAAATTTTGATAGCCCAACTTTTGAAGACCATAACTCACAAATTGTTGCTTTGATTGGCTATTATCACCACTATTTGGAAATGCCATCTCTTTATCTACATGCTTGGAACAATGCTAGTTCCCTTCCATCGAGTTTCCAAACCTCATTTGGGCAATCTAAGGCCTCCAATAGTGAGCTTGAAGATTTTTCTGTAAATTTTTCCATAAAAAATCCACAATAATTTCTCTGATACTAATGCTTAAGCAATGAGATTTTTATGGCAGGCTTACAACTCTAAAATGAACCTTCCTAGAAGATGAGAACATTCCAAGCTCATATGAAAAATTTACTAAAAATAGTAAGTTTCCATAAATAGTAATCACACTATCTACTAGCCCTTATTAAAATAGAAAAGACTAAAAATAAAATATATTTGGGTGATGCAAGATTACCCTTACACCCAGGATGCTCCTACATCACATCATCTATATATTCATTATTTTTTTCTACATTTTCTACTTCATCATCAATTTGCACAATCTGATCACTAGGATTATGCAACCCATAGATATTCTTCCCTGATATAGTGCTAGATTTCACAATAGATTCTATGTCCTTTGACAAGATTAGTAGTGTATTTAATTCTGGTGTAAGCTTCTACTCATTTTTCTTCAATTATTCCCTTACTTCCTTATTTGAAAAATTAGGCATAAGCTTCCACAAAGTATATTCTTTGATGACTTTTGCAACATTTGATGTATTCTCCCATATAGTTGTAACTTCCTTCAGAATATTGTTAGGAACTTCCTTGACCAGATCATCAGGAGAGTATTTCCACTTTTCCATTTTTTCAAACCAGGGAATCTTCTATTTGTTTGTTCTCCTCTACTCTCCTAGTGTCATACTTAAGAGGTTTGAAAGATCCTATACGGCCTCCTTCTTCTAGTCTTTTCAATCTTTCTATAAAAATTGGGGAAGTCTTCTAAAATATTATTTTCTCTGCTTCATCTTCATCATCAACATCACCTAAATTAAGTTTTTTCTTGATTTTGTTTTTCTTGAGGTGAACACAATAGGGGAGGGCTTTGTAGGTTTAGTGATTATGACCTTCCCTTTCTTCTTGGGAGGTTCCTCTCCTTTAGATTCTTCTTCCTCTGTATGATCTTCCTCTCCTTCTTCTTCATCAAGGTCATCTCCTTTTCCTTTAGTCAAATTAAGTATCTTTTCCACCTTCTTTTTTCCTCTTTTCACTAGTTGGGGAAGCTTAATTTCATGAGTAATTTTTGCCTTGGCTTCCTCATAAGTGCCAAAATAAGGTGCCTTAGGGGAACAAACTCATTCAAGAGATATCTAATGATATCCCTTGTATCATATATGTTTACTTCATATACTAGGGGCTTAACCCATGCCACTCTTGGCCTAACTACATAGATATGGACTTTATCCTAGTCAACTAGAAAACAAATATCTTGTTCATAATCTTCCACTAATTTCTTATGAATTCTATATCTTCTTTGTGTTTTCTCTTTAAAAGTTTCAACATAAGTATCCATTATACTTTTAAAGTTATCACCCATCTATGTTATAAATTAATTAATATGATATAACAATGGTGTATCTTTCTTCCACACCATAGTTCCTTTAGAAGGAAATTATTTTTGCACAAAAAAGAATAGACAAGTCAATAAGGAACTGAACTTACATGGATTGTTCTTTGAGACTCATATGCTATCCATGTTCTTGCTGAATTTGTTCAATAGAAGCTCGACAAGGTTGAAGGATAGGTTGTTCTTTACCACCTTAAATGCTAGGTCAATAGCTTCACAAGGAACACTATTTTGTCATGCCCAAACTACGTGGGAAAAAACAAACAAATATTTTATTTATTTATTTATTTATTTTTAGCAACATAAATCTCAATCACCATTTTTATTGGAAAACTTAATTCAAAGGCTCATCCGGGAAAGAACCAGGAAGAAAACTCAATGTCATTGCCATTACAAAAAGATTTATAAGATACAAATTAAATAGGATTTCAATCCGGAATTACAACACTTAAATGAAATTTCCTTCATGACCCTCAACAAGGGTTCCATATCAATTTTTGCAACACATTTCAAGAACCATGGAGGGAACAAAAAAATTTGATCGGGTGACAACAAGCATAACCAAGAGACAAGCAAACATGCATAATCGTACATGGTTTACACAATAGGATTCACAATGAATCAAAACTAGGGAAAGGTGGATTCTTCCAACTAGGAGAAGTCAAGGACAACACCAAATAGATGCCTAATCGGGGCTATAAACCAAGAACTTCAGTTCTTCCATTTCAACATACCATAATCATACAAGGTTTGTGCTGATAGGTAGGGGCCCATAACATCCTACCCTTTCTCCCTCTTCTCATCCTGAGAAGAGACTCTACATTGGTTGGAGTCCAACTAAACAGACCTTTCCCAAAATTGGTCACTTCTGCCCTATCCAAGGGTGAGTAATACCAAAACACCCATGCAAGAAAATCTCAAAATTTCCAAACATAAACATGAAAAGAAATCATCCAAAATAACATGGTTTTCAAATCTTCCCAACATACCCACAAATGTACAAACATTCAAACAACAACAAGGTAGCATAAGCATGAAACAAGAATTAAATCCGAACAAGGGAGAAGACAATTCCTACCTTCACAAAGAGGTAATGGCAAATGAACAAGCTTGAGTAGAGCTTTCCCCTTCCTTGCTTCAATCTTCAAAGACTCCTCTCTAAATGTAGAGATTGGGTAACAACCTCTACTAGTCCAAGAAGGGCCTCTAAATAAGCCTCAAACTCAACCACCAAAGGGATCAATAACTTCTCCCACCCACTTGCAATTCTAAAAACTCCTAACTCAACCCACACTATGATTAAACACTAAGTGGAGGTGAGGTGAGGTGACTCAAGATAACCGCTTGCAATTTTCGCACAAAGGTAAAATGAGACTTTTTGAGTGGCCTCAAAAGTCAATAAAAGGGGCTTAGGGGTTGGAAAAGACCCCTAACCCATACCCATACCCTTTGGGTATAATTATTTCATGTTTTAAGCCTTAGGAAAAAGGTTTAGAGCCAAACAAAAGCTAGGAAAATAATTAGGACCAACTAACAACTCTAACAAAATAGATTAAGCACTAATCCAGATTAAGGATGACTAAACTTGATTAAGGACCAAATTAGTAAAAGATACTAACTTAATTTGACTTAGGTCCATGGGTTACATAGCTAACCCTAACTAGCATGCTAAAGGGCACAAACAATTCATGAGTGTCAAATGACACTAAAAGAACATAGTTACGAACATTAACATTCACTAAACATAGAAAGATACATACATACATCTCACAATACAATACTTGAATTACGAACAACAAGGTTTCCAAAATTAACACATAGAGATCAATTATGTTCCTCTGTAGGGTTTCTCGGCTAAAATATCTACACACTCATTGCACACATCAGTAGTCCTGAAAATCACATGCACATATATACGTATCAATAATTCTCATAAATTGAAACATACATTAATAAGGGTTTCTTCATCCTACTTAATTCTTAACCATTTAAAAACTCTTAAATCAAAGTATCAATCTTACATTTACTAATTTCATCAACATACATATACATGAAACATTAAATGAAAACATCAAATATATCTGAAAGTAACATCACAAAACATGAAATAATATAATATGTTCAAGTATCTGATAATGTCTCAACATCTCGAGTCGTGAGTATCAAAATGATAGAGTAACAACTAAGACTACGAAGGGTCGGGGTGAGGCCTCACATATTTAATCTTCTTGAGCTGTATATTTTGTGTGTAACCACATGGATCCAAAACTTTATTTCAATGTCTATAACTCCATAGAGTTTCATACCTCTACCATTCCACTCAACAAGAGTTCTCTTAGTCAGTTAAACTTGACCTAGGGTTTTTTTAGTCTTTACCTTGTTCAACATTAGCAACCCTGCTATCCTATGTATCATCTTCTTTGTAATTTGAATCGAGTGATCTAACCACAAATGTGTATCATGGACTTGGCATAGGATGAATCTAATCCATTTCCCTTTGAAATCCCTTAGAATATGTAAGATATGTGTTAACCCTTTGGTTTCAAAATGCTCGTGCTTTGGTTTTAAGCTCCCATCTACACATAATTTATTGAATGTCTAGTTCATCTCTAGGGTTCCTAGCTCTTGACTAGAATAGTGATAAAATGATCAAATGTCATGGATTAGACATATCTTTGGAGGAATCTTCAATTACACTCCAATGAGATCAAGTTCCTCAATTATCGTCAAACTTATTTTGAATGCTACAGCTCTACAATCAACTACTTAGAACCGACATATCTAAATCCTTCTTTTCTTTTGTTGCTAGAAGATGCTATTATTGCTCAGCAATGCTTTAAACTTGAACGAAAACTTTGAAATAATGCCCTTTGAATTTTCCTTTTAACCAAATTTAGTCTTCAAGTCACCATTAATGTGTTGTACAATTGTTCGCTCGGTGATAGGCTATCTTCCACTTGGTTAAGTTACCACCACCTGGTCTAAACTCAGTAGAGTCACCAACTCGATATTTTTATCTAAGACTAGGTAAGGTTATGCACCTTGACCTTGCTTGGTAAGGTCTTTAGCTATCATATCTACTCGGTGATCCTTGTGCATCTTGTATGATAATATGGATATTTTTCTTGTTGATTGGAACTAATGTGAGATGTCTTCTTAGAATAATAGTTCCAATAATCTCCATACAGAACTAGGTTGAAATGGTTGAGTTACCCAACTCATTTACTTGGGTGTCAACACTTTCATTACTCTAATTTGCATCCTCAAAAGATTTCCTTACCCATTGCAACCTCATTTGAATTCTAATATTATCTACCTTTTCCTTCTTTTCATCTTTAACTCTTCCTTTGTTCATAAATTTCTTAAAAAGATTTCCAAGTCACTACAATATTTGGGGTCAAATTGCAATGACAATTTGTGACAGTGGTGTAATTTGTGGTCATTTTCATGTTTTTTTTGTAATTATGCCCCATGTCATTACAATACTAATGTTAGAGTCATAATTGTGATGCCCTCACAAGCATAAAAAATGACAATCATTTTTCAATTTTTTTTTGATTTTGGAGAGTTGCAGGTGAAAGAGGTGGAGAGCTTTGAACAAGGGTGGAGAGATGTGAACATTGTCATGGCCCTTGTGATCGATGCATTTGGTTGTTTTTCCCTCATGATCTTTGCAATTTTATTGTTATGTCATTCTATTTCTCTATGAATTCATTATCATACCATGCCCTTGCTTTGCAATTTCATTCTCATGCCATGCCCTTCTAATCTATGTGTCCTAGCTCTACAATTTTCTTCAAGGGCAAGAAGAGGTACGTATGTTATTTTTTTCTTTTCCTTGTAAACATGTATATCTTTATATTTCTTTCTAAACATGTATCTCTTTATATATTCACATAGATCTTTTTCAAGGTTCTTATTACATATATGATCCAATTGTATACATATTCTAGAATCCAAATAATGAAACAATAAAACTCACACAATTTGTGCTAAGTGAATTACCTCAAGATCTTGCACAAAAATAATGCAAACCACAAAAAATGGGTTGAGTTTGCAAGAAATTTTACAAAAACTTATCATAGCAGATATTTTTAGAAAGAAACAAACCATAACCAATTAAATGGATCTAGTTACTAATTAGTTGGATTGATATATATGTATATTTAATTGGGTTATTGCTTCTACAAGGGAATGCGCCTCATGATTATGCATATGTGCTTGATGCATTTCATTCTTCTGATATATCTCTACATTTCATTGTCGCATCCTTGCTTTGTGATTTGGTTGTCATGCCCGTATGATCTCTATGTTTCATTGTTGTGCCCTTGCTCTACAATTTTAGTGCCAGACACTTGCTCTATGATTTTTTTCCATGTCATGTTGTTCCCTTGCTCTGTAATTTCTTTTTTTTTGTACCCTTTCTCTATGATTTTATTTCCATACCCTAGCTCTACAATTTTCTTTAAAGGTATGTAAATGTTGGTTTCTTTTTCTTCTAAACAGGTATTTGTTTATATCTCCTTTTGAACATGTATATATAGAGATCTTTTTTAAGGTTCTTATTACATCTTAGCTACACAATAGTAAAATTGATCTAGCTACATACATATTCTAGAATCCAAACAAATAAAACTCAATCAACCCATGCTAAGTGACTTACCTCAAGATCTAATGCAAGAGAATCCTAGGTGTGAGAGCAATCTTGCACCACCCAAAAATATTTTATTTTTAGTGTTTTCTATTTTAATAAGGACTAGTAGACAAGGTGGTTACTATTTATGGGAAATTTCTATTTTCAGTAAGTTTTTCATACAAGCTCAGAATGTTCTAATTTTCTAAATGAAGGCTCTTTTTAGAATTATAAGCCTACCAAAAAAATTTCATTGCTCTAGCTTAAGTATCAGAGAAGTTATTGTGGACTTTTGGCAGAAAATTTAGGAGAAAAATCTTCAAGCTCATCGTTGGAGGCCTTAGAGTGCTTGGATAAGGTCCAAAAACTTGATAGAAGGGCATTGCACAATTGTGAGGCTATGGATTAGGAGCTAGCATTTCTAAAAAGTGGTTATAATAGCCAATTCAAAAAATGGTTCAAGAGTTATGGCCTTCTAAAGTTGGGCTATCAAAAATTATAAAATAATTTTTCAAAGATGTATTTAGCTAACTCTATACGTATTGTTAGGGTCTGTTGGCTCTAGGTATTAAGTTTGAGCATCTAGAACCTTCCTAGGTGGCATAAAATTGCCTGTTTAAGAAAGGCCTAAACATTGTCTAGGACAACTCTGGGTGGTAGTTTGCAGCTTGTCTTGTAGATTACTATAATGAAGCCACCCATGTGGGTTAGCATATTGTATTTTTGAATCCTATAATTTTGCATTTGCAATGTGCATAAGAATTCCATATTTTGTTCTTGCATTTTTTGTTGTTTCTTTGTTTTTGTTATGGTTTATGGTATTAAGGGAGCAATGTTCATGAAGTGTCTATGCATTTGTTCTTCCAATGCTTTCACAAAAGAAAGCATTGGAAGAACAAATCCGTAGAGGAATAAATGTTCCCATAAGAGATGAAAGTGATGATGAGGATAAAGAAGATGAAAATGCTAAACCAGAGGCAATTCTAAACCCAGAGGAAGAGAGGATTTTTTAAAGCCATCTCCAAGATTGGAAAAAAAACCAAAGTTTGAAGTTCCCACATTTTTCAGGAAATCTTAACCCAAAGGAGCTAATCGACTAGATCAATGAATGGGAGCAGTACGTTGAGTATGAAGATATTAAGGATCCTGATAGGGTCAAGTTTGTGAAGGAAAAACTAAAGGGACATACAAACATCTAGTGGCAAGAGGTTCAATTGGAGTGAAATAGAAAGGGAAAGGAAAAAATCACCAGATGGTATCAGATCATAGCTAAGTTGAAGGGACAATTCATTCCCATTAATTATGAGCTTGATCTATTGAAGAAGATGCAAGGATTTAAGAAAGTGGGAAAATTTGTTCAAGAGTATACCAAAGACTTCTGTCAAGTTCTCATTAGCATCGGCCATGTAGAAGCTAATAAGGAGAAAGTGGCCCATTATCTTAATGGTTTAAGGCCAAGTATTCAGGAAAAATTGAGTCTGGTTCAAATAAATAGTATTGAGGAGGCACGCTAGTTTTCCCTAAGAGTTGAGGAGAAACTGAGAAAGAAGTTGGATAATAAGAATAGTGGAAGAGGTTGCAGTGGAAGATCTATCAAATGATCTTATGGTGGCCATAATGATGATCAAAAGAATAAGGATGAGGCTAGAAGTAGCAATCAAAACTAGAGGGGAAATAATTGCAATCATTTCCATGATCAGAAAAAAAAAGATCAGAGAGGAAGAAGCAGAGGACAAGGATCTAGAAGAGGAGGTTTCCATGAGAAATGTTTTCACTGTGGAGAAGAAGGGCATAGAGCATTTGAATGTTCCCAGTGTCAAAGAAGGATAGATTAAAGAACAAAAGGCTAGGCTAGAGTTGCACATGTTGATGAAGATACCAGATCATCACATTTTGAAGATGTTGAAAGAGGAGAAGTCCTAGTTGAAAAAAAAATCTTATTGAGTGGTGAGAATGAACCTAATCAAAGAAGGAGTTTGTTTCACACAAGGTGCAGATGTGAAGATAAGTGTTAAGATGTGATCATTAATGGTGAAAGTAATAACAATCTAGTGTCAAAAATGATGGTCACAAATTTGAAGATAAAGAGACAAAAACACTCGTGTCCATACTATATTACTTGGGTGTAAGATGACCATAAGTTTATGGTCAATGAGTAGTGCTTAGTAAAGATCAAGATTGGAAGTTAAAAAGATGAGGTACTTTGTGATATCATACCTATGGACATATTGCATATGTTTCTAGGTAGGTCATAGCAGTTTGACAAGCATACTATACACAATGAGTGAGAAAATATTTACACTTTGACCAAGGATGGAGTGAAATATAAGTTGAAGTCATTGAAGGAGAAAAAAGAAAAGCTATGTAATGCTGCCAAAATATGTTTTTTTAATGGAAAAGAGTTTCTCAAAGGTATGAAGCATGAGCATATGTGTTTTTCTATAATTCCAAAAGGTAGTAAAGAAGAAGTAGAGAAGATACCTATAGAAGGTGTAGATATGTTATAAGAGTTTTATGATATTTTATTAGATACTATACCTGATGAATTGCCCCCAGTGAGGTTGAGCAGTAACTAGATGGATTGGGTTCTAGGAGCTAGTTTTCCAAACAAGGTAGCATGAGAAAGACACCAGCAAAAAGTGAAGAATTGAACATACAAGTTCATGAGTTATTGCAGTAGGGGTTGATTCGAGAGAGTCTGAGTCCATGTTTTTTACTAATCATATTAGCACCAAAGAGGGATGGAGAATGGAGTATGTGCATAAATTCTTGCACTATCAACAAGATCACAATCAAGTATAGATTTCCATTGTCAAGAATGGATGATATTATGGACTGTTTGAGTAAAGTTGAATATTTCACAAAGATAGATTTGAGGAGTGGGTACCATGAGCTTTGTATTAGAGAATATGATGAGTGGAAGACTTCTTTTAAGACAAAAGAAGGACTCTACGAGTGGTTAGTCATGCCTTTTGGGCTAACTAATGCACCAAGCACTTTCATGCAGCCCATGAATGAGGTACTGAAGGAGTTTTTGGGTAAGTATATCATTGTTTATCTAGATGAAATTTGATCTTTAGTAAGACATTGGAGAAGCATTTGATCCATATTTGCAAGGTGTTTGATAAGTTGAGGGAATAAAAGTTTTTGATATACCTGAAGAAGTGCAATTTTGTAAAGGATTCGATGTACCTAGGGTTTGTAGTCTCAATAGAAGGTATGAAAATTGACCTAGAGAAAGTGAAGGCTATCCTTGAATGGCCTACTCCAAAGAGTGTGACAGAGGTAAGATCTTTTCATGGGCTAGCTAGTTTTTATAGATAGTTCATAAGAGGTTTCAGTAGTATTTCTGGACCCTTGACTGAAACAATGAGAGGGGATAGGAAAGAATTTAAGTGGACTATAGGAGTAGATTAGAGTTTTAATCTATTGAAATATAAAGTTACCTATCTTATTCCTAAGGAGGTTTTTTTGTATAGTGATCATCAAGCTTTGAAATATTTAAATGGTCAAAGAATATTGAACCAAAAGCATTTGAAGTGGGTTGAGTTTTTGCAGAGTTATAAACTTTTTTTTTCAAAAATAGGAGTGGGGACTCTAACAAAGTTACAAATACTATTAGCGGAAGACAACTTTTACTAATAGAAATGTAGATAGAGGTGGTTGGGTTCAAGGAACTCAATACTTTGTATCCTAAAGCATGGAAGGCTTATACAGATCCTGTTACACTTGACAAGACAAAATGGTTGCATTCCATGTTCCAAGATGATATGTTGTTCAAAGGAAGCCAATTGTGAATTTCAATAATTTCAATGAGGGAGAATCTCATCAAGGAGAAGCATAGTGGGGGATTGGTTGGACATTTTGATAGAGATAAAACCATTGCTTTGGTTACAAAGAATTATTACTGGCCATAGTTGCAACAAGATGTGAAGAAGTTTGTATAGAGTTGTAGATTATGCCAGATGGTGAAAGGAAGGAAGAAAAATATAGGGTTGTATAAGCCATTATCTATACTAGAGAAGCAATGGGAGGATGTCAACATGGATTTTGTCCTTGTATTAACAAGGACAAAATGAGGTCATGATTCTATTTTTGTGGTGGTTGATAGGTTTTCAAAGATGACACATTTTATTCCTTGCAAGAAGACTAGTGATGTTTTCATGTACCAGTGTTGTTTTTTAGAGAAGTGGTGAGACTACATGGTCTACCAAAGAGTATAGTTTCATATCAAGGTACCAAATTTGTTGGGTATTTTTGGCATACATTGTGGAAGAAGTTGGAGACAAATTTCAAGTTTAGTTTATCACATCATCCACAAACTGATGGACAAGTAAAAGTGGTGAATAAGAGTTTGGGAAATTTACTGAGATGTTTGGTTGGAGACAAGCCAAAAGGATGGAATATGATTTTTCTATACGAAGAATTTGCATATAATAATTCTATCAATAGGAGTACTGGTAAATCATCATTCTAGATTGTACATGGGAGTAGTCCTAGAAATGCTTCTAAATTGAGTTAGTTGAATAAAGGAGAGATAAGTAGAAGTAAAGCAGAAGAATTTGCTAAACATTTGAAGAACATCCATGAGGAGGTGAGAAAGCACATCATAAAGATGAATATATCGTATAAAGATAAGGCAAATATGAAAAGGAGGTATAAGGAATTTTAGATTGGAGATGATGTCATGGTTTATTTAAGAAAGGACTATTTTCCAGTGGGTACATATAATACGATGAAGATGAAGAAGTTTGGACCATGAAAGATAGTGAAAATGCATGATTCTAGAAATGCTTATGAAATGGAGTTTCCTACTAAATTGAATATTTCACCAATATTTAATATTTTAGATTTGATAGAGTATTATGAAAGAGGTGATGGAGATGATGTTGCAAAAGCATAGTGGAGTATTCCAACAGCTAATTTAGCTATAAAGGAGATTGAGGAGATACTAGATAGTTGTATTGGCAAAAGTACATAGAACAAAACTTATGAAGAATACCTAGTCAAATGGAAAGGGAGGACAGTAGAGGATTCATCATGGCTAGCAAAGAAGGAGGTTAACCATCTTGGTTTTCCTTTGAACACCTAAAACAAGATGGAGTCACTTCTCAAATTACCCTAGGTTTCTGATGCAGGAGCATCTTGGGTGTGAGGGCAATGTTGCATCACCCAAAAATATTTTCTTTTTAGTCTAAATTGGGTAAAAGTACACAGTTGACTTATCAAAATGACTAAATTTGAGTAATTCAATATAAAAATCAATTTTGTTCAAACATATAATCTAGATAAATTTATTCTAGCTAAGTTATATATGGTCTCACACTTTTCCAATTAGAAATGTCTATTAAATGCATGTTTTGTACTAGTTTGCATCCAATTACTAAACAAATAAAATTATTTCAGAAAAATGACATTTCAATAACTCTTACCATTTTTTATGATACTTTTTTAATAACTTATCAACACCATTTTATAGATCTCAAAGTTAAGAATATTCTCATATAGAGTTTATAGTGTTTCAATTAGATATAGTATATTCTAATTACAAAATTCTATAGGCATGCATTTTAACACTCAAAAAGATGTCAATTTAGAGAAAGAAAAAAATATGAAATCATATCAAAAAAATCTAAAACTTATAATACGTTCTAGAGGAGAGAGTCATCTTCTAGAATGTATAATTTTTCTTCTAGTTATAATAGATTTGTTTTTAAAAATGTGGTGTGAGATGAAAATTATCGATTTTAGCTGAGTTGAAATTTGAATCATTATAAAAGAGAAAATATAGGTCTAAAAACAATTTTTATTTTTGATTTTTCTAGCTATATATGTTATCTACAACATAGTCTAAGATCAAAGGAAAATAAGTTTATTTTGATATAGTTTTGTGGTGGTAACTAGACCCTTAATTTTCAAAGTTTTTCAGCAACCAAAAAAATTACCTATAAAATTTAGGAAAATACATCAATTCTTATTCCGAATAATTGTTAAAAATTATAATTCTAAAATTCTTTCATTTCTACACATTTCATTACTTTACTTCATTTTCAAATTCTAAATAATAATACTAGTATGATGTAATTGAAGTTGAATAGTTATAATTTTTTTAGTCTTTCCCTTTACAAAATGGTGATATAGGTTTGTGCTTACCCTCTTTTCTATTTTAATAAGGACTAGTACATCGGGTGGTTACTACTTATGGGAACTTGCTATTTTTAGAAAGTTTTTCATACAAGCTTAGAATATTCTAATTTTCTACATGAAGGTTCATTTTAGATTCATAAGCCTACCATAAAAATCTCATTTCTCTAGCATAAGTATCAAAGAAGTTATTGTAGATTTTTGGTGGAAAATTTAGGAGAAAAAATGTAAAGATTCTGCAAATTCTTTGAACTAGACTTCTATTTCCTACTTTGATTGCTAACAGTGGTCTTCTAAGTTCTGAATGTTGATGAAGTTTACACTTATAATTATGATATGAGAATTATATATTTTTGCAAATAGATTAGTGTGATGGTATTGCTGAGGAAATAACTTTAATTGTGTAATAAATGGAGAACACCAAACTTCTCTAATGCTGATACAATAAGTAATAATCAACCTTTTTAATGAGAATATCTTCTTATCTTAATCACAAGATATTGGTCTTAGAAGAGCAAACTTAATTGTTTTTGTGTATTCTCTAACTGCACCAATAGCCTCCCTATATATCCTTACTAAAGGGTATGTCTGTCATGCCCAAAATGTACAGGGGCAAAACACACACAACAATTTTAATTTTTTTTTTATAAAAGTACTATGATCCAATAAAATAATATAGTCGACAAGGGTTTAGATGTTTAACCACAATGGAGTAGATTACCAAAGGGGGAATTTTAAGATTCAAATAGTCAAGGTACTAAGAAGCTAAAAGCAAGATTACCATAGACAATTAACAAGATTAGGACTCCGCTAGATCTTTTCGAGAAAGAGATTAATCGGGTGAACTGAAAGTCTTCAAGTAATTCCATTAATGAAATTAGATGATTAATCTATTTAACCAAAGTCATAATTCATCAATTTATTTTAATGATACAATTTAATTATGGGAAATAAATCACTAACCCTAAAGGTGGTCAAATCAGTTAGGCTCTCTAATAACTTTAATAACTTGATCAACATTAAATTCTAAACCATTAACCATACTGGGAAATCCAAAATTTTAGAAGATCAGATAAAATTTTACTATTCAACCAAGCTAACTACGTGAATAAATTTAATCAAACCTAAACTAACTCATTAACTTATCATTTACAATAGACATTCTAGGTTTAATTCAATTAAATCTATAAATTAAACTAAGCTTTATTCCAAACCATTATAAATTTAAGTCAAATGTTAACATGTTAATAATAAGATTAATCTAATTTACCTCCAAATAGCATGAATTAGATTAAAAAAACATTAAAACTAATTTAATTAGTATACATTAAAATCAACTCACTTTAAGTAAGGTCAAATAATAATCTAACAATTAAAAGAAATCATTCTTAATTAAAATTAAATATAATCTTTTTTTAATACTAACTAACATTTATTTAACTTCCCTAAAGTTACATACTAACTAAAGCTTTTCATCTTCTACTAACAATGATACTAAACTACTAACCTAAATTCCCTTCTAACTAACCACCAACTCCACTTAACAAAACAACACATTAAAAAAACAAAAGACAATTATTAATCTAAAATTCCCCACCCCCTAAGCTATTACCTACCCCTAGTGCCCATCACAAGGCTTGCCCACGCGCTGCCCAAGGCCTGCACGTGGCAGGTCTGTACCCCATCCTTGCGTGGGGAACATGTCACCCACAGGACCTGTGCAAGATGGTGGCAGGGGAAGTAAATCAAGCGCTTCCCCATGTTTTTTTAACAAACTTAATTTCCTCCAAAAGGTCAGTGCATGAAGTGGGGGGGGGGGGGGGGAAGAAGATATGGGGGTAAGTTGGTGAGTTTCCATCCCCCCCTTAAATACTTTGCAAAAAAGAAATAAACTATCTCCTGCCCTCCTACATGTGATGTGACCCCTATACTTGTTGACAGGTGGCGGGGTTTTCTTTTTAAATTATTAAAATCTTTTATGTAATCCAACTTGTATCACAAGTCTTATGGAAATTAAATGCCAAAAAGTTTTATTGCTGAAAAAAAATGTCAACAAGATTTTCTATATAATATTTTAAATTTCAAAAGTATTTGATATAGATTCTTTTAAAGGTTTAATAATGATGTTTATTTGAAAACCAAGAGAATAATATAGAGAATATTCTCTATGACTAGGGGAAATTAGAATTTCTTCCATGCATTTTCCAGAGGGCCTTTTTAGACTTGGAGGTGCACATTTGTTTTTTGAAAGCCAATTTTGACTAAGTGTTGGCATGTTTTCTTGCTAAAGTTCTTTGATATGAAAGATGAGTTTAAACATTTCTAGAGGCAATATGGAGTTATAATCCTCTTAATCAAATTGATACAAAAGAATGCAAAGGATTATAATCCTCTTAATCATATTGATTTTGTTCTTTATGAAACTTAACAAGGAATTATGATCCTATATTTAGAATTCAAAAAGGTGATGAATAATTCTTATCAAATTTAATTGTATTACTAATGAAGCTTAACAATGAATGTGATAACTTGGTGATCACAATGTAGGACTATTATTACATGCTAATATTCAAGACATCGAATTGAAAACTTTAAAACATCAATTGTCTTTCACTATCACAATTGAAACTTAAAATTTCCCAATTCAAGACATTATCTATCATTCTAATTTCTCACATACATATGCCAAAATTTGGAACCTCATGAGTGCATTGCAAGGAGAATTTCATAATCTTTTCTTTTCACTATTATTCATCCTAGTTCAAGGCTCCATCGGGAAAGAACCAGTAAGAAAACTTGATGTCTTTGCCACTACATCAAAATCAATTACAACTTACAAAATATTACAATTCAATGAGTTTTCTTCAAGGCTTGCACAAGAGAACTTTTATCAAATGTCTTCATTGCATCAAGGAAAAACATGGAAGAGAAAAGAATCAACATGGAGATAAAAACACAAGGAGATAAGCAAATAAAACATGCATTCCCACCCGGTTGCACAATAGGTCCAACAATGAACCAATATAGGGGAAAGGTGGATTTTCTCAATAGGAGAAGTCAATCACCATACCTTCACTTAGCCCTTTCGGGGCTAAAACTTCAAGAACTTCCATTCTTTCACAAGGCCCTTTCGAGGCTATATCCACAAGGATTTTCATTCTATTCCACATTCAAGAATTCTCAATAACAACAAGGTATGGGATGACAAGTAGGGGCCTATACACCCTACCCTTTCTCCCTCCTCTCTCCATGAGAGGAGACTCTACACTATTGAGGTCCAACTAATGCCCTTTCCCCAAGCATGGCCACTTCTTCCCTATCCAAGGGTGAGTGTTGCCAAAACATCCCCATGAAAGCCTCTCAAAACACAATCAAAAAATCAAGAAGGCATATGAATAACATCAAAAGAAGACAAGATGAAATCCCTCCCAAATCCACCCCCAACACACAAGCAAGAAATGCATAACTACACAATGTCTCCAACATGATTCAAGCAAGATTCAAACATGAACACACATAAAGAACCATTCATGGAGTGAAGAACTCCTACCTTCATAAAAGAGTTATGACAATGGTGGTTTGAGAAGAGCTTCCCTTTCTTCCTTCAATCTTCAAGACTTCCTCCAAAACTAGAGGATTGGGTGACAAAACTAAACTCTCCCAAAAATGCCTCTAAGTATGGTCCTTAACTCCACTAAGCTTCAAGTAACTCAAGATGGAGGTTTGGTTTCACTAACCCAAGTATAGAGCAACCTATTTTCGAAATCAGCCTATAATAGGGTTTTTAAGAGACCCTAAGAGTCAACCTAGGAGGCTAAAGGGTTGGAAAGTACCCCCACCCATACCCTTACCCATAGGGGTACTTAAATTTAATGTTTCTAAGCCTGTAATGACTTATTAGGAACAATTAAAAGTTAGGAGAATAGCAAGATCAAATTACAACCTTTAAAGAATTACAATATAAGTTTAGCACAAAATTAACAAGTAGTTTAGCTCCATTTTTCCATTGAATTGTCTCGGCTAATTTTCTTGCACACTCATTGCACACATCAGTAGGTCCAAAACCACATGCATAATGTGAATTACGTATTAGAGGAATTATATAAATTAAAGCATCCATTTCTCAGTAAATAGTTGTTTATCTAATTCTACTCATATTTCTAACCTTTCGACTTGCATAACCAAATGTATTAGCGTTGCATACATTTTCTTCATCGTTATACATATTTATAAGCATTAAATGAAAAAATCAAATAACTGAAGTAAGCATCACACATCGTACAAAAAGTTTAACAATGTTCAATGTATCCAATAATGTTCTGACATAACAGCATGAGTATCAAAATAAAAATGCATCATTAGTGCTAGGATGGGTCGAGGCGAGGCCTCACAATGTCCCTCAAAGGGACATATCCTTTCCTAAACTAGCATTAACTAATCTTCCTCTAAGTTGGCAATCTAGGAAGATAAATATAATAATATCTAACTGACAATATGTTAGTTTAGTTAAGCATTATAAAGTTTCTTCATGAGAAGTCACTAGCTCCTTTAGGAAAATATATATAATCTAATGCTAGCCTAAAGATATATTAGGATAAGAAGTAGTATGGTCTATGATTTTAAACTTGTAGGTTATCTGGTTAAATATATTTAACACACTCTCTTAACCTAATAACCCTACAAAGAGATATTATATCTAGAAACACCAATATAGATGAATAAGTAAGAAGTAATACTCTATAATTGTCTAATTCTTCTTAGTATATGTGTTGGTGTAAATAAGTATTCACTTATTACACTTAGTTAAGTTTACTTAGGTTAATGCATTATTTAATTATTTTGCATTATTTTATTATTTTTATTTGTGAGGCACTTAGGAGTTTGTGCACCTTTTTGAGTTGTCATGTTGACAACACAAGAGTATGCAACTCTATTTCAGCACATGGTGTCTACAACACTATTTTGCATGTCACACCCTTGTAGGCTTATCCTGTCATCACCGCACTTACTTCTGTGCTTAATGGAGGATAACCCATAGCTGGTGGACATGTGCTTGGTTGTATGACACATCATGGTGTTTATTACAAGACATTCTAGATGTATCTCAGAGGCCTTTATATATAGGCACTCCTAGTGTACTCTCAACTGGTTATTGAATGAATATTGTCATTCTGATCATACTCTCTCTCTCTTTGGTCTAGTGTGTGCTTGTGTTTGAGTTCTTAGTTCCTGGGTGAATTTTTCCCTTAGACAAATTCTTACATGGTATTAGAGCAACTTGGATATTTTCTCATCACAAGCCATTCGAGACCTCTTGCTTTCTTCGTCACCTCAACCCGAATATGGAGTGCTGCAAAAATTGAGAACATCTAGAGCCAAATCTGACCTCACCATTGCATCTGGAATGCTGAACCAGTGAAAATTAACTATAAACTTGGCTATCTTGGCCCATAGTCGATCGCGAGGCAAATTTTTTTTTGCAAATCATAACCTAGAGGCCCGATTTGCAGTATGGGTATGGTCTTTTGCAGATCTCATTAATTTAATTTTTGGATTTATAATTTTAAATTCTCTACTCTCTGCATTTTTTTTGACTATATTTTTTTGAAATTTTTTAGCCCTATGGGTTGGTTGTAGAGAAAATTTTAGTAGGTACCAAGCTATCAACTCCTGGCCCTGTGTGTGGAATATTCCCTTGTTGCAGGGCATATTTTATTAATTCGACGTAGAGGCCATACTACTCAGATTTACAAAGCAACCTATGTCCAAAATCTAACAAATCTAAACCTCCACCAGTGACTGTCCCCTAATCATCGGGGGCCAAAAAAACATTTTCGGCCAAGGCACAATCCTAACAAAGCCCCTCAAAGTCACGATGAGGGCATCAACTGGTGGACAACTATTTGCATTGAGAGCATAGAGTCTTCCTTTTAGACTGCATTGAGCACATTTCCCTATCAAATGTGGGATAAATCCCCACTATAACTTGGCGATGTGACTGGTTTTTTCGGCATCAATGATCATATCACAGGCAAGGGTTTTTCTTTTTCGATGATTGATGCAACTTCCGACAATCGTAGTGTGTTGAAATATGGCAACCTGTGCGTTTGCTTTTCTGATGACTTTTTTGGCAATGGTTATTTAAAACTTCTGGCTGAGTATGCAGACCCTATGCAGATCCACCTTAGGGAGGTCTAGTTAGCTTGTTGTACATGCCATGTAGGATATGACTAAGTAAGCAGTGTACACATTAGCAGAACCAAACCGATATTGCCACATCACCGGTGGACAGCCAGACCTTTTTTTCCATGTTAGCATGCTGACTGTGTTTGACATGTCATCAAACACGTGTATGTTTCATATAGTACGGATAGCTGACTTAGCTTGACACGTCATCCCAGGTCATGAATTTTTGCTGACATCATCTTTTTATGAGGTTAAAATTGATGCCCTTTTGGACATCATTCCAGGGAATTTTACAACTATAGTGATGGCTATTTGACCATCAAATTTAGACTCGCAGTTTTCCTTTTAGACCCCTCTTTAGATTGCTTTTCAATTTGGTAGCCTAACTTTGCGAGCCCATAACTTCGACATTTGGACTCCAATTCAAGTGCATTTTTTTTGGAAATTGAGTAAAATTTCCTAAATTTTCTAGTGGTGGTGTCATTTTCTAGTTTTGGTGCATAGATTTTGCAAAAAATGCATTTTTTTGGTGACTGTACCTGCATTATCCTGTGTTTTGCAACTTCAGAAGCTCCGTACGGGCACATTTGGTCACTTTTTTAGGTTCTTTTTTTTTGTTTAAATTGTGTATTTTTTTGTCTACTTTCTAGATTTGAAGTCAGATTCTAGGGTTGTGTGGACCAATTTCTCACTTTCAGAATTAGGCCTTCTTTGGCATTGTAAGCTTTTGTTCTTTTACAAAATTATTGTAAAACTAAGCTACAGTGCTTAAGTGACATATTTTAAGCCTCATAAGGTAGTTGTAAAAGAAAAATCAGAAAGTCCACTTTGTTCATTTTGACAAGTGGCTCATTGTAAACGCACTACTTATAAAGTGGCAAAGCATATTTTTTGGGGGGGTCTTTTGATTGAGTGAAAAGGGGGGGTGCGCACTATGTTTCTTGTGTCTCTTTTGTGCTCTTTTCATTTTTTCATCATGGGTTTTAAATGTCCTCCTCTAACTTCATGCAACTATTCTACATGGAAAGATATTGCATGGAGTAGATTAATGGAAAAAGGATATAGTCTTTATGTTGATGGTACAATTACTAAACCTACTAATGCTAAAGAACTCATTCATTGGAAAATTCAAGACTGATAAGATTTAGGTCTTATCAGGAGTTGTGTACATAGCGATCTTCTCTTCCACATTAAAAATTGTTTAGACTCTAAAGAAGCTTGGGATAAACTTGAACAGTTGTATGGTAAAGTGGATGAAGAAAAGGGATTTTAGATTGAGCATGATCTACTTCTCTTGGATATTAAGAATTATGACACAATTCAGGATTACATCATCAAAGTTAATGAGTATAGGGTACTTCTAAAAGATTTTGGAAATCCCATGAAGGATGACAGGTTGAGTCATCACATCCTGAAGCGGCTACCTTCTGAGTACACCAACTTTGTTTCAAGTTTCAATACTCATAAGTTGACCATGGGATCTACTTACCAGAAGCCTTCCTTTGATGGATTTGCAGACATGTTGATTGTTGAACAATCTCACTTGGTGGATTTTGGACTTCTCAAGTCATCTAAGACCAAAGCCTTGGTGGCTAGTGATGATCAAAAATGAAGTCAAGGGGGAAAAAGCAACAACCAAAAGAAGTAGTAGAAGCAGAAAAAACAATCTGAGACACAACATGACTTCTCTCAACAAGGTGGTTCTTCTTCAAACAAGAAGGTAAGTAATGAAAAGAAGGACAAACTCTTTTGTGCATACTACAAAAAGCCAAATCATGATGAGCATCATTGCAAGACAAAAAGAATTGATGAGTTTGAAAATCTACTCAAGAAGAACAAGATTCAAGTGCCAGGTACTTCCAAGGATTCAACTCCTACCTCTTCAAAGGGTAAAGGTCAATCACTTATGGCAAACACAAATTGTTGTTCAGAATGGATACTTGACTCAGGTGCCTCTTACCATATGGGTTCTTTAAGGCAAGACTTTTCTTCATTGAAGTATTCAAAGGTACCACACATCTTTGTGGGAGTTGATACTAAGATGGAAGTTGAAGGGAAAGGACATGTAGAAATGGAAAATGGGGAATTCAAAGATGTTCTCTATGTTCCAAATCTAAGCTCCAATCTCCTATCAGTTTACCAAATCACTCACCTTGGAGATGGTCATAAGGTTGAGTTCCTTCCCAATTCAGTGATGGTGCGAAGTCTAAAAGATGATTCATTGGTAGCAGTGGGGAAAGTCAATGATGACAAGAGGCTTTATTCCTTCTCCCACTTTTTTCCTAAGAGTCCTTCCCAAGCCTTGTTAACTCACTCTACTACACAAATCAACTTATGGCATGAGCGGTTTGGTCACCTTGACTTCTGCTCCCTTTAGCAACTTTTCGTGAAACATATGGTCAAAGGTCTACCTAATATCAACTTTTCTAAGGGGGATTATTCATCTTGTTCAGTGGATATGAATCTCAAGGAGAAGTATGATAAAGGGAAGTCTTCTCGAGCTCTAGTTGTTCTTTAGCTAGTTCACATGGTATTAGCAGGACCCTTTGCAGTGACTTCAGTTAGCCAAGGCCGCTACATACTCACATTAGTTGATGACTTTTTGATATTCACTTGGGTCTTCTTCCTTCATCATAAGAATGAATTGGTTCATAAGCTTTAAGATTTCAAGACTCATGTTGAACACAAGTCAAGGAAAGCCATCAAAGTACTAAGGGTGGACAATGAGAACATATATATTGACAGAAGACTTAAGAAATTTTGCAACATTGAGGGGATTGATCTTCAAAACTCACCAGCATTTACTCTGCACAATACAAATGTTCCAACTATGAGGATTAGGACTCTCAAGACCATGGTAATTTGCATGATAAAAACCAAGTCTCTCGATCCTACACTTGAAGTTGAAGCCATTAGTAGTGCTACTCACATACTTAGCAGGTCTCCTCATCTAGCCTTAGATGGCAAGACTCCTTTTGAGGCATGGTGTGGTAGAAAACTAGTTGTGAGTCACCTTAGAGTCTTCGATTTTCTAGCATGGGAAAACCTATCTTCCAAGAGTTGCAAGGCACTAACACCTAGGCCTTGTACCTCCATTGGTTATGAAGATAATGCAAAGGCTTATAGACTTATGGATCTAGAGACACATGCAATTTTTGTGGAGAAGGATGTACATTTTGAGGAAAATTCACCAAGCTTATCCTCTACTCCTTTCTGCACTTCATACATAGTGGAAACTGATAGTGACACCAGCGATAGTGCTTCCACAAGTTCAAACATGTGGGGTTCTATCAACAGTTGTAGTGAGAGGTCACATCAGTTTAGTCCACATGCTTATATTGCCATAGTGAAAGGTCCATCACATCATGGTACATCTCACTTCTAGCTCCAGCTTCAGTTGACTTGGGAGACAGACTTGAAGACTTACATCTTCTCATTGATGATGATTCTTCTACAGTTGTTGTGAGGGCTCACTCTGACCCTTATGTCCATTCTCTACATGATCAATCTTCATAGGTTGGCATGATTGTGGATCCTTATGAACAACAAATAGTGGAGGTCTCTTTGTCAGTTGAGGAAATAGATGGTTCAGTGGAACAGGTTCAACAAACATCCTTGATAGATTTGCATTCATTCTTTCCAACACATTTGGAAGGGGTGAACTTCAGCATTAGTACAAGGATACTTGAGTAGGTTTCAGGGCCACCATACATCGTTAGGAATGTACCTTTGCCATTGTTTCTTCCTAAGGGGAGGAACACCATTCTGCATTCTTGGACCAGCTTCTTCATTAGAGCAGCTTTCACTTGTCGGCATTCTTCTTTTGGGGGGGAAGCCTATTCTATCTTTCTTCCTTCTCTAATTCTCTTATGTATATACTAGATGTATGTCGTAGTGGGGGGGTCTTGATTACTCCATCCATCGATGCATCCTTACTTATCTCTCTTTTTGGGGGAGGGTTTTTCCCATGAGGTTTTCCCTCTTTCCCCGCTTTATGGGAGATTTCATCTTCATTATGTACATGGGTACCTAACATGGCCTAGTAGCTGGGACCCATTATGCATCTTCATCCTAGTTCATAAGCTTAAGGGCATTCCCCTAAGTTGCACTTAAGGGGGGGTGTTTGTGTAAATAAGTATTCACTTATTACACTTACTTAGGTTTACTTAGGTTAATGCCTTATTTAATTATTTTGCATTATTTTATTATTTTTCTTTGTGAGACACTTAGGAGTTTGCGCACCTTTTTGAGTTTTCATGTTGACAACATAGGAGTACACAACCCTATTTTAGCACATGGTGTCTACAACACTATTTTGCATGTCACACCCTTGTAGGCTTATCCTCTCATCACCGCACTTACTTCCATGCTTAATGGAGAATAACCCATATCTAGTGGACATGTGCTTGGTTGTATGACACATCATGGTGCTGATTATGAGACATTCTAGATGTATCTTAGAGGCCTTTATATACAGGCACTCCTAGTGTACTCTCAACCAATTATTGAATGAATATCATCATTTTGATCATACTCTCTCTCTCTCTCTCTCTTTGGTCTACTATGTGCTTGTGTTTGAGTTCTTAGTTCCTAGGTGAATTTTTCCCTTAGGAAAATTCTTACACTATGGTATCATAGAACACATGATACAAAGTCATAATACTAAACCTATGATATCACAAATCATTTCTACTAGTGATAATATATAGGATAAATCTGAAGAGTAATATCTTCATTTATCCAACTTGTGATTTATAGAAACTGGTATTTCTATATCACAACAAGATGGTGAGTTTAAGATCTACTAGAATACAAGATAAACCTGTAGAATACTAAGATTCTTCCTTTATCTAATTTTTGACTGATGAGCATAGCAATGTAAACATCATAATATGATCTAAAACTAATCTAGATTTTATAGTAAAAATTTATTGTTTAGTACATTATCTAAGAGATCATCATCCCTCATAATGCCTTTTATACAAGTGTTCATTATTTTAGAGATCGTCACCTCTTTAAATAATGAATACAAATGGTGGAGCCCATAACAAAAATTATTTTATTAATAATCAAAAGAGTACAAATGGATTACAACTCAACCACATGAAGTCTCCTCCTAAAGTGTTCTATCTTCACTCTAGATAGAGGTTTGGTGAGTATGTCTACTGACTAATCTATAATGCAAATGTATTCCAATTTTACAAAATTCCTACTATCAAATCTCTTACATAATGGTAAGGAATTTCAATATGCTTGGACCTGTCATGGAAAACTAGATTTAGTGAGAGCTTGATGGAACTTTGATTATCATAATGAATAATTGTAGGATTCATGGCTTGCCCAAATAATCCCACAAGTAACTTTCTCAGCCAGACTACTTCTCGAGAGGTATTCAGCTTCTGTAGAGCTCTAAGCTACTGAAAAATTCTTTCTGCATATCAAAGATATCATCGCTGATTCTAAACTAAAACAACATCCTGAAGTATTTTTCCTATCTTTAACACTTCCAACCTAATCTGAATTAGTGAAGCCATGCAATTCTAAAGCAACTTTCTCATATTTGAGTCCAAAATTAAGAGTTCCTAGTAAGTATCTCACAATTTGTTTAACCACAACAAGGTGAATCTCCTTTGGTTCATACATAAACTGACTTAAGGCATTAATTGCATAGAAAATATCTAGTCTTGTATTTACTAAGTACATAAGGGACCCAATCATCTATTTTTAGAGAGTAGAATCTATGGAAGATGATTTTGTTGTTTCTTCCTTAAGTTTAGGTAGATTAGTCTTGATTGGAGAAGAAATAGGTTTGAAATTCCACATTCCAAATCACTTTAAAATGTATAATGTATACTTTCCTTGATTAAGTATGATATTGTTAGAATTCTATCGTGCTTCCAGTTCTAGGAATTAATGAAGGAGTCTCAAATCTTTCATCTCAAATTCTCTAGTTAGATCTTTCTTGCACTAATCTATGAGATGATCATCACCTATTATTAGTAAATCATCAACATATAGTATCAAAATTACCATATCATTTTTATCTCTTTTATAATATAAATTTGGATCAGCTTCATTCTTGGAGAATCCTATATCGATGAGATACTTATCAATTCTTTCATATTAGGTGCTAGGAACCTATTTAAGCCCATAGAGAGCTTTCTTGAGCTTGCAAACAAAAGTTCTAGGATCATGAGGTTCAAATCCTTTAGGTTGATTTAGATATACTTCTTCTAAAATCTTTCCATTTAGGAATACAATTTTTACATCCATTTGATGTACCTTCCATCCATTGGATGCAACAATTACTAAGACTGCTCTTACATAGGTATATTTGGCAATAGGAGCAAAGGTTTCTTCATAATAAATCCCTTCTTTCTGAGAAAATCCTCTAGCTACAAATCTAGCTTTATACTTCTCAATACTACCATTAGTAGCATGCTTTATTTTAAATATCCACTTGGAAGAAAAAACATATTTTCCTTTTGGTCTTGGAACAATTTCCCAAACATCATTTTTTGTAATAGAGTGGTATTCTTCTATCATAACTTCTTTCCAAGATGTATGTTTAATAGCATCAAAAGGATTAGTTGGTTCTATTTTGGATAAATCACTCATCTTTTTTGTATAACTAAAGAATCTTTTAGGTCTTTTTCTTTCTCTAATAGTTCTGGAAGGTGCATCCAAGTCTTGAGCTACTTCAACTATTTTAATGGCCCAAAGTGGTCTTTTCTTTGAATTTCTTCAAGATTCATATTTTGAATTTTATCTTCAATTTTTTCTAAGTTCTCCCTTTGGGATCTAGATTCACTATTTCTTTCAAAATTAGATAAAGGCGAAGGTTCATCAAAACTTATAGCTCTTTTGAATGCAAGATCTTCTTCAAAGATTACATCCCTACTAAGTTCAATATTTTTCTGTCCAGGTATGAAAATCCTATATGCCTTAGATGTTTCACTATACCCTACAAAAATAACTTTCCTCCCAAAGGGATCTAACTTTGTTCCCATTTCTTTTGGAACATGGATATATATAGGATACCCAAAAATTTTAAGATGGCTTATATTGGGTTTTACTTTAGTAAATACTTCTTTAGGATTTTTATCTTTAATATTGGAGTGAGGGCTTCTATTTTGAATATATATATATAGTAGTACAAGAGGCTTCTTACCAAAGATAATATTCTAGATTTTGATCAAAAATCATAGCTCTAGTAGCTTCTATAATTGTCCTATTTTTTCTTTCTACTACCACATTTTGTTTTGGATAATAAGGAACAGTGCACTCCCTCTTAATCCCTGATTCTTTACAAAACCTTTTAAACAAGTTTGAGGTATATTCTCCTCCATTATTAGTTCTAAGGGTTTTAACTTTATGCCCTGAAAATTTTTCAGTTAATATTTTGAATTCTTTAAATCTCTAAAAGATTTCTTTTGATTCTTTACATTTTAAAAAGTAAATCCATGTTTCCCTAGAGATGTTATCTATGAACAATATATAATACTAGAATCCTCCAAGAGATGGAATAGACATAGGTCCACATAAATCTAAATGAATTAATTCTATTACATTATTTTTTTTCCTAGTACTCTCATGAAAGGAACTTCTGGTGTTCTTATCCAGAGCACACCCTTTGCAAATACTTGGGTGGTCTTTATTTAGTTTAGGTAATCTAGTAACAATCTTCTCCATAGTTGAAAAAGTTTTAAAATTTAGATACCCTAATCTTCTATGCCATATTTCATTTATATCTATAGCTTCATGAGCTAGGGCTTGAATAGATCGACTAGATTCTGTATTCAATTCATACAAATATCCTTTTCTCTAACCAATTAACTTTTCTTTCTTGATGGAGGAGTTCTTAGTCCAAGTTAATACTTTTCCATCCATGAATGCAGCATTGTGGCCATCATCTTCAAGTGTTGTAATTAAAATTAGGTTACTTTTAATTCTTGGTACACAGAGGACACCTTTATGAAGAAGAGTATTTACTGATTTTAGTTTCAAAGTACAATTTCTAATTCCTTCAATGGAGTGTGCTGAATTATCACCAATGGTAACTTCACCATTAACCTTCTCTGATAAAGAGTCTAGTGTTTCTTTGTATCCCATTATATGTCTAGAAGATCCACTATCAATTACCCACGCTTTATTTGAAATTTCATTTGATAGTAAGGAGTACAAAACATAGTTCTCAAGATCATAAGTATCTTCTTTGCTAATAACATTTTTACAGTTTGCTTGTTTTTGGAATTTTAAAGACAATTAGATCTATAGTGTCCAAATTTTTCACATTTGAAACACTTTATTTTAGATAGATCTTTCTTGGGTTTTCCATTATTTTGATTTCCCTTTTTCTTCTTGAAATGCTTGTTCTTGACCTTATAGGAGTTTGTATTAAGAACATGAAGTTATTCATCTTCTACTTTTGGTTTCCCTCCTTTCTTTATTTTTCTAGATTCCTCTTGAAGACAATCATTTTTGAGTTTGTTAAAGTCTGAAAGATTATCTCTAGCACTTACTCCTTGTGCAAATGTCTACCATGAATCTAGAAATCCATCTATAGCCATAAGTGTTAATTATATGTCAGTAATGGTGGTTCCTATACTTGATAGTTCATCTCTAATGCTGAAAACTCTTAGAAAGTAAGAATTTATCAATTCTCCTTTCTTTATCTAAATGTGATTCAGTTACCTTTTTAGTGTGAGAACCCTATTTTCATTTTTTACTTCACATGCATTTTGTAATGCATTCATCATATAAGAGGTAGTTTGATGTTTTGTAAGCATAGGTACAATATCATTTTTAACTCCATCTAAGATGATTTGAATAGCTTTTCAATTTCCTCTACTCCATATAGATTTGTGGGGTTCAACTAGAGGTTGTTTGGATGCTCCATCAACAAATTTTTTTATATCGTTCTCTTCAAGAATCATCATGATTCTAAATTTCTAGGCATCAAATGCTCTTTCCCATCAAACCTATCCTCAGGTCTAATTGTGTATGCCATTAAAAATAGAAGATAGTTGCTAGATATATATGGAGTTTGATAATTGTATTTTATAGAGCCTAGGTTCAACTACCAGAGATCTAATACCAAGTAAAGATTTTGCAAATTCTTTGAATCAAACTTCTATTTCCTTCTTTGATTGCTGACAATGGTCTTCTAAGTTCTAAATATTGATGAAGTTTTCCCTTATAATTTTGATCTAAGAATTATATATTTGTGCAAATAGATCAGTGTGATGGTATTGCTGAGGAAATAACCCTAATTGTGTAATATATGGAGAACAATGAACTTCTCTAATGCTGATACAATAAGTAATAATCAACCTTTTGATTGAGAATATCTTCTAATCTTAATTGTAGGATATTGGTGCTTAGAATAGTAGACTTAATTGTTTTTATGTGTTTTCTGACTTCACTAGTAGCCTTCCTATATATCCTTACTAAAGGGTATGTACCTTAAAGAGACATATCCCTTCCTAAACTAGCATTAACTAATCTTCCTCTAAGTCAACAATTTGGGAAGATAAATATAATAATATCTAACTAACAATGTGTTAGTTTAGTTAAGCATTATGAAGTTTCTTCATGAGAAGTCACTGGCTCCTTTAGGAAAATATATATAATGTAATGCCAGCCTAAAGATATAATAGGATAAGAAGAAGTAGTACAATTTGTACTTTCAGACCTGTAGGTTATCTTATTAAATATATTTAACAAAAAATCTTTAGGCTCACTTTTGGAGGCCTTAGAGTGCCTAGATGAGGTCCAAAAACTCAATAGAAGGGCACTTGTGCCATTTTGATCTTGTAGATTAGGAGTTGGCATTTCTAATAAGTGATAATAGCCAATTGGAGCAACAGTTCAAGAGTTATGGCCTTCTGAAGTTGAGCTACATAAATTTCTAAAATAATTTGTCAAAGATGTATTTAGTCAATTGTATACATATTGTTAGTGCTTTTTAGCCCTAGGTATTAAGTTTGAGCATATAGAACCTTCCTAGGCAACATCAAATTATTTATTTAAGAAAGGCCTGACCATTGTCTATTACAACTCTAGGTGGTAGTTCGTAGCTTGTCTTGCAAATTATTGTAATGAAGGCACCCATGTGGGCTAGCATATTGTACTTGTGAATTTTGTAATTACACGTTAGAGGAACAAATAAGAAGTCCATATTTTATTCTCATATTTTCTATTATTTCTTTGTTTCTATTATAGTTTATGGTATTAAGGGGAGCACCCTTCATCAAGATCCTCCACAAAAATAATGCAGAACAAGAAAAATGGGCAGAGCTTGCAAGAAATTTTACAAAAACATATCATAGCAGAAATTTTTAGAAAGAAACTAGCCATAACCAATTAAATGGATCTAGTTGTTGATTAGCTAGGTTGATGAAAAATTCCTTTAGAACTGTCTTCATATTAGGTACAATAAAATGAACAATCGATTGTTCCCATCTTGTAGGATCAAATATAGTTTTCCAAGGTGATAAAATTGCATATGCAAGGAATTGAAGAACAACTTCAATGAGATGTTGAATGTAAGGAGTTGAAGAAGAAAGTTCTTCTTCTATGTAAATGCCATAATCATGGGGTTTATTCCCTTGTAGTATCCTTTGCCACAATGAAATTACCTCTAAATGATGCAAAGGATGTTGACGTGGTTCCCAACCTTGAAAAACTCTTATAAGCATTTGATACTTGGGATCATCGGAGGGAGACTATGCCAATACTCGAAACACTCTTATAAGAATTTGAAATTTAAGAATCTTAGAAATTTACAGAGACTATTAAGAATCTGATATTTCTAAGTCAACATAGAGCATTAATAAATTCTTAGAGACTATTAAGAATCTGATATTTACAATGAGCATGTTTTTCAAATTTTGAGTCAAGTCAAGCCCCATAAATGAGATTGTACCTAGCTATACCTTTGAGCCCCAAGAGGTGTTTAATATTTCTAACACCTTGCTTTTAGTGCATCTAAGTGTTCCATGAAGCTAAATAGACATTTTGAGCCATTTCGTGAAGTCTAGTTTTGAGCTATTTCCAAATCTGCATTTTCACCTAGGTGTCAAAAAGTTACAAGAGGCCTTGTTTGCAAGTGAATATCTCACACCTAGAAATGTTTCATGACTCACCACTTTGGGAGTGTTTAGTATCCATACCTAAGAACCTATGTTTCATATTATGAGTTGTTTCGAGTCTGTTTGACTAGGTTTTGAATCCCTCAAAGTTGGTAATTTACTATTTTCATGCTGATGCACTTAATTCACATTTTTGGGAAGCCCTGTTTGACCTGTAATAATTTTGACCCAGTTGACCAAAATGTTGAAATTCCTTTTGCATTGCATTATAGACATTAGATACTTGTTATGTTTCAAGTTTCAACTTATGAGGAATCCATTTGATTAGTTTTCAAATGCGATTCCAAACATAATTTCTAAAGTTTTACTAGTGTCAGTATTTGCAGATTGTTTGGTACCCATATTCGAGACATCATAACTTGAGATCTGTGATTGGTCAATTCCATTTGCAAAAAAAATTATCTTGTCATTTTTTCCAGTCAGAGCAATCCAACACAAAGAAAAGACAATCGTAGATCATGCCAAAAGTAGAGGCAGAGGAAAACGTAGCTAGAATGGCTTGGCATCTGGAGACACACTGTTGTTGAGGCTCTTCACCAGGTGCTTCACAAAAGATCCCCTCTTTTCTACTAAGCTAACTATGGTACAAGAGCTATCCGAGCGATGGCAAGAAACAAAGGAGCACCCACCCATTGGATTTTTTATTATGTTAGGCAAATCATTGCTTCAATATCAATTACTGCCTCTATTCATCATTGCTACAGTTGATCACTAACAAGAAGAAACTGCTAGAGCGTATGATTCAACAACTGAAGGGACAAGACTCTTTGATCAAGGTTAAGTTCTTGGTCTAGTTCAAAAAGTTCTAAAATGGAGATATACATGTAGATAGTAAGTGCATGTAGCAATAGTCCATGCATTCAAAGTGGGAAGAGCTCATGCTAAGAGAAAAAGACACTTATAGTAAAAAGAAAACCCAATGACACAAGTCACAAGGAAGAAACATAGGCAGAGGTTTTAGAATGGAGATCATGCAATAGAGATGCCTACACCATGAAAAGAGTAGTCCATGGCTCATAAGACCCCCATGCAAGAAAAGAGGTGCAGAGTTCCACGTCAAAAATGATGTGCAGAGGGAGGATGATATATCCCACATTGGGCGGGTGATGAAATTTTAGTTCTTTAAATAGTATTCCACTCATATTGACTATTTTCTTAAAATACACATGATATGTGGTGCCGAGTTTGGGTGGAGGGGCCCGCAGGCTCAGAAGTCAAAGTTTTGACTCACGTATGAGCAGGGGTTAGTTTGAAAAGCTTCTCCACTACTACGACTCGCATATGACTGTAATGGAAAATCTTGAGAAGATGGTTGGGAGATGGATTTTGAAAGATTACACTCTTATGGGGAGGCCTAGTGCGTATGATTGTAAAAAAAATTTTAAGGAGCCTTGGTGTTACACGTGACACATAGGGACGTAAAGAGAGATTGAAGGTGTAAGAGAATAAGCCATAGTTTAAAGGGCTTTGAGGATACGCTAGGGCCATAAAGGCAACATTCAATGGATGAGTGTAAATGAAGATATCAAGGGGTCTTGGGGCTATGAGATTTATGGGATATTAATAAAATACTAATATCATCATTGTGTAGGAGAACGAAAAGGAAATATCAAATGCCTCTGGTGCTACAAGAAATTGGAAATTAATTAACATTAATTAATTAATGAAAGAAATTTCAAATGATAATGGCCCAATGGAGAGCTGACAAGTGGCATGGGCAGAGAGAGAAATGAATTTATAAAAGTGAAAATTCAAAAAGAATTTCAAACGTATGAGTTTTCAAATGGAAAAATTTAAATAAATTTTTAAGTTTTATATAGTTCAGACTATATAAAATTTTAAATTTTTGAATTTTAATACCTGTTCATAGTCTAGGAGCCTATTTTTCAAACTGCTACCAGGGGGAATTTTTTGTCTGAAATGGGCACTATAATATACCATCGAAACCAGGAGAAGATAAAATTTTCAGATTCAGGGTCAAATTTTGATAGCAATTCACCAGTTTAGTCTATAAGTAGTTTTGTGACTTCTCGGCATTGGCAACAGAAAAGGCTAATTTGATCATGGAGCATTAGAATTGGTTAGAGGGTAGTTTTAAAGGCTTGTTGGGATCTAGATGTGAAGAAAATCAACTTTAAACAATTTTCTTGTATTCTGGAATTTACATTTCAACTACTTTGTTACTTTTACCTTGTGCTCATTTTAACATCAAAAATCAATTGTTCTTTCATCATCAAGTTTTTGAGATACTTGATGACTTTGGAGGCAAGTTGATCAGTGATTTGATTTACCCATGGAGGAGAGAAGGTAGAGAGATTCTTTTTAGCTTCTTGAGGGAGAATTCTAAAGGGACACATGTCAATTGCATAATGAATCTAGGAATTGCTTCCTCTCTATTTATGATTTCTTTTTCTCTTTTGTAAGGGTTGAAATTTTGTAAAGTTTCTCTGGAATGAAGGCATTTAGTAGAATTGGCCCTAGAATTGATGAACTCTGAATGGAAGATCTGGGATGTGCTAGTTCCAGACCATGAAGCTTTTGCTTTGGTTGTGATACCCGCTTCCCATCCCACTAGCTTCTCATTCCCACCATTTTCTCTCTTGAATGACAGCATATGTTATTGTATAGTCTAGTTTATTAGGTGATTTTTGAGTTAATTTCATGCATTTTCATGTATTATTTCAAGGAAATCAATACAAAGAACAATAAGTGTTTAGTTTTATTTTAAATCTTGTCTCCTTTCTCAGTGAGTTGTAATGTTTTATGATCTTTGAAAAAAGAGCTTAGGTCATAATTGTAGTCCTTTAAGGCTATATGTTGCTTCATTATTGCTTGTAATTCAAGGAATTATGTAAATGCTTTAGAGATTCAACAGGGTTGTAGGTTTTTTGAGGAGGATATCAGGTAAGAATGAGATTTAAATTGAACATTGAGGTCTATTTACAAAGTGAATGGATAGATCATATATCTGAATATAGGAATAAGTATTAGATATCCAAAATGCATGAGGGAGATTCATGAATTGCCCAATGGATCAAGCATTGATCAGCTATGAGATCATTAGTTTGTTGTCTATACTTGGTTTTCATCCACTTTCCCCACCCACATAAAAAAAAATTAAATTCAAATCATCTTTACATTTTATGTAAAAGAACCCAAATAGAATGCCCTCACTTAGCTTATGAATGTCATAGATTTGCATTTAGCTACTATAGATCTATGTTATTGCTTGAGTATTAGGAGATATAAGGGTTGTAATCTGCTTTGTTAGATCTAGGGATATGTTTTGCACTAGTACCATATTAATTGGATTTTAGGTTCACCTACCTAGGTTTTATAGAACTTGAAGAAGAAGAAGGGTCTAGCCTTATAGTTGGCCCAAGATTTTAGTCAAGTGTATCCATCATAGGAATTTGTTAGCCTTAGATGCATTTGTTTGGTTTCTTGGTTGTTTGTCAAACTGTTAAATCATGAGCCAACAAAATGGCAACTCTACTAGGGACTGTATTGAATCAGATTTAAGACAAACCTTGAGAATTTGAAAAGAAGAGATTCAATATAGTAGGAGAAGTGCATTAAAAAGTTTTAGCAGTAAGTTCTCTGATGTTCTTTCCAATTTTTTTACTCCAAATCATGTACCCCAATGAAGTTTTATCCATTTGCAGGAGCAACTTTGAGGTTGAATGCAGATTGTGTTGTTCTTAAGTTTCATTTTCAATCAGTTCAACTAGATCTTGTTTTTAAAGTGTTGTAATTTCAAAGTTAGAATTGTTTAACAATGGTTTCTCTCTTCTAAGTTTTTAATGATTTGCAAATTCTACAAATTGAAAACCTAGTTTAGATCTGTTATGTTATAAATCATATTTTTAAAATCTTTCTCACATTTGTGAGTAGCAACTCTCTTAAGGATCTCTATACCAGTGCAAATTGGTTATAGGTATAAATATTTTCAAAGATTTTTTAGCTGAATTAGGCAGATCTAAAAGTTATGTTAAGTCTTTAGCAAGAAGAGAGATATATAAGTTCCTAACTGATGAATTATGAAGTGTTGTGATTGATCTGCTGTCATAGGAAGTTTGAATGATAAAATGAATCAGATAGTGTTTTCATTGGTTTCTCCTCAAGGAGATTGCAACTCTATAAGGATTTGATCAGTGGTGTGATGAATTGAGACCAATACCTATGCCAATCAGCAGATCATTGTTTTCATATAGCAACATTAAAGGTATTTTATACTTTCATGTGATTTTGTTTCCATGAAAGTAAGCTTTACAAAGTTTCTCCATCAAGTTGTAATTCTAGCACTAAATAGGAGATTGCTTTGGTACATTTCAACATACTTTTTGGAAAGTAGATTCAACAAAAGTGTTTTTACATTTTGAAGTATGTTTGAAGTTTTGAATTGGTAGAAAGAATTCTAGATTTGCTGCAATTAATGAATTCTGAAAGTAATCTTGGTGAATGAGGTTCAAATTTTAAAGGATGTCAAGATTCATTTCACCTAAGATGTAGCTGATTAATGAAATGCCTAGATTCATTTCTACCAAGCGATCTATGCCATTAAGTTTCAATGGTATTCATGGTTTCCAAAATGTCATTCCTAGTGATGTTAGGAAAAGTTTGCCTAAGTTGAGTGGGAACCATTTTGTTTCAGCCAGTCATCATGTTGAGTTGTTCATTGATTTGATGGGTGACTATGAGATTTGTCATGAGGATGTGTACATGAAGTTATTTGTTCAAACATTAGAAGGTGATGCTAGAGACTAGTTTTCTTTTTTACCAGCATGTTTTATTTCATCTTGGAGTGAGTTGCATTCCACCTTCATGGAGCAATTTGGAGAACGGGTAAGCATGTTTGATTCTTATGATAAGTTTTTTAGGATTCACATTGAGGATGGTGAACTTGTGCCTCAATTTAATATCAAATTTACTAGATTTTTGAATGATATCCTTGAGAGTTATATACCCGATGATCAAATGTGTTTAGTTGTTTATCTTGATGCATTTGACAAGAAAATGAATTATCTACTAAGGGATTAAAAACCACAGACATTATGTCAAGCTTTTATGACCACTAGGGATATTGAGAATAATATGAAGCATGGATTGATTAGAGGTCATTTTTCTATTAATGATTTTCAGTATAATGGTCATGAAAGAAAATTTGAACATGGTGTCGATGCTTCAATTTCAAATAAGCATATCAATACCCATGCTGTAGGTTTTAATGAAGTGGAAAATTTAGATAATAATATGTGTATAAGTAAGGTTAGTTTGGTTACAAATGATGACACACATGTTCATGATGTTACAACAATAAGAAATATTCCAAACATTGATAAGGATCAGTATTGTGGTGATTTTATGAATCAAGGTTTATTTACAATAGTAAGTTCTTCTCATGATAATCATATGTATGATGATGTAACTAATGCTTCAAATTTTGAGGATGCTGCACCTAAATCTCAATATTATGTAAGTGAGATGGCTAGAAGTTATCTCTTTGATCATGAACTTGATGTTGCTGATCTGATATGTCATGGAGAGATAATACAAGATGGAGAATATGAATCACACTTATCTCAATCATAGTCAGAAGAACAAGTTTCACATGTTTTTAATGTTTCAACAATAAATGGTAATATGGATTCACTTGATCAGTCAGATAGGCAAGAAATGATTTATCTTCTTCATAGATTGCATCATGTTGAGAACGTTATCAAATTTGAATTTGAAAGATAGTCATATCAATGTGAGTATGATGAAGCTAAAAGTCATCTTTCAAGTGATAATGAAGTTTTTGATCCATTGTATTATGAAGAGGCATCATGTGAAGACAATGATGAGAGTGGTTGCTCAAGTCAAGAAGAGGACAATGCTAGTACATGTTCATCCTCATGTTAATCAGATGCAAATTGGAAAGAAGAAAGTAATAACGAGAGTGAGTATTCTTATGTAAATAAAGGTATGAGTTCTATTTCTAAATCTAAAAGTGAAGTTTCACTTCAGAGTTATACAAGTCAGCTAGATGTTGAAAGTTGTGAAGAAGATTTGTCTACACAATATGAAGACAAAGAGATTATCCATAAAGAGAGATTACCTAATTGTGTAGATGAATGTCTTGAGAATGAGTCCAATGATAATCAGCATACAAATGGTTCTAAGGTTAATACATCAGCACCTATTGGTAAGATAAATGATGATTTTCTTGCAAGACATTTGAATCACCTACATGAAGACAATGAAAATAACTTTGATTTATATTCCACATGCTTCATTGATGAAGTAGAAAGCAAGTCTACATGTAGTTCTAATTTTTCTTCACATGTTGAAAGTCTCCATGAAGATGAAATAGATAGTGAGTTTATGATGGGGACATGACCCAAGCACAGAATGGACACAATAGGAAAGGGAAAATTTTATTAACTGTAAAAATATGCTAGTACACTTAGTGCAGAGAAACAAACTCCAAAACAGGCCCTATGGGCTTACAATAGCATAAAACTGGAGATAATTTCTTCTCCCAGTACCTTCTCTCAAACTCGACTCCGAACTGCCTTTTACAATGCCAAAAATATTCTTAAATAGACCTTGGAGGGTTAAGGATTAGGAATACATTCTAGAAAGTGCTAGTTGGCATCCACCAACCAAATAGAAGGCTCTAGAAGTCGCATTAGAAGTCGGCACAAAATTATAAGAATCTAGAAATGGTAACCAAACTTTTGGGAGGCATAACTTTTGAACCGTAGCTCCGATTGACGAACTATTTACATTTTCAAAAACCTCTCAAAGCACTCTATATGGAAAAACTTTGCTTGTCCCACATATTTTGGCCCTTTTTGAGGTCATTTAATGCCCCTAACCTGAATTTGAAGCATTCTTAGGAGGTCTCCAAAAATTGAAAAATTGCAATAACTTTCAAACCGTGGGCCATTTTGACTTGATTCTTTTTCTGGAATGCTCTAAATTACAATTACATTCATCTGGCCAATTTACAACTTCTACTTCAACAAAATGATGGCTCAATTACATACTCCTATTGTTTTGGAATTTACATGTATCACAAGGTGATTAAAAACTCTAACCCAAAACACTAATAGTGGAACTGTGAGAGTTGGAACCTTTATTTAACCCAAATGGGTATCCAGAAATGAAAACACATGAAACAAAAACTAAGTCTAAGTACATTTTTTTGGATGACACAGGATTGCCCTTATACCTCTGGATGCTCCTGCATCACTCCCACACTCAAGTAGATTAGGGTAGGGGACTATCATCATAAAAGGGAGGGGACAATCAATCTCCTTGTTGTGCAGGAAATCAATCTCCTCATTAGGTAGGAACACCAAAAATCAATCAATCAATCTCCTCATTTAGCAGGAACACCAGAAGGGAGGTGGGGCATGAATTGACAAGCTTCAAGAAAAGGGAAGGAAGGGAGGGGTCAGCGGGAAGGGAGGGAGGGGTTAGTAAGAAGGGAGGGGTCAATAAATAGAAAAGGTAGGGAGGGAACAATGGCCAATGGGAGGTGCAATCTAATATAACAAGGTAGGGGACAAAGAAAGGTAGGCATCCCTCCTAAATAGTAGAACTGAACTAGAATGGAGGGCAATATTGGAACCCCCTAGGGGTATAAATCTAATTGTCCTTGCCTTCAACAGGGAAGAAGGGAATATGAAGGAAGGGAGGAAGGTACTTAATGGTGACATGTTACCCCACATTATATAGGGAATTGCACTTGAGACTGTCGATGTTGAGGCAATGGCAAAGGTAAAATTTCATATTTTTCTTATGAATTTTAGCTTATAGTATGATTTTTTTTATATACATATTAAACAATTAGATTTAAAAATTTGTACATGTTTTTTCTTAGTTTTATAGTCATTATCAACCATTTTGGCTTATTAACATGTGCTATTTATCTTTTACCTATTACAATATTCTTTGAGACTTTGTGCAAATCCTTTCTATTTTCATTTTGTTGGGAGTCTTGAGCATCAAAGATGGGGTAAAACATAGTAGAGGCTAGAGGTATGAATGTAGATTATTTGTTAAAACCCTCTTGTGATCTTAATTTGGATTGTGTGTATGTGTGATAGAAATTAATAACATTACTCTACAATTCTTACATTTTATTGCTTATCATACAGGCTATGCCTCATACCAACACTGATTCTTTAATGGTTGTGCCTCCTTGTGTAGGAGATCTAGGTTAGGCTATAGTAAATTTTTTTATTTACTCTATTTATAATCCCTAATGCCACTCTATGATTCTAACATTTTATCACTTACCATACAAGTTGTGTCTCATACTAGCAGTGGTTCATTAGTGGTTGTGCCTCCTGCTAGCACGGGAGATCCAACTCACATTGTAGTACATTTTTTTTTCTATTTAGAATCCCTAATGCCACTCTATAATTCTAACATTTTATCACTTATCATACAAGTTGTACCTCATACCAATACTAATTCATCAGTGGTTTTGCCTCCTACTAGCATGAGAAATCCATCTCAGGTTGTAGTATGTTTTACATTTTTACTCTATTTGGAATTGCTAATGCCACTCTATAATTCTAACATTTATCACTTACCATATAGGTTGTGCCTAATATTAGCATGATTCATCAATGGTTATGCCTCCTATGAGCACTGATTCATTAGTAGTTGTATCTCCCATTGTCACTCTACCTCATCATTTTGTTAGGAGTCTCTCCCATCGATGAAGGAGCCCATTACCACTATCATTTAGTCCAACTATGGGAAATGGGATGAGGTAATGAACATATCAACTATCCATAATTTAGAACCCAATTTCTAATTGTTTTCATATTACTTATCGATGAGATATTTGATAGAGTATTTGAATTTTTCTTCTGCAAACACTTGGCGAGCCAAAGACTGCATCAAAGGGGCTCAATTTTGATAATCCAACATGGTCATAGATATTGATAGTGATATACATATTTATTTGTGGTTATTACATGATATTAACATATATTTAACTTTTTAATTGTATATATTTGTGATTTGTATTGTGCACATTTGACATTTCTATTGTACACATTTGACATTTGTAAACATTCAACTTTTGTATTGTACCAATGAGACATGAATTTTTTGTATAACTATATGATTGATATGAAACAATATATTATTCATTTTGATACACATTAAACTTGGATTTCCATCCAAATTTTTTAGTGGTGCATAAAAACTTGTATTTCATCTTACTTTCTTGCAATTAATCAAACACATGAATGTTCATTATTTTATACAAAAACTGTAACATGTTTATAAAATTCAATATAACATGTAATAAAATTCATATGTCACCTATTTTGATGTAATAAGACATGAACATTGAATACATGTCATGATTTTTATATCTGTTTCAAAGATCACAACTTGGTAGTACTTAGAGACACTTAGGGATGCTTTCATTCAATGTGGTCGATACCATCAGAGGCAAATTGTGGCTGAAATGAGGTTGGACCTAGCCTAAACCTAGCCAATCAAAGCTAACAGAGTAGACTATTCAATCCTAGGACCAATGGATTGAAATATGCACAACCTTGCTCATTTTAACTTTTAGCAACACTACAACTTTTGGCATTAGGTGAGAAAGGGATGCCAAATCCAAATGAGTTGAATCTCTTAAAAATGAGATAGGTTGTTTTAGTCCTAAAAAAATGATCATGTAGAACTTGAAAGTTCATCAATACCTTGTACGAGATGAGAAAAATGTCTACTCAAAGATTGCATCCCAATGATACTTAGAGACCCTTAGGGACACTTCCGTTCAGTGTGGTCAATAGTGCCTAATAGACATTGTGCCTAAAATGAGGTTGGTCCTAGCCTAAAGCCAAACAATAGGAGCTAATTGAGTAGATGATTCAATCTTAGGACCAATTGTTTTAAATATACACAACCTTGCTCATTTAAACTGAGCACCACTATAACTTTTGGCATTAGGCAAGAAAGGGATGCCAAATTCAAAAAAAGTTGAATCTCTATAAACTAATATGGATTATTGTAGGCCTATAGAAATTTATTATGCAACACCTAATAGTTTGTTAGTACCTTGCATGAGCTCAAAGAAATGTTTTCTTAAAGACCTTAGCCTAATGGCACTTAGACACCCTTAAGGACACTTTCTCTCACTGTGGTCGATAGCATCTGAGAGACATTTTAGCTAAAAAGAGGTTGGTCCTATCCTAAATGTGGCCAACTAGGGCTAATAGAGAAGGCAATTTGATCGTAGGACCAAAGGTTTGCAATATACCCAACCTTTCTCATTTGAACTAATCAAAACTATAACTTTTGGCATTAGGTGAGAAAGGGATGCCAAATCCAAACAAAGTTGAATCTCTAAAAAATTAGATAGATTATAATAGGTCTAGACAATGCAATCATGTAACACCTAATAGTTCATCAACACCTTGCATGAGCTCAGAGAAATACCCACTCAAAGATTGCATCCCAAAAGTGCTTAGAGACCCTTAGGGAAACTTCTATTTAGTCTAGTTGATAGTGTTCGAGGAACATTGTGGATGTTCAAAAAAAGGTTGGTCCTAGCCTAAAATCAGCCAACTAGAGCTAACAAAGAAGATGATTTTATCCTAGGACCAATGATTTGAAATATACACAACCTTGCTCATTTGAACTAAGAAACACTACAAAGTTTAGCATTAGACAAGAAATGCATGCCAAATCTAAACAATTCCAAATCTCTTAAAATTGATATAGATTATTATAGGCCTAGAAAATGTGATTGTATAGCACATGAAATTTCATCAATACCTTGCACGAGCTTAGAGAAATAATTTCTCAAATATCGTTGTTCGATGATGCTCAAAGACCCCTAGGGACACTTTCATTCAGTGTGGTTGATAGCATCTAAGGGACATTATGGCTGAAATGAGGTTGGTCCTAGCTTAAACCCAACCAACTAGAGATAATAGAGTAGACAATATGATCCTAAGACTAACAATTTGAAATATACACAACCTTTCTTATTTGAACTAAGCAAGACTACAACTTTTGGCATTAGGCTAAAAAGAGATACCAAATCAAAAAAAAGTCAAATATTTTAAATATTATATAGGTTGTTGTAGTCCTATAAAAATTCATCTTGTAGTACTTGATAGTTCATAAATGCCTCGCACAAGATTGGAGATACATGAGAAAGAAGGATTGAGTGGTGCACATCGTGAGAAAGCATTGTTGGAGGGTATAAAGTTGATGCAACAGTATATAAGCAAGTAATATGCTTTAACAAGGGGTAATTTTTTGAGTTGGTGTTGATTATATATGGTTAATTGAAGGATTACATTGAAGGAATTAGTTTTGAAAGTGATTGGAGAATGAATTTGTAGAAGACCCTAGTTTTTAGGAGCAAGTGGTGCAGATTTGATGGGTAGGAATGTAAAAAAATCCAAAGGGGACTTTCAACCTACTAAATATATGGTTTTGTGATACAAGGATGGAATATAAAAACTAGGGCCAAAGGCACACCTAACAATGCAAACCAACCTTGTAGAGTTAACAGAATGGAAGAAAACAAATAAGGAGAACAACACCACAAAGAAAGAACAATATTCTTTTATTGGTTCAATAAATGATCAACATACATGCCAAGCTATAAGGCCTTCTAGGTTATGGCCAGATACAAAATACATTCAAGATCTAAGATCTAGCTTCAAATTTAAACTTCTAGAGACATATGCCACTAACTTTACAAATTCTCTCATTGCTACTTAACTCTAAGCCTAAACAACCTATTTATACTTGCCAAAATGGCATCCCAAGAAATGATCTTATCATAAATGTCATGATCAAAATAAATCCTACAAGTTGGCTTGCACCAAAAATGTAGAAAATATGTCCAAAATATTAATGCTCAACATAAATAGGTAAACTTGACACATGAAGGATCACTCAGCATACACTAGATAACTCAGCACATGAAGAATAGCTTAGCACACACTATGGAACTCAGTACACACTGTAGAGTGAGACTGGATAGCATGCTAATACTACCTGAAGCAAGGAGAACATAGCATAACTAAGGTCAAAGTCATACCTAGCAATCCAAACCAACCTTTCAGAGTTAACAAAATGGAAGCAAATACACAAGGAGAACAACACCATAGAGAGAGAACAATATTCCTTTATTGGTTCCTCAAATGATTAGCATACATGCCTAATTGTAAGGCCTTTTTGGTTATGATTAGATACAAAATACATTCAAGATCTAAGATCCAACTTCAAAGTCACACTTCCAGACACATATGCCACTAACTTTTTAAAACCTCTAATCATTTTTTAACTCTAAGCCTAAACAGCCAATTTATACTTGTCAAAATGGCTTATAGATCAGTTTAGAACATTACATAATAGAAAGTTTGACCCAACAATGGTTTGGACACATCCCAAGAAAATATCTTATCATAAATGTTGTGATCAAAATAAATCTTGCAATCAAAATAAATCTCACAAGTCAGCTTGCACCAAAAATGTCATGCCCAAAATATAGGGCAAAAACACACCATTTAAAAAAAAGAGTGATAATAGGATTAAATGTAATACATAAGTATTCAAATAGAATTACTTAACATCCTCATACTCATGTATAATTATGAAATTTAAGTACCAATAAAATGCAAATTTTCTTAACATATTTTAAACTTAAATTGCATAACTTAATATATATCACCATGTTATCTAATTAACCTCAATCAAATGAATACAATTTTGAAACATAAGAATGCTATAGGAAGGTGAAACATCATTTTATCCATTTTTTGATACACACATACATATAACTGAATTACAGGAAGAAAATCATATGGAAGAATACTACTTTTTTTTTTTTATTGAACCACCTGATTCAAAGGCTCCATCAGGAAAGAATTAGGAAGAAAACCTGACAACGTAGCCATTTCCACAATAATTTTAAAAATAACATTTTTACACAAGATTACTATCCCAAGGAGAAATCTTCCAACATATTTGAATTTCAATAACATTTTTGAATTTCCTTTGTGGCTCCACAATAGGGAAACCATTACGAAGTCTACAACACATCAAGATGATCATGGAGAGAATGAAGTCTACAACCAATCTTAACATGAAGACAATTTCAAATATTCACTACCATCTAGGTTTTCATAATAGGTTCATTATTGAACCAAACTAGGGAGAAGGTGGATTTTTCCAACAGGAGACATTAGTCACAACACCATAATAGGTGCCCTTTTGAGGCTATAATCACAAGAACTTTCGTTCTTCCATTTCCTAAATTCCAAAACTCAAAACATGGTTTGTGCTAATGAGGAGGAGTCCACAACACCCTACTCACTCCTCCTCATCTTGAGGAGAGACTTTGTACTATTGGAATCCAACTAAATACCTCCTCCTATACATGGCCACTTCTATCCTATCTAAGGGTGAGTAATGCTAGTACAACCCATACAAGCCCTTTGAAAATCAAAGCAAAATACCTAAATAACATTTAATAAAACCCATTTCAATCCCTCCCAAACATATTTGACAAACACACAAACATAAAAATGCAAACAAAATGACTTTAGCATGAAACACATCATGAACAACATGCACTAAGGGATTCCTACCTTCACAATAAAGTTATGGCAACTGAACAATTTGAGATGAGCTTACCTTCCTTCTCCTTCTCCTTCAATCCTAAATTGATCTCTAAAACTAGGGGTTGGGTGAACACCCTTCCTCTCTCAAATTGGCCTCTAAATAGGATATTAACTCTACCAACTCCAAAATGTAATAACTCCCCCACTTGCCTAAAACTTCTAGAGTCTTCTAACTCAACTTGACATAAGGCTAACCTCAAGGTGGAGTTTAACTCATCCAACTCACGAAGAAACATTCAATTTTCTCAACAAAGAAAAATGAGATATTTGGGTGAACATAAAAGCCAATAAAAGGGGCTAAAGGGGTGGAAAATGACTCCAACCCATACCTATACCCCTTAGGTACTTAATTTTCATGATTTTTGGCCTTAAGGACTAATTAGGGACCTATGAAAAGGCTTTGAAAATTATGGGTCTCCTAACAACCCTCAAAATCGCAAATTAATCACTAATCTTGATTAGGGTAATTAATCTTGATTACTAACTGATTAGCAAAAAGGTAACTAACCTAGTCCAACTTAGATCTTTAGGTTACTTGGTTAACCATAACTATCAAGCTAAAATGCATATACGAGTCATGAGTGTCAAGTGACACTATAAAATCATTGTTACAAAGCATTAAGACTTAATGCTTATAGAATGATCCATTCATTCAATTCACAATACAAATAAAATATGAACAACAGGGTGTGCATCTTTTATTAGACTCAACCCTTTTTTCCACAAATGGTACATAGGATCTAGTTTCGATTCTCTATTACATTTCCTAGCTAATAAATCCTACACACTCATTTCACACATCAATAGCTCGAGAAAATCACATTCATATATTTAAAACTTATTTGGATAGTCGCATAAGTCAAAACATAAATCTTTTATTTAATTAACCCTTTCTAATTTTGACACACACATTTAGTCATCAGTAATTACATAATCAATATAAAATAACTTTATTCATTAATTCAAATTATAGTACTAGAATAATCATCATTAGGCATGTATTTACCTAAACATCATAAACATCACGAATTAAGGAATATTGAACTATCTAAATGTGTATAACCTATTCATTGAGGTATCATAATCAACGTTATCATCATTAGGTGAAATAACCTCGTATCATCATTAGTGAAATTTTAAAGTTTAAATAGTTGAGATAATGTAGTAGCTCTCGAATCATTGAGTATTAAAATATTAATGTATCAACTGATCTCAATTTTCATTAGGGCATTCACAACATAAAACATTACTTCATATCCATTTCAATCTCCTATAACAGTTTTAATAGAGAATTCATATTTGATAATTACATATGAGGAGGGACCTTACATCCTCCCCCACTAGCTTTTGACTTCCTCCTAGAAGTTGCACAACTAAAATGTTCATCTTATGCCAGACCTTTTCTAGACTTATACCAAAATTTACTCTTGTAAAAATAATGATCAATAATTCATATACATACTCAGGGGCAATAACATATTTAGCTAATTATTCTTACTAAAAGTGAAGTTCAATCCATAGCTCTAACATGGTTACATTTTCTAGGGTCAAATACTACTTAAACATATTGGTCACATATAAACAACATTAAAATCTAGTATAACATACTTATAAAGTTTCTAATAATAATAATATCATAGATTTCCATATTCCACACACCCACTCATTAGGGTAACATATGTACGAGACTCCCTCAAATGAGGTTTTTGTATTAAGCAACTTGGCTCTTTATTAAGGTTAAACACTTTTATTTTAGAGTTTCCAGGACGTACTAATTCTTTAATAGGCCACAAAACAAGTCCATCACTACACGTGCACCCTTTTGCATCTAAAAATCCATTAGCTTAACTTGTAACCTTAACTAGTTGTATGCATGGGTGAAATTTCATTACTCATAACAGTCAAAAAATATCACTAGTCCTATTTTCAAAGTCTTGGGATAGAGTGGGGCACAAATACTCTCGCTAATAACCCCATACCCTAATGTTATACATCTACATAATTGTCAAGAATCTCTTTTTTGGTAGGCCCATCATATGTCACTTTGCCAACAAAATTCAAAAGAAAAAGCCTCAAATTTAAATTCAACATCAAGGATGAAACATCCAATGCAAAAGTCTGAAGCAAAAGAAATAAAGAGTGGCCACAATAGAAAAAATTTAGTCAAGAAGTAAAAACATGACCTAGAGGCGAATAGAATCATCAATAATATAGTTTGGCTAAATAGCCCCACATCACATTGCTGGAAAAAAGGAAAAACATTAAAATACCAACATCTAAATCAGACAAATAAGGAAATAAACCCAATTACTCACAAAATTTAAAATTTTGACATAATTTAGTCATACTAGGGTAGCTAAAGGAAAGGGGAAATCTTGGGTCTTTGAATAACATTGCAGGGATCTTGAATTGATTTTAGATGGTGGTCTAATGACCATATCACTCAACCTATGATTGATCCCACATACTAACCACATAGCTCACTTAATTGACATTTCCCTATGGTTAGGGTTTACTATACCAAGGGGTTTCGCTTGATCAGAACTTGCTCCAAAAATTCAAATGTGAGGATACTAAAATAAGTCCCCTTCAATCCTCTTGTTATTACATTGGTTTCCTTTCGAAGAATCTAAACATGTGGGGACAACAATGTCAGTAGAGTTGTACTTTGAGTTGTAGTTACAATATCAAATCTCTTATCCTTAATTCACTAAAATTATATATTAGGGCTCCTATCCATAATCTTTCTTAGGTCAAAATTCACCACAATATACCAGCTAAAGTTATGTTATCATTCTCACCAAATTTGGTATGATCTTGTACACATATATACATCACTGCCCATGTTATTCCATCATTTACACAAGTTCTAATTATCATTCAATAATGTACTGAATGTTATTTTTCTTATCTAAAATTTCATTTTCCATGTCTCCTAGTCATGGATGACTTATGATTTCATCCTTAGGTTGTAGGTTTACAACTAGGTAGGTATAGAACCATTATTAGGATGTTGCCAATGTTTACTCATTCATTCTTACAACTATCTCCTTTTCGACGATATAGGTCATCATTATTGTTCTTGTGGCTTATAATCTAATTATTTCTTAACTCTGATACCTGAACCTTTAGTTTGTGTTAGGTTGATGATGTCATTGCAACATTACTTACTCTATATTGTAGGGTTATGATTGGTCCAAGAATTTCAATGTTAGAGTCTATGAGCATTCACTTGATAGTTAAAAAATTATTTCTCATGCTTATACAATAAGCCTTCTGACATAATTAAATTCACATAACCCTATCTCAGAAGTTTACATTTTCCCACCATTTAATTTCTGTTCTTACCACCATATTTTTAGATAGATTTAATTCCCAATTAGGGTTCCACTACTCATAGTAGAACTAAGATTCTTTTATTCTTTGAGTGTTCCTAGCTAATTCACTCATACTTAGTTAAAAAAATGGGTTGTATTTAAAAATAAATTAAAAAATCCACTATATATACATACTACACTGCAATGGTTACGAGAAGTAGATGAATGATTAAGAGTGAGTTTTGAATACATATTATCAAGATGCAGAGAGGACATCTTCCACCTAATGTACAAGTTCGAACCCCTAAAGTCCTAAAGATATGGGAGTACTTAGTTCCTATTAAAGGAGTTGATCTATTAAACATAAGGTTCAAATTGCAAAGATATGACATCAAGTTTAAAATACATTTTAGGGTTTCCAAGTTCTTAAGTCGACTATGATGCCATCCTTTGTAACACTATACTAGATCAATCCTTAGGATAATCTAGCTATGCAATTAAAGGTTAATCCATCATAACATATTAATACTAAATTCCAAAAATTATCATAACCTATTTTAAACTAATTCAAGACATTAAATATTCATCAATAAAACAATTTTGACACCCTATACCAAAATAAATACAAACTATTATTTTCAAATAATAATAATTATTTACTTACAATAATATAATCTAAAGTAACATTACTTTCCTAATCATGTTCTACTTCCAATCTTTTTAAATCTTTTTTTAAAATATATTAATTTTAAATTTAATATAACTAACCAATACTACACTAATACTAATTCTATTTACAAAGGTACATTAAATAATACCATCTTAAACTTCTTACTAACACCTAACACCACTTAATTTGACCTTTAACACACCCCACAAAGAAAATATACTAACCTCAACATTTAACAACTAACTAAAACTTAAATAAAATCTAACACTAATATATTCTAACACCAAAACTAACATACAAATTAAAACCCCATAAATAAAACATTAATGACTAATCTATCTGTAACTTAACTTCATTGACTTACTAACTTTAACATAATCTAATAAATTAAATAACAACTAATGGTAACATATATATAAAAAAAAAAAAAACTAACTTTAACTAATTAATAATCTAATATTAACTTTTAGCTCAACTAAATCTAACCACTAACTAATCAAAATATTAATACTACCCCCAAAACAACTAACTCTACTAACTAAATAACCCATACTAATCTACTAACATGTTACATATTCTAACATTTAACTTAAAAAAGACATTACTAACTTTACCACTAACTCCTAACTATCCCTAACCTACCCTACACCCCACTTGATCCTCACTACCCAATACCATCTTGGGTGGCCTCCCAAGTGGGCTTCATGTTGTCCCAAGACTGACATACACTGCCCAAGATAGCCCCTTCCAAAAAGGTACGCCAAGTCTTTTATGGGCAAGTGGAGGTTTGAGTTTGGTGGGATAAGTTTGGATCTTCTATCCAATTAAAATGTAAGAAAACTCCTTAATTTCCATAGGGTCCACGTGCCAAAAAAGGCCTTATCCCATGATCCCAAACCTACATACATGCTACCCAAGGCCTGTATGGTCATTCCTTTTAGTATATGCACTTACCAAGGAAAAATTAAGGAGATATCCTCATAAAGGAGGTGGGTAAAGGGATTGATTTTTTTTCTTTTAACCCACATTATTTTTCCCTCTCTCCAATAAATTCGCCCAAGTCCACACCCTATAAGCATGTAAGGTATGAATGGCAGAGGCAGGAGGAAAAACCAATGCATGGGGAAGGGTGCAAGTTTGTCGAAGATGCCTAAAACTATACTTAAATTGACTTACACTGTTATGGTTGAAGATATAATTAACAAGACTATTCTTATGCAGTGTGTTGGCCTTAACTCTTTTGAGCTTCACAATTGTGAGTGGTGTGAAAGAAGCATTCACAAGTGGCTTCTTTGGATTTCTTCATTTGGTGTGAATACCATTAATCTCAAAAGAAGTGGGATTAATATAGAAGTGTCTCACTCTCTCTTTTCATGTGTGATTCTTAGGTTTCTCTCTCTAGAGAATTTTGAGATTACAAAGGTTCCCAATAGTTCATGGGTTTTTCCTCAACTTGTAACATGTCATCTTGAAAGTGTTTATCTAAGCTAGGAACCATTTGAAGCAATTTTAAAATTATGTCATTGTCTTTAGAGTTTGACTCTATTAAAATGCTCGTTGCCTTCAAAATTGAGAATGGTGTCCTCTAGTCTTAAATCTCTCAATCTTCTTCCACTTGGGGATGAAATTTGCTCTATGGAAGTGAATTTCCCAATGTTAGAAAGCATTAAAATCAATAAATGATTTGAACTCAATGTGGTGAACATATATTTACCTATATGCATTCACGTGGAAGCAAATTTTGAATGTCTTGAGCAATTCGTAATAGTAAAATCACTGAAGAAAATCACATGTTTTGATATTTTAACATTCCAATGTTTCTGGTATCTAGAGAGCTTTCCTTGCTTGGAAGAGTTGTACATTGCCAATATTTTGTCTTGTCCAATGGTCAGCATTTCTCTTTTCATTTAACCTGCTTCAAAAACTTCCTTTCCAATCATTTGAGTTCAAGATTTCAATGACATCTCACAAAGCACTGGTCTATAATTTTGAATTTCTATTTAAGAAAATTTCCTCTATTGTATGATACTGATAGGTTGTTCCCTCATAATCAAATAATTGATCAATACTTTCAAAATTTTATATGATTTGATATTGTTTAAACATGCAGTTGTAGGTTTTATCAAAGTGGTGGACTGTACGACTACCAAATTTGGAGACTTTTACTATGAATATTGGGTTGAAAGATATAATTAGCAAGACTTCCCATCCAAAAAAATTTAAGGTGGGAGGTTACTAGGACCTGACACCATTACCAAACATATCAAATTGCCTAGCTCATGCCCACTTTCAAGCGCATGGAAAGGGTGGTCAAGGTGGAGCTTGCCCAATCGACGTGCTACTTCCCTTTCATTCAATATGCCATTTTCCCAATAAATTGATGCATTAGACCAAATCCACATGGGGGTACATTGGGGATAAAGTCAATGTGTTTAATGTGCCATTGGCCACATATGGCTACACCTAGGGTGATGTAGGATAGTAAATGTAAAGTTTAGTGGTTGGATTCTTAGGATAAGGTAGAGTAGATATTATGTTCATTTTTATTTTATTGTATATTTAATTTTTAAAATTAATTAAATTAAAATAAAGGTTTTACAAAAGGAATCTTATAAAGAATATGCTCTATTCCTAAGGGAGAAATTTATTTTTTTCTTCATACAAAAGGTAGAACTAATTTGCTTCAAGAATGAACAATTTTTTAAACACAAGTGTTAATTTTGAATGCAAATTATTTTTTAATAGCAAGGGGAAATCCCTGCTTCATACAATAAATTTTAAATGTCCACACTTAACATGGACGCATTATTGCCCCAGTGTCATGAAACTGGGCTCTAATATCAAAATGTCATGCCCAAAATATAGGGCAAAAACACACCATTTTTTTTTAAAAGTGCTAATAGGATTAAATGTAATACATAAGTATTTGAATAGAGTTTCTTATCTTCCTCATACTAATGTATAATTACAAAATTTAAGAACCAATCAAATGCAAATTTTCCTAACATATTTTAAACTTAAATTGCATAACTTAATATATATCACCATGTTATCTAATTAACCTCAATCAAATGAATACAATTTTGAAACATAAGAATGTCACAGGAAGGTGAAACATCATTTTATCCATTTTTTGGTAACACATACATATAATTGAATTACAAGAAGAAAACCATATGGAAGAATAGTACTCTCTTTTTATTTTTGTTGAACCACCTAATTAAGGCTCTGTCAAGAAAGAACTAGGAAGAAAAACCCAACATCATAGCCATTTCCACAATAAGTTTAAAAATAACATTTTTACATAGGATTACTATCCTAAGGAGAAATCTCTCAACATATTTGAATTTCCTTCTTGGCTCCACTATAGGAAAACTATTACGGAGTCTACAACACATCAAGATGATCATGGAGAGAATGAAAACTAACTAGGAGACAACCAATCTTAACATAAAGACAATTTCAAACATTCACTCCCATCTAGGTTTGCATAACAGGTTTTTCATTGAACCAGACTAGGGAGAAGGTGGATTTTTCCAACAAGAGATTTCAGTCACAACACATAATAGGTGCCCTTTTGGGGCTATAATCATAAGAACTTTTGTTCTTCCATTTACTGAATTCTAAATCTCAAAATATGGTTTGTGCTTATGAGTAGGGGCCGTAACACCCTACTCACTCCCTCTCCTCATCTTGAGGAGAGACTTTGCACTATTGGAGTTCAACTAAAGACTTCCTCCCATACATGGCCACTTCTGCCCTATCCGAGGGTGACTAATGCCAATAAAATCCATACAATCCCTTTGAAAATCAAAGAAAAATACTAAGGAAAAACATTTAAGAAAACCCATTTCAATCCCTCCCAAACATATTTGACAAACACACAAACATACAAATGCAAACAAAATGACTTAAGCATGAAACACAATATGAACAACATGAGCTGAGTGATTCCTACCTTCACAATAAGGTTGTGGCAACTGATAAATTTGAGATGAGCTTCCCTTCCTTCTCCTTCTCCTTCAATCCTAAATTGCTCTCTAAAACTATAGGTTGGGTGAACACCCTTCCTCTCTCAAATTGGCCTCTAAATAGGATATTAACTCAACCAACTCCAAAATGGAATAACTCCCCCACTTGCGTAATGATTCTAGAGTACTCTAGCTCAACTGACATAAGGCTAACCTCAAGGTGGAGTTTAACTCATCCAACTCATGGAGAAACATTCAATTTTCACAACAAAGCAAAAATGAGATATTTGAGTGACCATGAAAGTCAACAAAAGGGGCTAGAGGGGTGAAAAATTCCTCCAAACCATACCTATACCTCTTAGGTACTTAGTTTTCATGATTTTTGGCCTTAAGGACTAATTAGGGACCTATCAAAAAGCTTTGAAAATTATGGGCTTCCTAATAACCCTCAAAAATGCAAATTAATCACTAATCCTAATTAGGGTAATTACTCTCAATTACTAATTGATTAGTAAAAAGGTAACTAACATAATCCACTCTAGATCTTTAGGTTACTTGGTTAACCCTAACTATTAAGCTAAAATGCATATACGAGTCACGAGTGTCAAGAAACACTATAAAATCACTATTACAAAACATTAACACTTAATGCTTACAGAATGATACATTCATTCAATTCACAATACAAAATAAAATACGAACAATGGGGTTTGCATCTTTTATTAGACTCAACCTTGGTTTTCACAAATAGTACATAGGATCTAGTTCCAATTCTTTGTTAGATTTCCTGACTAATAAATCGTGCACACTCATTTCACACATCAGTAGTTTGAGAAAATTACATGCATATATTTAAAACATATTTGGATAGTCACAAAAATATTTCATTTAGATAACCCTTTTTTATTTCGGTACACACATTTAGTCATCAATAATTACATAATCAATATAACATAACTTTATTCATTAATTCAGATTAAAACACTAGAATAATCATTATTAGGCATGCATATACCTAAACATCATAAACATCACCAATTAAGGAATACCGAACTATCTAAATGCATATAACCTAATTATTGAGGTACCATAATCAACGTCATTATCATTGGGTGAAAATACCTCATATCACTATTAGTGAAATTTTAAAGTTTAAACAATCAAGATAATGTAGTAGCTCTCGAATCACTGAGTATTAAAACATGGATTTATTAACTAATCTCAATTTTCATTAGGGAATTCACAACATAAAACATTACTTCATATCCATTTCAATCTCCTATAATGGTTTTAACAAAGAATTCATATTTGATAATTACATATGAGGAGTGGCCTTACAAAAAATGCAGAAGACATGTCTAAAATACTAATGCTCAGCATAAATAGGAAAATTGAGCACATGAAGGATCACTCAACATACACTAGATAACTCAGCACACACTGCAAAGTGAGATGGGATAACACACTAATCTGAGTGTTAACATGATGTGAGATAACCTCAACTTAGCTTAAATTGCAAAATTACTAGCACTCGGCAATTGTTTTAACTCGACAATAACTTTAACTTGACAACAACTAGTAAAATGAACACAAATGAGTAGGATAACACATAAACCTAGGATGCTCATGTATCTAACAACAAAGGTAGAAAGAAATGATTCTCTTGAATCATACAAGTGTCACAACCTGAGCTGCATCCAACTCAGATTGAGAAATCCATGTAGCATCTTCAACTCGTCTGTTCTTCCACTTCACCAACTATTCATAGTAGTCTTTTCCTCTTGTGCTTTTACCAACTCTCTGATCTAATATCTATTCAACCTCTTTAATATACTTCTTAGGATAATCATGAGGTACAAAAAATTCATCATCTAGGACTCATGATACTTATAAAAATCAGCAACATTGAATATAGGAGATATATCCATGTCATCAGGTTTCTCAACTTCATAAAAAAGATTTTTCTTTCTTCAAATGAACCATCACCTTGTCACCAACTTCAAAAATATGATGTCTTCTAGACTATTCAACATTCTCTTTGTACTTTTTATTACTTTGTTCCAACTTCAACTTCACTTCCTTATGCAAAGACTCCATAAAATTAGAAAATTCCTCTTCTACAACACTTTTCTTCTCTTCACCATTAACATTTCTTAAATTTGGTATTCCTCTAGGCTTCATTTTAGTAATAATCTCAAAGGGTGTCTTCCTCGTATTTATATTCACAAAATTATTATATGAAAACTCAGCTTGTGCCAATACCATCTACCAATTATGTGTTTCATCTCCAACTAAGCATCTTAGAAAATTATCTAAGATTCTATTCACAACCTCTATTTGTCCATCAGTCTATGCATGAAATGTAGAACTAAATTTTAACTTAGTACCCATCTTCTTCCACAAAGTCTTCCAAAAATAACCAACAAACTTACTATCTCTATTATAAATAATACTTCTAGGTAATCCATGCAATCTAATAATCTTTTTGAAATTTTTATTAAAAATATGCTTAGCATCTAATGTCTTCTTACATGGTATAAAATGAGCCATTTTAGAAAATCTATCCACAATAAAAAATATAGAATCATAACCATTTGTTATTTTAGGAAATCAAAGAACAAAACCCATACTAATGTCACTCCAAGGTTTCTCAGGAATAAAAATAAATGTATACAATCTAGTATTCTGACTTACTCCTTTTGTAACTTGACAAACTCCACAACTCTTCACAAATTTCTGAACATCCTTATACATATATGGCCAATAATACTTTTCTTTTAGCAAACTCAATGTCTTATCAATTCCAAAATGTCTAGGCAATCCACCACTATGCTTTTCCTTAATCAGATTCAACCTAATAGAACTTCTAGGGATACATAACTAAATACCTTTGAACAACATACCTTCTTGAATGAAATATTCATCATACTTACTCATATGATCTATCATATTTGGTGCCATGCACTCTCTCCATGCCTTAGAAAAATCAGGTTGAACATCATACCACTCTTTCATTTCATCAAAACCAAGAACTTTGACCTTCAATTTAGTCAACACACAATGTCTTCTACTCAATGTATTAGCAATTCTATTAGTAACTCCACTCTTATGCTTAATCACAAATGTAAAAATTTGTAAATAATCAACCCACTTCATATGTCTCTAATTCAATTTATGTTGACTTCCCAAGTACTATAAAGCTTTATGATCAGTATACAATGCAAACTCCTTAGGAATCAAATAATTGCTCCACTTCTTCAAGGCTTAAACAATAGCATAAAACTCTTAATCATACACAGAATACTTCCTTTTAGCATCATTCAACTTCTCACTACAGAAAGTAATATGTTCACCTTCTTGACTTAATATAGCTCCTATTGCACTACCACTTGCATCACATTCAACATGAAATACCTTATTGAAATCAAGAAAATCCAATATAGGTAACTCAACAACCTTTTGTTTCAAAGTCTCAAAACTCTAATCAGCTCCATGTGTCCACTTGAATTCATTTTTATCTCCTCTCATTGTCTTAGTCATAGCATTACAAACAACACTAAAATTCTTTATAAACTTTCTATAAAGCCTAGCCAAACCATGAAATGATCTTACTTCACCCACATTATTAGATATAGGTTATTCCAAAATTGCTTTAACCTTCTCTAGATCCATTCTCAAACCATCAGCTAAAATAACAAATCCCAAATACACAATCTCCTCTTGCATAAAAGAACACTTTTTCAAATTAATCATCAACTTTTCCTCTTCCAATCTCTACAATACTTACCTAACATGCTCAAGATGTTATTCCTTGGTATTACTAAATATCAATATATCATCCAAATAAACAATCACAAACTTACCCAAAAATCTTTTCAAGACGTCATTCATCAACCTAATGAAAGTACTAGGTGCATTAGTCAAACCAAAAGGCATAACCAACCATTCATGATAAACCATCTTTTGTCTTGAAAGTAGTCTTCCATTCATCTCCTTCTCTGATTCTGATTTGATGATAGCCACTATTCATATCAATCTTGGTAAAATACTTTTCTCCACTCAAATAATCTATTATGTCATCCATCCTTGGCATAGGAAACCTATATTACACTTTGATCTTGTTAATAGCTTTGGAATTAGTACACATTCTCCATTCTCCATTCTTCTTAGGTGCTAATATAGTAGGTACAATGCATGGACTCAAAATGTCACTAATTAATCCCTTTTACAACAACTCATCCACTTGTCTATTGAGTTCTTCATTTTCTGTAGGTGTGAATCTATATGGTGCTTTATTTGGCAAACTAGCTCTAGAATCAGATTGATATAATGACTTATGCTTCTCACTTGTGGTAAACCATCAGGAATATCCTCAACAAATATATCCTTATACGCATTTAGCAATTCTCTAATTTCTACTGGTACTCAATTACCACTATCTGTTGTCACTCGGTCATTACCAGCCTCTGCTATCACTTGACCATTACTATCCAAACTGAGTCCTCTAGGAATTATAACAAAACAAACTTGACTCTTCTTTACTTCTTTTTTAATTTTCTTTCCAATAACCATGCAAATTTTTATTGCACTACAATTAACCTCATCTAGACTTTCAATCAAAACCAATAGTAATTGCTTCTTCCGATTTTTCCAAATAGTATATTGATTCAATCTTCCATCATATCTATCATATTGCTAAGGTCTACCCAAAAAAATATGAAAATAATCCATAGGCATAATATCACACAACACTTCATCAAAATGATGTCCAATCTTGAACTTCACAACACATTGCTCACTTACCAATATCTTATACTCATCTTTGATCCATGAAACATGATAGGGTTTGGGGTGCTTCATCCTTTGCAAATGAAACTTTATAACTAGCTCTTCTAATGCCAAATTTGTAGAACTTCCACAATCAATGATCACCTTTAAAAAATTTCTAGCCATCTTACATCTGGTCTTGAAAAGACTTCTTCTAAGGACAGGTTCCTCATTAGTTTTATTATTACATAAGGTTCTTCTCACCATAAAATTTTCTCTAGCCTTAGGTCCACTTGGTGAACTCTCAATGTCCTCTTCAATCATAGCATTTCTATTACCTTGCCGACTTTTAGAGGATCTACATTCAAAAGATCTATGCCCTTCTTTACCACATCTGAAACAATTACCATGAAAACCACCTCTACAATAATAATTTCCTCTTCCTTGGTATGAACTACCACCTTTCCACTTGGTCTTTTCTTTTTCATCATTCTTCCATTCAGATTTGCCTTTATCTTGCACAAAATTATCAAATTTACCACCTTCACCATAAGATCTACCTCTACCTCTCTGAATCTACCACCTTGACCTCTTTTTCTTTATTCATGCTTCTTTGTCAATATATATCAACTTTTGATGCATATTGATATGCTTCTTCCACACTTTTTAATTTCAAAAAACTCATTTCATCTTGAATTGTAGATCTCAATCCATTTATGTACCTTGCAATTTTCTCAACATCATCATCCACATGTCTAGATCTGATGTCCAATCTATAAAAATTCTCATATAATCTTTCATAGTCATGTCTTTTTGTCTCAAATTTTGCATCTTTCTCAACAAGCTAACATGGTAATCAACAAGAAGGAATTTATTCTGTACCTTGTTCACCATCTTCAACCAAGTCTTGATCTTTTCCTTTCCCCTCCTTTTTCTATCAGTTTGCAAATTCTCCCACCATAGTGAAAGCATGACCTTTCAACCTAGTAACTACAATTTTCACCTTCCTATTATTAGGACTATTTTCATACTCAAATAAATTCTCCATATTAGAGATCCAATCCAACACAAAATTGGTGTTTAGCTTTCCATCATAAGGAACAATGTCTACAATAGGCTTTGAATGTGCCCTAGATAATACTCCCAATAATATTTCCTCATCTTGATATTCTTCTAGTTCTAAATTAGGGTTTGGTGCTACCACTTCATCATCACCCACATCCTCAAGATGTGCTCCCCTCCTTTGGGCTATCTCCACAACATTTAATCTGAATGTAGTTTTTCTCAATGCATCTAGCATGGCATTATTGAAATTTCCTCTACCACAAACCATATTTACAAATTAGGTTCCTACAAGATTGTAACCCTCTACAAGTTATTAGTCAAATTTGTAGATTTTCAACCCTACAACCAAATCTAAAACATGGTTCTATAGGATCCAAGGTCTCAGTACAAACTGCCTCAAACTTCGGTGATCTGTTTGCACACTCAAGAACAACTGAGCTCTGATACCACCTAATGCAAGGAAGGCATAAAATAACTAGGGCAAAAGGCACATCCAAAAATCCAAATCAACCTTATAGAGTTAATGAAACAAAATAAAACACACAAGGAGAACAAAATCACAGAGAGAACAATATTCTTTTATTGGTTCATCAAATGATCAGTGTACATGCCCAGCTATAAGGCCTTCTAGGTTATGGCTAGATACAAAATACATTCAATATCTAAGATCTAGCTTTAAATTCACATTTCTAGACACATATTCCACTAACTTTTCAAAATCTCTCATTGCTACTTAACTCTAAGCCTAAACACCCTATTTATACTTGCCAAAATGGCTTATAAATCATTCTAAAAAATTATATAATAAAAAGGGTGACTCAAAAATAGTTTGGACACATCCCAAGAAAATATCTTATCATAAATGTCATAATTGAAATAAATCCCACAAGTCAGCTTGCACCAAAAATGCAAAAAACGCATCCAAAATACTGATGCTCAACATAAATAGGAAACCTCGACACATGAAGGATCACTTAGCATACACTAGATAAATCAGCACATGAAGAATAGCTCGACACACACTATGGAACTTGGCACACACTTTAGAGTGAGATGGGATAACATGTTAATCTAAGTGTTAACATGATGTGAGATAACCTCAACTCAGCTTAAACTACAAAATTATTGGCACTCAATAATTGCTACAACTAGGCAATGACTATAACTCATAAACAACTGGTAGAATGAACACAAATGAGTAGGATAACATGTCAATCCATGATGCTCCTGCATCATTTTGACACCTAACAAGGTATTGTACAATGTTGAGGACTCAATTTTTAAGAATAAAGAGTAGTTTCTTTGTCAAATTGGCATATTTTAAGCCTAGGAAGGGGTCCCATAGTGTAACAGCAAGGACATGGTCCAAAATAACCCTTCCTAATATTTTCATATTTTTTAGACAATCCAAACGAGTATCCAAATCTATTATTTATTTTCCTAACATTTTAGGAAATTTGGGAGAAAAATGCAAGAGGACAAGCATCTAGGTGTCATTAGCCCTATTAGGTGAACTTTCTAGTTTCCTTATAAATCCATATAAGTTGGAAGATAATTGAATATTCTTTTAAGCAGATGTTATCATCAAACCAATGGAAAATAGTTCAAGAGAAAAAATTATAGCCACAACAAGAAATTTAGTGCACAAATTTATAATAATAATAATGTACAATATTTATATCTCTTATCAGTTTTATATACAAAATTTGGCATCTACATATGCACATCACAGTGAAGTTGCAACATTTTGCATAACATATATACAAAATTTTCAAAATTATTTTACCATATGTATAATGATTCATCTATATAGCACATGATCAATCAACAAAACTTTCTAGATGAGCTCTAACTCTTATTGTATCAATTATTTCCTCAAGATTAGATTCACATACTTTTCACAACTTCTTGTTAAAAGGCCTACCATGATATAGTATCAATTGAATATTTGATGCAACTGTAATGTTAGAGTAATGAAGAGTATGTTTGTATTCCTCAAAATCTTCAAATAACCACGTACTAGAATTATTGATAGGGTACCTACATTTAATTGTAAAGATAATTTAAAGTCAAAATTTATACATTATATGTAACAAATTGACTTAAAGAGATCTTCATAGAAGGGGACAAAAATATACTACCTTTTAAGCCATGTGTCTATCACAAAGATAGATCCTATCCTCACCATAAATGGTTGACCATCAATTTTCTTTTGGCTTCAATCACTGACATAGAAAGTAATAAGTTCCTTCATCATTATTTTCATATGCAATAACTGCATATACATGACTTACATTATATAGAAGGATAAGTTAATGCCAAAATTGAAAGTAATATATTTTAACCAATAATTAAATTGATAACTTAGTACCTAGTTCAAATAGATTAGATACATACTCAAAATATGTTGATGCTTTAATCCAGTTGAGGTGTAGTGTTGTAGGAAGTTGATATGAATCAATTGGATGCAAAGGTCTACATGACCATTACTCAACTCACTCTTTTGATTCACATTCATCCCATAAATGATGCATATAAGAAGAGGAAAATCATGCAAGCTTTCTATTATGAATAGCTAGTGATGCTGCATTTGAACTTCAACATGAATGCATCTCACTTGATCCTATAAGTGTACAACAATCTTGCAAATTTTTGATGTTAGGTTCATGTATCAACCAAAATTATCTAGAAACTATAGACTTACCTATATTACCTAGTCCCATCACAGAATTGCACCATTGGACAATTGTTTTAACATTTCTTAATGTTGTGCTACCTTTATACTTTAGTTTCTCTCTACTAAGTGCTCTTTTCACACATGCTCTAGCACCATCATGTTATCTCTTTCCATGTCCCACCTTAGTGAAATTCCAAAAATGTTGCACTCCATTTGCTACAATGCTTCTTTCACTACTAGTTTAAGATGTTCTTAACTCCAAAGTTCTCATTGTCTCTCTCAATTTCATAATTTTAACCATTTCAACAATACGTTTACATCTTCCACTTTGATTTAATTTTTAAAAATAATTATTCCAAATCTTTTGAACAATTCTCCTAAAATTTCTTTGTAACATTTTATCATGAGTTGTATTCAAAATATTTTTATCAATGTCAAAGAAACTTTGGCTTTCTAAAAATTATTCTTGGACATGTTGATGTACGTGCATTCTCTATATTTTCATTACTTAAATATTGTACATTCATCATTTCAACTTGAGGTGTCACATTAGGGGCATTAGGTGATGTTAGCATATTTTTTATAATCATTTCATTTGTCAAATTAGGTGCATTTGTGACATCAGTATCAATAGGTAGATTTTCATCACTTACATTGGAGGCATTTGATGATGTACCTTCACATGATCTTCTCATACACTTCCTTGTTTGTTCCTTTACTGCCTCTCATTTTTCAATAATTCCTGTCTTGTTACTTCCCATGATTGCAGATGCAAATTACCCTACAAACAATAACATAAATAAAATACATAATGAAATTTAAAACTAAACAAATTTGCATCATTATTTTATGCTCAATCACAAGATACAAACATAAACTAACATGCGAACACAAGAAAATAGAGTTCAAAATCATTTCTTCCAAGATAATTACCCTATAAAAATAACATGAATAAAATCCATAATCAAATACAAAATTAAACAAATTTCCATGATTATTCTATGCTCAATCACAAGATACTAACATAAAATAATATGTTGGCACATGAAAATAGATCAAATTTAGCATTCTTAAGCACAAATAATATGATACTTGCATACCTAGTACATAAATACATGTGAAACAATTGTAGAATCTCATGGAACGTACTAAAACAACATACTAATTGCTGATATGCTATTTTATTTATAGTTTTTAATAACTTGATCAAGTTATTTAGTCTTGACTAAATTATCCATATGGACTAATAACTTAGTTGTGTTTTGCAAAACCCAATCAGGTTATGTATTAATACTACACAAAGAGAGAGAGAGAGAGAGAGAGAGAGAGAGAGAGAGAGAGAGAGAGAGAGAGAGAGGGAGAGAGAGAGAGAGAGAGAGAGAGATTTTAGGGGTTAGTGAGAGGGGGCTTTGGAGTTACTCAGAGAGAGAGAGAGAGATCACTCTTAGGTTATAATTTAGTGAGATAGATATCTTAATATATTTTTTTATTTCTTTCGTTCTTTTTTAATTTTAATTTTTTGTGTGTGAGAGAGAGGAGAGAAAGAATCACAAAAATGTTAGCATTTATGTTTACCTATTTATTGCATATTTGGGAAACAATTACTACCTATTTTTGACTATGCTTAATTCAAATTGATGTAAAAAAACAAATTTATGTCATAGGATTTATTTATCTATATTATGATTTAGAGCTCTTCAATAGCTTTCCAACACATTTTGAATGGAGCCAATTGGACTCTGTATGTGAATGTTATGGCCTCCAGAGTAAAGCCTACTTTACTTTTAGATCTTCAAAACCTAACTAGGTTTTGAATATGTTAAATTTTTTCTTCAAAAATTGATTAGGTTTTGGATGCATTTTTTAATTTTCATAATCCAATTGGATTATTTGAATCCAAAAAACTCGATCGAGTTATGGCTTGATGATAGCCTAGGGAAACAACCCAAAGGCTTGGGAAATTGTTTTCCCTCCATTTTTTTCCTTTAGACATTTTTTCACCTTCTAAGATGAATTCTCATCTTTTCCTTCTTCAAGTTTGCTAATAGTGAAGTGGGTATCTCTAAAATAACCATCATAGTCTTAGACATCTCTTAGCTTTCTAACCATTTTTTTTTTCAATTTTTCGACATCATTAACATTGTAAACTTTAATTACTTTTACCAATGCCTTGACATTCCTAAAAGACATATGTCTACCAAATTTTTATAAATTTTGATATACTTAACAAAATTTAAAATAAATTACACATTAGTGTTCTATACTTTATTCTACATAGTTACTTCTTTTTTTTTTTTTCTATTTTTGATTATTTTGATGCAAGTTATGCTCAACACACAAACATGTACCAAAGTTTCAGGATGTAGGCAGTTCAATAATTCATAAAAAATAAAAATACTCATCAAAAGATTATAAAAAAATACACAACTTGTAGATATGAATCTTAACTATCATCTTTCAAAAAGTATTTGCAAAATACTCACTATAACTATGCCTTTTGTGTTGTATACGAAAATAAATATGTTATGTTTTCTATAAAAAATTAAGATTTTTGTTTGTGTGCACATGTTTTGACCCATATAATCTTATCCATTTAGTAAAAACTCTAGTAGTTTAGAAAGTAGATTCAGTGTACTACAATTTATGTGTTTTACACATCTTGTCATTGTGAGTAGATGACCGTTAACCATCTTGTCCAAGTTCAGGTTTATCTGATTTAAGAAAACAAAGGTGCCTACTTATGCCCCCCTTTTTATACACCATCTTGGTGCACTCACCCAAGAGATACATAGTAGTATGGATTAGGAAATTTACATAGATGTGAGAAGGATGGCATAGATTTCCTTTGGATTCCCTTTGAAATTGCATTACTACAAGGCGAAGGGATAGCAGGGGTGAAGAGGTGCATGGACTAGGAGAGATGCAACTTATTTTTAACCAATCTTTTCAAGACAAATTAATCCTTTGATGAGGGGCTCTAGAAATTCTATTGGTTGGGCAAATTGGTTGCCAAAGAATGTTACCCTCACAGGAACCCATGGACATTTGTGGATTAAGATAGCAAATGGAGTGATTTGTGATTATTCTTAGAGGTTTAAGGGATGGAACATTCACATTAATGTTAGCCAAAATTTTGACATCTACAAAGTTAGTGAAATTTTCTTCTATGCCTCTAAAGCCTCCCAAAGAGTCCCCAATTTGTTGTAGAATATTTTCATGGAGAAGTTGCATAGGCAAATTTTTGAAGGCAGCCCATTTCATTAATTTATGATTATCAAAATTCTGAGAATTAGAATCACATTTCCATTCAAAGAATTTTACATGTTGACCTTCTAGAAAGAGTGAAGCCTCATAAAGAAATTTATTTTTTGAGTTTAATGGATTTACACTAAATAAAGATAATGTTATTAGAGATATGAGTAATACTTATCTAGTCATTGAACACTATTATCATTCGCACAAAGAATTGAGTTGGAATGGGGCTCGAGCCACTCCACTTTGCAAATAAACACTTCGATTAACATTGTTGCCAATGATTTTACAACTTTACATTACTAATTATTAGGGTTTGGTGATCCTTATCATTTGTTTGAAATGCCTTCATCACTAGGGGATTTTCCCTATTGCCATTACAAATTAAGGGAATTTTTGTTTGAGGGTTTTGATCAATGTTATCCCTCCTTTGCATATCAAAATTAAGGTATTCTAATATATCCAAGAGAAACATTGGCAGAATCGATCCCTTTCTTAGCCTTTGTTAAGTTTTTTAAGTAAGAAGACACCGGGATTGAATGATCCCATTCTATCTAAGTACTCTAAATATACTTTAATCTATATTTAGATAGCTCTATGCATTTTGTTGGTTGCTTCTAAGTACATTTTTTCTTAAGTAAATAAAACTAATGAATATTTGGTTGGCTGATATGCCTTGATCAAATCTCCCCTACGTGTCCAAACATGACATGTTGATAAGCATGGCAATGGCAATAAAATTGTTTTGCGTGGCTGTAATAGTAATAACATTGGCAATGGCAAGTATTGTAGAGGCCATTGGTGCGAAGGCAATGGTGATTGTGGCGAATTTTATAGATTGCATAAAATTTATGAGTTTGGTTTGGTTGTAATAATGTTTTAGAGTTCAAGTAATACAATAAAGACATATATTGTTAAATTATAGAATCTTTGTGTAATTAAGCTGAGAGGCTTCCTACAATCTTCAATGTAAACATCTTCCATTTTGAAAAAGAAATTGACTTCATTTACATGTCAGAAAAACAAAATAGAAATATGCATTTTTTTATTACTATGATTTTTATGGAATATGATTTTTTAAAAATTTGTACATGGTGAAATAAATCATTGTCTAAATTTGATTTGCTGATTTTTCAGTCTCATAAAACTTCTATGTATTAATATCAAGACATAGTATATATAAAAATAAATACAATAGTTTATTCATGAAATTTTCGTAATACACTATTTACTAAATTTATATTAATTCTTTAGAAAATTAGATACCTCTTGGCTTATTTTTAAAAAAGTTGAATTAAATTTTTAGATATGCTAGTATATATCATTTATTCAATTAGTTCATTACTATAAAATTAATCAAGTTAGAAAGAAGTTGATTTTTAATAGGTATAAATATGCATTTTTTACATCTATAGTTTTAATTGTTAGTATGTATGTTTATTCAACTTTATTTACATCTATAGTTTTAATTGTTAGTATGTATGTTTATTCAACTTTAAATTCCATTCAGTTAGAAAATCATAGTAGTTACAAAGGAAATTGTCACTTCATATGGTATTTTATTTTTCATTACGTTTATGTATTATTTTTTGAGAAGTAGCTTGTAATGTAGTATATTACTTTATAGGAAGTAGTATAGATATAAGAAAAATAATTATGTTTTATTGTGGAATATTTGACTTTATTAAGTTTATTATATTTAACAATGTTATGATAACAATATTTTATGTTGTATATAATGGACATAAATAAAATAAATATGATTATTTTTTATTATGTAGTATTCTATTTTCTTACAATAACTAAATATATATAAGGAAGATGGTTATCTTTAATTTTGTTCTTATTATTTATTTTATATTATATTTTTTTCTACATAATCAACCAAAGTTATAGTCACTAATCTGTCAATTAATTGCTCTTCATCTTGAGATCTTTGTGTTTATGATAGTATTGTATTGGACAATATGTATGTACGTATGTCTTAGTTTTTGTTTCTTTGGCTGTTATATATGAGACTTTATTGCTAACACTAATATCTATATAAATGTATTTGCTACATCATTATAAACAACCTTTTCTTAATATAATACAATATTCTAGTCTGAATGTAGCGACAATTGTGGTGAACCGAGATAAATTTGATGTTATGTTTTCTTTTGTTTAATTTATTAATTATGCTGAGAGACATTTTATGCAATGGCAGAATGCCCAACACGAGAATATGTCAAAATAGATTCCTTGTCAACCAAAAAGAAAGTGGAGGAGTTACAAAATCCTAAATTAAATATTAAATTATTAAATCATAAAATAAAATAAAACATTCCCAAAATAATTGCTAGTCAAAAAAATAGAAGGCCAAATGGTGGCGAAATAATAAACTTAAAAAAGTAGAACCCAAAAAAATAGGGTTTAAAAACTAGGTCTCAAAAAATAGAGCCAAACTAATAAGACCCAAAAAAAGAGAGGCTGAAATAATTTCATTGAAAATTTAATTATGATTCTTTATTTTGTTAAATATAATTTTGCATGCACATTCATGTATGTTTTTTGTGGGGATGAAGTGAATTTGAAACAAATTTGTGAAATGTTAAGGGATGTCCATTTGGGGATATGAGGAGCCTCTCACAAGTTATAAAATAAAGGTTCTTCATTTTGTTTTAATTTTATGTTTTTGGAGTAATTTTTTTGTATGTGAGATTTCTATTTTTCATTTTTCATTTTTTTAGTTAGATTTAGATTCAAAATAGTCATAATATTCTATTTTGATTTAGATTTAGATTTTAATTAGTTTCATTTAGATTAAAATTGCATTCAAAATTATTTAGATTTACATTTAATATTTTAGTCTTGCATGTTTGATTTAGATTTAGAATTGCATTTAAAATCTATTTCATTTATATGTTTGATAATTTTTTATATTTTATATTTTTATTTTTTTGCATATTTTGAATGTGCATGTTTCATATTAGTTTTAGCTTTTGCATGTTTCAAATTAGTTTTAGATTTGCATATTTCAAAATAGTTTTGATTTGCATGTTTTAGATTTCAATGTTTCACGATAGTTTTACATTTTCATGTTTCAAAATGTTTAAATTTTCCTATTTCAAAATTAAATTTTATTAATAATGTGGATGGCAATGCTGTTGTATCAATGAAGTTTATATTCTATCAAAGCTAATGATTTATTTAAAATAGATGAATTTTATAATTATAATATATTTTATCATTATTTAATTAGATTACAAATGCATTTTATTTATTTTTCATTATTATATTAATATATAACATTTATGTTTCTAATGCTTTAAACGTGGAAGGCAATACCATCATATTTCAATCATTACAATATAAATGTTTTATTTAAAATATCTTTGATTTTGATTACACAAGAGGTGTTATATACAATGGTAGCACAAATGTCTAGCATGAGAATATGCCAAAATAGATCCCTCATCAATAATAAGAAAATGGAGCAATCACAAACTTTTAAATTAAATATGAAATTATTAAATCATAAAATTAAAAAGATTTTTCAAAATAATAGTTGGCTGAAATAATAGGAAACTAAATGGAGACAAAAATAATAGGCCTGAAAAAATAGAACTCGAAAAAATAGGGCCCATAAAAAAGGCCGAAATAATTTCATTAAAAATTTAATATGATTTTTTTTATTATTAAATATGATTTTGCATACACATTCATGCTTCTTCTTTTTTTGTGGGGAGTGGGGGAATTTGAAACAAATTCATGGAATGTGAAGAGACATCCATTGGGGGATATGAGGAGTCACTCTCAAGTTATAAAACAAAGGCTCCTAATTTCATTTTTTTTTATTATGTTTTAGTAGGAAGGAAGAGGTGGAGATTATTGGAGGATTAGATTGGAGTTTTTGAAGAGTAGACTAAAGTTTTTGAATTTTTTTTTTCATAGTGACATTTTCAAAAAAAAATTATATTTTCATTTAGATTTAGATTTAGATGTAGATTTAGATTCAAAATTAGTTATAATACTTTACTTTGATTTAGATTTAGATTTTAATTAGTTTCATTTAGATTTAGAATTGTATTCAAAATTGTTTAGATTTTGCAATTAATGATTTATTCTTGCATGTTTGATTTAGAAATTTACATTCAAAATCTATTTGATTCATATATTTTATAATACTTTTCATTTGCATATTTTTAAATGTGCATGTTTCAAATTAATTTTAGATTTTCTTGTTTCATATTAGTTTTATATTTTGCATTTTTCAAAGTATTTATATTTTCATGTTTCATGATTAAATTTTATAATTAATGTAGATGACAATGCCACCATATGAATAAAACTTGTGTATTATCAAAGTTAGTGATTTATTTAAAGTAAATGAATTATATATTTAGTATATATTTTATCATTATTTAACATTATTCATTTAAAAAAATTATGTTAATCACTAATACTTTTATATTTTTCTTATTTATATATGTTGACGTTTGTTTATATGTTTGCAGGTTACTATTTGAGTTATGAATTCCTTGACCAGAGAATCAAACATTATTGATACTAGCCTAAATACTTTAGTGACCTCAAATGATTTCTTTGAGACAAAGTTTGGCAAATGCTTACAAATGGTTAAAGAGTTGAACACAACTATAATTAAATTTGTAGTGAAAACAATATTTCCAATTGACTATCTTGAGGAAACAAAAGTCATGCAAATGAAAGATGCAAACAAAATCCTGTGTGACACATTTGTCAAAGTAGATGGGTTTCCCTCAATGATGAAAAAAGTCATTCAAAATCATTGTTCAAATAAAGGTTGTAGTATAATCCTAATCATTCAAAAAATGTTACATGTATTTACACCATTATAGAGAAATGTTTTATACATAGTTCATTCTTTTCACTAGTTTTAAACTTTTACTACTTTTAATTAGTTGTATTGGGAGTTGTGGTTCCCCATTGTTCTGTGTAACTTTCATAAAGAAGAGAACAAGAAGAAGAAAAATCTATAAAAGTTGTCTTTAATGAACATGATTGCTAAATATGTTAATTAATAAATAAAATAATAAGTCTACATCGATTTTGTTCATGATAGGCATGTTTATTGATTATAATTTTTAATTATTGCAATAAAACGTGCATTAGCACTATTAAAAATTCAACAATATATAATGTTCTTGCATCATGGAGATATATTTTCTATAAAGTTTTTTCTTATCTATTCTTTCATTCTTTTTACATCATCAAAATAGTTGTGTTGGGAATTAGAACTCCCCTTTCATGAAAAACATACAATTAAATTTTTCCACTATTCGAGTCATTTTTAAAACCTATATCCCAATTTTGACCATAGTTCTACTCCAACACTACACCTAAATCATATGCTTCCCTTAACCATGTCCCTTATGTTAGTGTAATATTTATCCACTTATCAACCCTAAACATAACAATAACTATCATATAAATGAAATTATAAATGTTCGATCCTAATTCTATCTCACATAACAATAAGTGTCATATAAATGAAATTATAAACATTGGATCCTAACTCTAACTCTAACTCTACATGTGACCATACTAATCATTTAGTTAGTCATATACATAATCTTATCCTTATAGTTAAGTTACTAACTAGAAATATTATTATATTTTTAATAGGGAGGAATACAGACAGAGAGAGAGAGAGAGACAGAGAGAGAGAGAGAGAGAGAGAGAGAGAGAGAGAGAGAGAGAGAGAGAGAGAGAGAGAGAGAGAGAGAGAGAGAGAGAGAGAGAGAGAGAGAGAGAGAGAGAGAGAAGATTGATTAAAATAAATCTCTCTCGAGAGTGGGAAGGCATGGGAGAGGGAGGGAGCACATTATAAAAAAGGGTAATAATATGTGTCACAATACAACTAATCATAGGCATTATAATATGAGTAACCCACATTAAAAATTAATTGACATTTACCCTAACACTGACCTAAATTTTAATAATATCACTAAGATCAACTGTAATTAGAGTACTTACCCCAAAAATAACATTAACCACAATAATAACATAAACCCTAACTCTAACTCTTACACTAATCCTAACTCCAAATCTAACTCAACTCTAGATCTAGCTCTAATTGTAACCCTAACCCTAATTCTAACCCTAAATCTAATCCTAATTAAAACCCTAAAGCTAATTCAAACTCTAATCCTTACCCTAATTCTAACCTTAACTCTAACTCTAACTTTAACTCATCCCTAACTTAAGTTCTATGCCTAACCCTAACCCTAACACTAACTCTAACCTTAGTTATAAATCTAACCCCAATTCTAACCTTAACCCCAATTTTAAGTTAATGCTAGTTACTCTAGCCCTAACCCTATCCCTACCCCTAACCCTAACCCTAACCCTAACCCCAACTCTACCTCTAATGATTATGTGAACCCTAACTCTAACTCTAACTCTTACTCTAACCCTAACCCCAATTTTGACTCTAATTCTAACCCCAATTCTAACCCTAACACTAACACTAATGTTAATGCTAACACTAACACTAACACTAACACTAACCCTAACACTAACCCTAACTCTAATCATAACCCTAATGTTAATGCTAACTGTAACTCTAACTATAACCCTAAGGCTACCCTAACTCTAATCCTAAATCTAACTCTATCCCTTATTGTAAGACTAACTCTAACTCTAACTCTAACTCTAACTCTAACTCTAACTCTAACTCTAACCCTTATTCTAACTCTAATTCTAACTATAACTCTAAATCATACCCTAACTATAATTCTAAACCTAATCCTAATTCTAACCCTAACTATATTTGTAACCCTAATTTTAGCCCTAATACTAATTTTTACCCTTACCTAACCTCAACTCTAAGTCTAATCTTAATTGTATATGTAACCCTAATTCTAAGCTTAACCCTAACCCTAACTCTACCTCTAACTCTATCTCTAACTCTGAATCTACTTATACCCCTAACCCTAACCCTATGTAACCCTATCTCTAATTCTAATTCTAACCCTAACCCCAATTCTAACCTTAATCCTAACCTAATTCTAACCCTAACTATTGGCCTAGTTTTTCATCCTTTATAATTTTTTTACATCCTATAGTGAAAAACCTCTAGTCTCATGTGTAAGATTGTGAAATGTTCAAAATCCTTGTAAGTGTGCCCTAACTTTTCAAATTTTTAGGAATTGAATTTTTATAAATTTTCGTGAGAAGTTTGTAATCTTAAGGTTTTGTTTCTTTACCCTTTTCCTAGAGTTTATTTTTACTTTTCTACAATTTGTAAACCTTTCTTTTTAAACCCTTCCTTAACCATAGTTTCACATTTAATATTTTCCTTTGAACTTAATGAATTTTTTTATTCATTATGATTAACCTTTGTCAATTGTTGATCTTTGAAAGATCAACTATGATTGCATGTGTGCATTAAAAATTTGCTTGACTTTTAGAAAATGTAGGCAAGCACCATTGTGCCATGTAGCATTTCCTGATGTTAAGCATTTTCCATGTGACACAAAGGACCATATTGTTTTAACTTTTCATGGATATCAATGATCGTAAGAGCACATTTCAATGGTGAGTTATCCCATTGGTTGAGATGAGTAGTAAGGTTACTTTTGGTAAAACTTTTGATCTTTAAAAGATCAATGATAGACATAGCATTGCTTCATGAAGATGAGCAGAGTTTAAAAAAATGGTAAAGCACCCTAGCAAAATGTGTCTTTAGTGACTTCACGAAGGATGTTAATATAGTTCAAAAGAAATAAGATATGAACATTGTTGATCTTTGGAAGATCAATGGATAGTGCTTACCTACAATGTGAACATGCTCAAAGTTTAGTTAAAGCGAGAAGTGCCTACATGCCACATGTACTAGGATGAGGTCATATGCCTCTAGCTAAATACAACTAATAGTATAACCATGCTAACTAGGCTATAAAAAAGGTAAATTGTATAACACCGTTAATCTTTGGAAGATCAATGAAGGGTGCTTCACTACAATATGAATGTAAAGGAACTTTAACCAAAGTGGTAAAGTGCCTACTTGTCATGTAGACAAGTGGGGCCAACTTCTTAGAAGGATGTCAAGTCATGCCAGGGTGGAAAATCATGGTGATATGGAGTGAAGTGATTGGTAAGATAGTCCATATGTTGCTAAATTGGAAAATGACAATACTAATGGGTTCGTATTTTTAAAACTAGAGTTATGAAGATCTAAGGATTTTCTTAGTCATCAATCTTTGGAAGATCAATGATCATTGCTAGATATGATTATAGAGGGTGTATCTGAGGGGAGGGCCATTGCACCAACACAATATTAAGACCAGGTCATTGCCTTTAGTCATACAAAACACCCCTGAGCCCTTGTTGAAAAAATATTTTAATCCTAGGGCACTGGCCTTATATTTCTCTCTTTGCAAAATCTTTGGTATGGATGAACAAGATAACAACCCAAGCTCTATTGTTCTTATTATCAGTCAAACTCTACAGTATGGAATGAGTTCAATTTTGGATTTTGCTACCTTCTTAGGTGAAGAAATTCATAATGGTCTAATTGGAATAGCATAGGCTAAATTCAATAGGCCCTTCTGTTGGTATAGAATGTTAATGTATATCTATCTATATAAAGGATTTACCTTCTTCTACAAAGAGATGAAACTAGAGTTGGAAAGAGATGTAGAAAGACTCTTGGCTCAATTATGGAGTGCAAACATGACATAGGAGGTCACTGGTGCCAACTTTGTTAGATTTGACAGGCATTTTTCTTCAAGGCTCAGATTATTGTTGAGAGAGGATAGCCCTAGAATACCACAGTCCCTATTAGAATTAATAAGACCTAAAGATCATGCCAAAGGGCTATTGGTGAGTCATAATTGGGGAGATATCATTCCCTATGCTATTTCCATAACAGGTGCCTTTAAGGGTAGAAATTGATGAATTATAATGGAAAATCAGATCAGTTGAGGAGAGGGACTTGCTAGGAAAATCCAAATGTACTTTCTTTCTAATGATTATTGTCATTCATGATTTTGTGTTTATTAGGAAGGGATGGAGAAACTTGGGGGAATTTTTAGATAAATATCAGATGGCCCAATTTCATGCCCATTTTTTTGAATTAGAGGGACTCTATGACCTCCTCAGGGAAAGGATTAAGGATAAGGTTCAAATATAAACTATATATTTTCTTGAGGGCATAATCAGAAATAAGTTCTCATTGTAAGAACAAGAGGTTAGAAAAGATAGGTGGATAGTTTATAGTAAAATCTTGGACTTCATAAATGCTTTTGAGCCAAAATATGATCGCTTAGTAGATAAAACAAAATTGGGGAGTGAAAATAGATATGTTAATTAATAACTTTTCTGGGATCATGCAAATAATAAATAAGAAAAAGGAAATTATAGAAAAAGCACATCTTAATAGGGCTATTGAGGTCGAGAGAAGACTAGCCAGCAAAAATGATTGTGACCTCGGGACAATATACACTTCAAAGAAAGGTTGGGTATGTAGTGGCCCATAACATATAATATGTTCGTCCACACAAGTGGCCAAGTTTTGAAAGCCCTATTGACACACATGCACCTAGAAGTAGAGAATAGAGCAGGGTTCACCTTCTCATGCAGAAGAATATTCACCATCCCAAACTACACACATAATAGATGATGAAACATCTCTGAGAGAATAGTTGAGGCAAATTGGAGGGGAAGGGGATATTGTAATTGCAACTGCTAATATTAAAGGAGTACCTGAAGAGCCTCTTGTGCCATCTTTTGATCTCACTATTTTTTACTATAGAGGTAAAGAAATAGACCCTATGATTGCATAGGCTTTCAAAAAATTCATCAATTGATGATGAAAACTCTGTAAACTCAAGAGCCTTTGCACAATTTTTATGGAGAAGAAACATTGATAATTTTGAGACTAAGTGTAAATCAATAAAAGCAAAGAAACCAGATAGGTTGGACTCCAAAATTGAAGATAATGTTAAAGATAACTTCATAGAAGAGTTTTCGCAACTAACCCCTAAAAGGGGAAGAAAACTTTTGAGAACCTCAGGAGTTCTGATTTTACCTAAGTGGGACATACCCAATGCTATAATTTTTTATTCTGTTAGGAAGGAAAAGGATATTCATTTTTAAAATGAGGAGAAAATTTTGCAAGCTCATAAAGATTTAAAGTATAGCAATGATCACCAAGCATTTTTGATATGGTCTATTGAGAAGAGAGACAAAACTAGGCTACAAAAAATTTCAAGTGTTGAGCATAGTGGTAGTCTCATTATTTATAGAGAAGATGATGTAGATAGTGAAAAGGTATCTAAATTTTCTAGGGAGATGATGGATTTTGGGGTAGTAGTTGCTAGAAATGATAAAGGTAAATTCTTGGAACTCAATGCCAAGTTTGAAGAAATATTAAAGGCATATTAGGAGAGAGGGAACATGATACATCAGCTAGAAACTTAGGTATCCCAAATGGATAAACAATTAGGAAAAAGAAAATTGGGAGAATCTAGCAGGACCCAAATTACTTATCCTTATCCACTAGTGGAACCTTTTAAATCCACTCCTCATGTTGAAATTCCAGATTCTCCCCAAAGGCCCAAATTTTATACTACAAAAGACTTTGAAGAAGAAAAGAGTAAACTATGGGTGTTACATGTGGAGCTAAATGTGAAATATGAAGATAAGCTAAGGCAAGCTCTCATGTATTTAGTTAATAAAATTTGTTAACCATCATTTAATGCGCAATTAAAAAAGGAAAAAAATACATGGGATGAGATAAAGGTGAGTGATGAAGTCTTGAAGCCAATTGTCAACAAATGGAGTAAAAGGAGCAAAGGTGTTACTCTTTTATGTTTTTTTGTCATCAATTTATCCTTTGAATATATAGAAAAAACTTATGACATGACCAATGATCTCTCAAAATTTGATGATAAAAGAGTTAAGTTACAAAAGAGAATCATTAATTATCTTAAAAAATATTAGAGTATTAATTTTTAACTCTTCTCACATGCCATTGATAAAAGGGATAAATTGAAAAATAAAGAGGAATAGGCTTACTAATTGAATGACTTATTTTTCCTTCAAATGAATAAGGTCATAAATGAGAAAGGAAATGCATGGTGGGTAGTTACAATTGAAGAAATTGTAAAGGTGCGGTTATTTTATGATTGTTTGAGGAGAAATTTTGCTGAAATTGATAGAATTAGGGAATATGTAATTAAAAAGTAGTAGGATATTCTAAGCTTTAATTAGCTAGATGACATACTTTTTAACAAGTGCATGGCAGAATTTGTCCATCCTAAATAGTTAGAACTTGATTAGACTGATGATGATCAAGATGAAATTCAAATAATTGATACATTAGTACAAGCAAAAGAGGACAAGAATAGGAAACTAGTTTTAGTTGCCACAATAGAGGTTCAAACTAATAATATAAAAACAAAAGAATCAGATGTAATTGTGATTTTGGTAGTATGTGATGACATGGATGAAAATTCTTGAGTTAAAGTAACTTTATATACATATGAGCTAGACCCATCACATGTAGTTCCATTAGCTACATCTTTCTAGGATCTGCAACAACATTGAAACCAATTATGAAATCCTTAGTAGTAAAAATATGTAGTAGAAAGTGGTCCCACCAAAGAATATTCATGATGAAAACATTTTGTTGCACAAAAATTTTGTTTTTGTGACAGTAACAATGTTGATATTTTTCTTTCTCAAGGACAACTATCAATATCTTCTATGCTTGAAGCTTGTTGCATCTCACACTATTTAATTGAGATTCTAGGGCTAGAATAAGGGTCCAAGTCATCATAGTATTTTTAGTTTTACTAAGATTTGTTTGGTCCAGTTATCCTGATATGAACTCTTTGATGTATTTTCTTTGCAAATTCTAAGAATACATTTTCATCCATGATTATGATATCTTATTTTGAGTTGTTCTTAGTATTGTCTAATGTTGTATAATTTTCAACAAGATCAATGCAAAGATGAAACTATCCCCACTATCTTTTATCTCTAAATCTTGTCTCCATTCTTAGTGACTAGTTATTTTGAGATTGTGTGCGTAAAGCTTATTAAGTTTAATGTAACTATTATAAGTTGTGTGTTGATTCATTATTGTTGTTGATTGAATGAATTGAGTAAATGCTTCAATGAATATGATAGGATATCCATGCATTAGGAAGGATTTATGTAAGAATGAGTTGTAGAGAGAATTGTTGATTATATTGGTTGTAATGCAATTAATTAGATCAAAAAATTGGATAGACTCTGAATCCCAATGGATGAGGCACTAATCAACCATTTCAATAAGCGTATGAAAAGATCATAGATAAATGTCAAGAAAAAATCTAAAAATCAATATCAATTTTACTTTAAATGTTTGAAGAATGTAAAAGTTGGTTAGCACTTGTTTACATTTAACCTCTAAGTCTTAGTTAGTTGGTATTGCCCAAAATTATATGTAGATCTAAGAAGAATTATGACCAATCTGCTATAAGGGATGAGTATTGTTATAAAATGTCATGGAATGAATGAAATGTGAATGTAATATTAGGTTATAAATCTTCTATCCCTTAGGTGCACCTGTCTTTGTTTTGCAGATCCAAAAGAGTATTAAATCTTACATGATTTTTTTGAAGTTGGGTCCAGATCTGAAGAACATATAGTTTTTTACAAGAAGTAGCTAATCCTTAGGTTAGTGTAATCTTCAACATCTTGGTATTAATTTTTATGTTTCTTAGTTGTGCAAAAACACCAACAAAATGGTGACTATATTAGGGATTTGTACAACACATACTTGCATGTGAAGTTTACTATAGTTTCTTTGGTTGTGTCAGTATACATTTTTTTCAGAATTACTCATGGCTATAGTGGACTTTTCTAGTGACAAACCTTGAAAATTCAAAAAGAAATAGAAAATCATGTGTACCACAAGTGTACACTGATGTATGAAGTCCCTACAAAGTGTATTATCTATCAAGCAAGAGTTGCAGTCCCAAATTTATTATGATTGGTTTCATCCAGAGTGTCAAAATCATTCATACTATCTTATGATATTTTCCCTAAGTCAACAAGTTATTGCATTGTATTTGTCCCTAGGATATTTTAGTGACATAGTTAAGGTTTTGAGCTAGTGCTTATTGATATATAATCCCCATAAATGGCTGACAAGAGGAAAAGCACACAAGCTAATACAAGAGCCAATCCTAATGTACCATATTATACTGATTTACCCCAAGGTGGTAGGAAGAACCAAAACAAAAAGAAAGTAGATATAAATCCTACTTGGAAACCAAGGGGTAGAATTTTTGTAAACTCTCAATGCCAACCAGTGGTAGGGAGAGAATTTTCTTCATTGATCTTTGAATCAAAAACCACATGGCTCTTAGGAGGAATATTTATTACCCCATTGCAAGATGAAAGAGCTTATCAAGATAAGAACATGTCTCCAATGGGAGATGCATTACATAGACCAAATGTAATGGTTGAAATGAATCATAGGCTAAGATATAAGAATTCCATAGAGGATCCTTTTAATGCCAAAGTAGTTCCATATGTAGAGAAAAACCTTATAGACTTAGACGATCCTACTAATTTAGAAGCCACTTCTACAGATCCAAAAGAGGTATACTCAAAGATAGGAGTTTTGGAGAAGAGCTTTGCTAAAGAAGAAGCTAAACATGCTCATTTAGAGAAAGAAATAGATCAAGCTACCTTGAATGCCATTATTAAAAGAGGTAATTTTCTTAGAAGGATGGCTGCCTTAAAAGAGAAAAACAAAAAACTAGAAGAAAGGACTTTAGTCCTTCATGTTGATGTTTTTGGAGATATAGATAGCTTGAGGGCTATGGTTCAAGAATAAGAAAAGTTCATAAGCCAAAGGCAAGAACTTTTCATATCTCAATTTCAACCCTACAAGCCTATTTAGGTAGATCATGTAGGACCCATTGTAAAATCCACAGATAAAGGGAAAGGTTAGGATGTAGGAATCCAAATAAATGAACCTCAAGCTGTATCAAGTAAATCTATAAGCTCTCCCATGTCTAAGCTAGATATGGACTTGGAAAAGGCTAGGAAGGAGAAGGAGGATCTCACAAAAGAATTTGAGAAGATTGAGAATGAAGCTCAGGTAGCAGAGACTCAGAGAAAAATTCAGTTCATCAAGTCTAATTCTACCTTAGGCTCATGGCCAAATTTATTCACCCAAGCTACAACTTTTGTACTTTCTTGTGGTCTAGTAGTGTCTAGTCAAATCATGTCTCAATCTACCCCTACCTCATCATCTACCATTAACACTCAGATCCCTATTGTTCAAACTCAGTAGTCTCAAAGTATTGTTCGTACTCAAGCCAATATAGAAAGCAAATCAAATGTTGTTAGTTTTCAAAAGAAGCCCATATACCTAGAAAAGTATTAGAAAAATGTCATTCTTAGGAATCCTTGGTTCACAAAACCCAATATCATTTGACCTAAGAAACAAAGTCATCAAGTTTTCTAGAAATATTGCTATTACTAGTGAAGAAAAATTGAGAATTTTCATAGATATGCTAAATGATTTTGAAGTTGAACATGAGGATTTAGTGATGAAATTATTTGTCCATTCATTGGCTAAAGATGCAAGGGATTGGTTTAGGAAACTACCAGATGGTAGCATTATTTCATGGAGTGATTTAGAAAAGTTATTCAAGGAACAATATAGAGATAATACTAATGTTGGATTTATGTTGAATGATTTCAACAATATCAAGAAGAGTCCTAATGAATCTACATTTGAATTCAATGTTAGATTTTAGAAGGGAATGTATAAGTTTTTTAGGTCATGAGATTAAATGAGGATGTATTCCTTACAACATATTTCAATTCTTCTAATAGAAAGATGGTTTATCAATTGAGAGATAAAGATCCTAAAACTCTAAGGAATTCTTAAAAGGTTGTAGTGAACACTAATTATAATAGAAAAGCATCTGTTAAGCTGCAAAGGAGAGATGATTCACAGCTATTCAATCCCAATAGTAATAAAAAAGAGAATGATAGAAATCCTATAGGTAAGAAGCCCAAGGAAGCCACAACAGGTCAAGTGTTGGACATATTGAAAAAGATGGGCCTAACAACTTTCAATACACATAAACCTAATGTTGGTGAATGGATCCCTGTAAACAACAACCATTTCGATAGACAACCAAGAATGTAGAATTACACGTATACTACCCAATGGAATGATGGTAAACTAATTCCTAATCAGACCCAAAATGTGAAAGATAAGGGTACTCTAGATCCTCTACAAAGAAGTTTTGTTAACATGAATGATAATGTGCCATGGTGCATCATATGCCAATCACCTCACTCCTTAGATTATTGTTCAGTTGCTTAATCATTTGCTACAGATCAAAATGTCCAAAATAAGGAGGAAGAAGAAGAGAAGAATCATGATGATGTAAGCTTTAATATGGTTAATATGTGTGATGATTATAGAGATTCTAATTTAGAAGAACATGAAAATGACATTATTAATCAAACATTTTCTTACCAATTACACCATTAGCAAGTGTTCCTAGATGATGAAAGTTATGATCAAGATTAGATATGTACTACATCTTCTGATATTGACCATATAAATTTGAGAATGCCTTCTAAAGAGGAGATTGAAAGGATTATAGCATAAATGATTTCTCAAGTTCTCAGTAATTACAATTTGAGAAGTGAGATGGTGGGTAATGAATCTGGTAAAGCTTCTAGTATCATTATAAAGGATATTGCACATAAGATGAAGGATAACAGTAAGAAAACTAATATAGATACAACAAAAGTTAAGGCTAGTAAGACAAAGAAGTGGAAGCCCAAAAATAAAGTTCAATTCCAAACAAATGAGACAGTAAGACAAGTGTAAAGGAAAATGAATTAGGATCTAATATTGTTAAGAAAATGATAGCACCTATTTTTCAAAAGACTTCCACTCCATGTATGCTTGTAAAGCCAACTATATTTGAACCTATTTATATGATATCTATGTTGTCACAAATAACTGTCAAAGTACCTTTAGTTGAATTGTTTAGGATTGATGAACATAAGAGCAACACTTTATCATGGATGGATGGAATAGGAAATAATATTAATATTTCTAAGAAAGTGTCATTTAGCAAACCCCAGTGGTAGTTGAACACAGTGGCATTATATCCCAAATTCCTCAAATGTTTTTAGATGATTTATTAATAGCTTATTTAGAGCATATTGAATCATTCCTTCTTAGTCTAATTATAAAAGGAAAAACCCTAAAAAATTGCATGATAGAATTAGCAGCCTCAAATAAGGTGATGGAAGCCCTAGGTTTGCAAATAGGTACCAAACAAGGTAGATGTAGAGGTATGGATGCTAGGAAAGTGTTTGTTATAGGTACCATCAATGCATTACCTTTTAAATTAGTTGCATACCCTAAGGTATAATTGGCAATGTCAATACTTTTAGTTGATATTCCTCCACATTATGGAATGTTTCTATCTAGAAAATGGAGTGCTACTATGGGAGGTAGCCTACAATGTGTATTTTCCTATGCCAGTTTTCACATAGGAGATAAGGCTATTAGGGTAGATAGGGAACCAAGGGTCAATCATATTTTTGGGGAAGAAATTGATAAGGACTCCACTTGTTTCTTAGAAACTAGTGTGAATGCATTCAATCCTGAACTAATTATCCAAAAGGTTGAAAAGCTCCCTATTATAATTGTACACAAGGTTGGATGTTGCATGGATTCATAATTTTTTTTTACCATGTACTACTTTGATGGGGCCAACTCTAAAGAAGGTTGAAGAGTAGGAGTAGTTTTTTTTTCCCCTGAAAAGAACACATTTAGATTTTCTTTTACATTAAAATTTTCATGCACCAATAATATAGTAGAATGTGAAGCTTTTTGGAATTTACAGTTGGGAAGATTTACTTCTAAGAGTTGGGGTGAATCAAATGTAACAAAATTTACCCTCTAAAACTTTTAATAGAGATTATTCACATGCATGTAACACATCTAATTAAGATGAAAATAAAGACATGCATGAAAATAGACAACACAATATTTTGTCACCTAGAAACCCTCCAAAATGAGAAGGTAAAACTAGGTTGGGGATGACACCCACAACTTATCACTACAGCAATATGTAACTAGTTAAGCTTACAAAGTTTGACCACCATCAATGGTCTACCCTGTGAAAGGCTTGCCCTATTAAAAGCTTTACACCCTATTAAAAGTAACCTATCTAAAGGATTTACAAACATTCACTTGGAATGTCACCTTGTTAAAGGATTTACAACATGGTTGTTAAACCAACGTATCATCATAGGATTTTCATTCTCCTAATACAATGGCTAGAAAGTATAATAGAATGTATTGATCTGATGACTTACAATATTCAATTTCTGATTCTAGATCCTTTTTCTATTCAATCTAATCTAATCCTTTTTGATTTGATATATCTCTATTCGAAGTGCTGATACTATGTTCTTGACCAACTGATTCTGTAATGTTGTTTTTTTCTCTAAGTCTTCTCACCCCTTCCAAAAACTTCACTAGCATTCACTCCTGCATTCCCACATGACCTCTTACACACTTGAATTATGAGATTTTGATCTCCTGATAAAGGTTTTGAGACTTAGGATTAAGTATGAATCTACAATCGAGATTCATCCATCTTTTCCTACTCAATTCTTTCATATTTCTTGATTGGTTACATGCTCTCTTCATTTTTCTGATTGGTTGCATGTTGATTATATAGGGAATGTAATAGATTTGATCTTATCTTTTAGATCCTTTGAGATTCATATTGAGTCAACTCAAAAATGGTTTACATTTGAATTTGTGAGGGCACAAACTCTTATGTTGATTTTGTGTTACTCGACACTTATTGATTTTCTATCTTGTTTGACTCCTATACTTTGCTCGACACATATATTGGCTCGAAATCAATTGTCACTTGACACTTGAAACTTGCTCAGCACTTGGCACTCAATTGTCAAAACCAATCTAAGACCAATAATCTCCCCCTTTGACATGAGTGTCAAAAACACTTAACTAAGGATTATGAATTTGATCTCTATGAGTACAATATACATCTTGTTTAGCATATGTATGAAACTTCAAAAAACTTGTTCAAAATTTTATAGAAGACTATATACATAAAAAACTTGTAACTCCCCCTGAGTTGATGTGCCATTTATGTATCCAAAAATCCTTATGTTGAATTTATCTCATGCTGATTATTTTGATACTCTTTATCTTTGCCTTGTTATTCCTTCCCTTGTCTGCCCTATTTTTGCTCTATTTTTGCTCTCCCTTTTTCACATCTTCCCTTGAAGTTTTTATATCCTTTTGGCTTTATCTCCTTATCTCCTCAAAACTAAAAATTTTATTATCTCCCCAAATTTATTATATCTCCATAATGTATTATCTCCTCCTTTTTGACACTTATGTCAAAGGGTTCTATGAATGAATTGAATATTTAGCCAAAAAATATTTGTTTATCTCTATAATGATTTTTTAGAGTAGCATACCAATTGTCTAATGCAATTTTTAGTGCTTTAAGCTGGATGGTTGTCTTTGCTACAAGGTGTACTAGGCCTTCCAGTGTAGAAAGATTGGGATCTTTCTTCTAGACATTCTCTACATAGGTCATTTCTTTGTGCAAAACTTCCATGTGAGGGGTTATGGAAAACTGGATTTGTATTAGCTTGGCCTTGGTGTTTGCCTCATTTGTTGTGCGTATAGCTAATTCCTTTTGTGTGTGAAGCATTGTAGAAAAATGTTTCCTACTTTGAGCTAGATCCTTTGGTAACTGCATGCTAGATACTCTAAGGTTCCTCTCCAAGCTCAATATCCTTTGGCTAGTTTCTTGTGTGAAGTATGAGGAATCACACAGTTTGGAGTATAGTGAGAATATATTCTCAAGTGCTACTTTCACCTTTTCTACCTTCTTTACTAGCTCTACTTGAGAAAGTGCTATCTCACCAAATATTTTCTCATTTACCTTCATCAGGAACTTCTTTTCAAACCATTCAAGCAATTTAGCATTGGTATCTAGGTCTTCATTCTATAACTAGTCCACTATGTTGGATAATTGCTCTATTATGGGCTTTGTCTCATTAGGTACTTGCAAGCTAAATGCATCAAGAAAGATGTCTTTGATTTCAATTAGAGCTTGCCTTTGTCTATACTCATTCCTAAGTATCTCTTGTTTCTTCTTCTTTTCTAGTGCCTCTTGCACTTCATTAATCTGATCTATACTCATAGTTTTATAGTCATATCTTGGAATGACTATCTCCTCATCAAGTACAGGGTCTCTATAATGAAGTACCCTTGCTACCTTGGTAGAGCTTGAGCCTAGTGCTAATATTTGTAGAGGTACTAAATCAGTGCTCAACTACTGTATTATTCTAGTGGGAGTCCCTGCAGTAGAAAAGTTTATTAATGTTTGAAATGCCTCTTGTTCTTTCTCCATAGGGCTCTCTTACTTGTTCTCTTCAATTCTACCTTGATCAATGATTTTAATCTGAGGAGGTGTACCTTGTCCTTTTTCTATGATGATAGAGGTATCCTTCTATCTTTTTTTCTCCTTTGCTTTCTCCTTGATAGTTGAAGTCACTATGACTGTGGTGTCAACCCTAGCTGATGCATCTTGTGTTGCTTGCTCTTGTGGTTAACCACTTGTAGCTATTGGAGTATGTGAAGGTGGTTCTTTTGGATTCACGTTATCCTTTTTAATCTCAGCTATAGCTTTCTAAAGTTCCTCTACACTCACCAAGACTGGATTAGTACATAGTTGTGATTGCAAAGTAGTCTGGTGAAGGATCTTTCTAAGATCCTCTGCAGCCAATGGGTTGATGTTTTGACAAGAGGTTTCAAGAACATCCATTACAATTACTATCTCTATAGGTTTAGGTGTTACATGTGGAGGGCTAGGAGGGGGTATTTGTGTATCTTGCACACTTTGATCTATTTGTTGTTGTATCATGTCATCTTTTTGCTTTTGCCTCTCCACTGCAACATCTATTTTTTCTTTCTCTCCTTCTTCTTCCTATTTATTTTCTTCTTCATTATCTTCATCATTCCTTCCCTCAAAGTGATCTTCTTGTCTTTTCTTAACTATCTAGAGACCAAAAATTACTTTCCACACGAGAGTGGACTTCTTTACAACATCTTCAATTTTATTTTGCAAAATACTAAATGCTCTGTATTTGGGTGCAAATTTTCTCTTGTGCTTCTTACTTGCCTTACTTATTTGACCTTTTGGGAGCTCAAGCATCACATGAGACAATGTTGACTCTATTATTTCTATTTTGCATGTTTAGGCAATAATGCCATTTATTTTCTACAATGGAATATGACTCCTTAGGCATAGTATTATCAAGTTCAGGTGGAGTATTCTTGAATTTTTCCATCATAGTGTATATTGATTCTTCCACTATGTTTTGTTCTTCTCTACTTAACTTATTAAAGTCAACACTTTTCAATCTAGACAAGTTTGCATTATCTCTTATATTGTCACAAATGTTTTCCAAATCTGACTCTAGAGGTGCCACATATTTTCTCCTCTACTTCTTCCATGCTGGTCCTCCTTTCTCTATGCCTTTCTTATTTTCTTATTCCTTTGCCACCTTTGTTGTAGCCCTTGTATCTACCTTTGTGGAAGGTTTTTTTGGGCTTGGCTTTGCTTTCTTCTTTCCTTTGGGTTGAGCAATAGGTTGTTTATGTGCTTCCTTGGTTTTCTCCTCCTTGGCACCTTCTGCTTCTTCGACATCTTCATCCATGCATTGGGTTAGTGCTAGTGGCTCCTACCCCTATTTCTCTTCAACTTTGCCTTCCTCTTCATCATCATCTTCTTCTTCTACTTCTGTTGTGCATTCTTCAAATTTAGCCTTGAGATTTTTAACTAATTTTTCCTTGTCTTGAGTGTAGAAGTAGTCTCCAATTCCATATCTACTTTAGATCTTACTACATCATATGTACCAAAATGTTGGACACTTTTATCTACTTCTCCTACAAGTAGAGCTATTATTTCTACTGTTGCTTCATCAATATTTGTCTCATACCCAAGTGTTCTAAGCCATCTTAGCCTTGGTATGGCTGCTTAGATATAGGTATAGTCAATATCTGCAAGAAAAAAAATGTCATTTATATTTTGTTCCACAAGTGAGACTAAAATCCTAAGTCTCTATTTCATTTATTTCTTGAAATCTTCAAAATATCTAGTCACGAGTGTCTCAAAATTGTCTCCCATTTGTTCAATGTATTCATTCACCTAGGCTAGAATGGACCTATTTGTCTTCTAGCTAGCCTTTCCAAAAGAGGGGAATTCATTCTACACATAGAAGATATACATATTAAAATTGCTTTAAATTTACATTGAGCTCCCTTTGTTCTCCTTATAGCTCCCAAATTCTCATTGATTTGTTGTATTGCAATTTAGCTAGATCATAGGCATGATCCTTTTTAACAAGTTTATAACCAACATATACTGCAACATAGGGAACACTGATGAGTCTGCTAGATTGGTAAAACTTGTGGAATATGACTCTAAAAACAAAATCAACAAGAGGATCCTTAATAGTATCAATGGTCATGCCTCTCTTGTTCTACTTGGCTCCATTATTCTTCTCAATATCTTCTTTTGAGTCACTCCTTAGGGTTTTAGGTCGATCTAGGGTTGGATACCCTATTACCCTATGAATAATCCTTTTTGATATTTTGATGGGCCCATCTTCTAACCATAAAATACCATCATGTATCCTATTGAGTACAATTCTAATCCATTCAATCTTAAAAACAATAGGGAAATCTAGGGCATGGGTTAAGCCCTTCTTCTCAATCCATTCTTACACAACTTGTCATATGCCTCCCTAATTTCCATGTCTCCAATAACACCTATTTTGTAGTTATAGCATCTCCTAACATCTTGGACCATTACAATCTTAGGAGGAATTACGGACAAGGCTCTAGCAAGGTTACTTTTATAGGCAACTTCAAGGATAGGTCAAAAATTGGGTTGCTTAACTTCATTTGACACTAACTAAACTTCAAATGGCTCTTTTTCTTGGGATTTTTTAGAACTAGAGGTCATTTGTACAATCTAGGGTTTCAACACAAAGAAACTTTGAAAGTATGTAGCACAACACAATTATAAATACCTTGATTCGTCAAAACTATGTTGAATCTCAGTTGAAATCTACTCAAATGCTTAATTCTCTACTTTGAAATCCTTTTTACTCTCTTCTCATCTATGCTCTTTGCTCGTGATGGTGAAAAATGATTAAAAATGTGATCATATACCCTTTATTTCATAGCATTTAATGCTTAGTTTATTTACAACTGTCCACTTAGCTTCTTAAGCATTTTTGCTTTACTCGGCTTCCATTGTCTTTCCAACACTCGGCATATACTAGAGTTTCACTTACTTGGCTTCTACTGACTTTGGCAGACAACTCAGCATGCATTAGGTCTTCACTCGGCATCTGAAGGAAACTTTCCTTACTTGGAAATTCTTGTAAAAATTTGAAGTTTTAACTTTGCATCTTATTTCATGCTAATGGTACTTACTTATCTTAGAACTGATGTACGATAAAGCTTTTTATATCAATTCCACATACCTTCTTTTTCTTAGTTGGATGAAGCGTGACCACTTGACCTTTTGGGTGAAGTGATCCCTCCATTGGATGTGTTGCCTCCATCTTTCTTCTTCTAGGTTTTATTCATTTCTCCTTTGATGTGTTCAACATCTACCTTCCCTTTCCCTTGTTGAACTCTGAGTTGGGTTATTTTGACCTTGTTGAGCAGTCCTTGCTGATGTGACCAATCTTCAAAAAATTGAAGCATGTAGTTTGGCTCAACTATCTATTGTAGCTTCCTCTAAAATGTGTTCTTATGTAATTTTTAGGGATGTGTCCATACTCTTGACAGTAGTGACAACTATGCCTAGTGTTGTAATCCCAATTGTAGTGATGTCCATGATTATTTGATCTTTCTAGTTGATTAGGTGTCCACATAGGCTTTGATCTACACTTAAAAGCTCTATGTCCATACTTCTTACAATTGTAGTAGTGACCTTCAAATATTGGTGTCTTGATGGTTCTAGTCTTGCAAGCATGTGCCTGATGACCTTGCTTATTGCACTTGTGACAGTGACCCATATTTTTAGGTTTTTCATATTGGTTGGAATTTTTTCTTCTGCACACATTAGAGGTATGTCCTTTTTTACCACAAGAATGACAAGTGGGTTTTGTGTGCTTACCTTTATTATTTCTTTCTTCTGCTATCTTGGATGACTCTCCTTTTTTAGTGCTAGTGTATCCTAATCTTGAAGTGTCATTACTGGATCTTGTTGACTTTAGTAGCTATTCAAAATACTTGATAGCTTCATTAGGTTTGTTGAAGCTCTCTGCAATATCCTTCTCTCTTCTCAAGTCATTTTGTAATTGTTCATTTTGCATTTTTAGCATGGAGATCTCAATTTTCTTGACATTCAGCTCATGATGTGCATTCATCATCTGGCTTAGGGTGTCTAGCTACATGTTGCAAATTCTTGCAAGCTCAATTGACTTTTCCTCCAATCTGTTAGCAAGGTTTCTCTTGTCATCTTCTATCATAGCCTTATCTTCAATAACTCTTTCCTTTTGTTTAGTCACTTCACAAAGCATCATGGCTTTTGATTCTCATTCAACCTTGAGAGTTCTAATCTCTTCTACTTGAGCTCTATTCTTCTCCATGAGGTCTGCTATTACTACATCAAACTCCTTGGAATCTCCATTTGCAAATACTTTTGAGGTGTCAATCTCCTTGTACTATGTACATTCTCAGCTATTTCAATCTCTATTCTTCTCTTTAAGGGTTTTCTCAATTCTTTCCTCTAGAGAATGGGTCAGTGCAAGAAGTTGGGTCTCACTTTTGGCCAAAAAGTGGAAGTGTTTTTCCTATTTTTGAAATATTTTGTCAATTGATGCCAAAATTAGAGCCATTTAGAGATTAAATATAAAAAAACTTTAGAAATAAAAATTGTAGTGCCTGTAATCTTCTTTTTGAATATGTAATTTATTTGTATACCCATATGATAGATTATTTTTTTGGTATGGATCTTTAAAAACCACCTTTTCAAAATGCCTATTTCAGGACCATACCACGCTTGTGTACAGACACCATAATTTGACACAAATGAATAAATTTTTGTGAATCATTTTAAATGGAGTTACCTGACACACCAAAGATTGATGAGAATATTTTTCTTGAATTTTTTAATGAATATTTATTTATTTATTAATTTTTAATGAGCTATAAAAGAAAATTTTAAAACCTCTTGTGTATGGACACCATAATTTGATCAAAATTTCACTTTTTTCAATTTTTTTTTTTAACTTCAAAATAATTGAATGTAGATTGATGACATATAAATTAATTTAAGAAAAAATATAAAATAAAAAAGTTATTACAGTTTTAGTGAATGTTGCTATTTTACATTTAGGTACCACCTTTGATTAAAAAATTAAAAAAAAATAGTAAATAAAAACATAACTCTATAAAATTTATATTTTTGAAATCAGGACAGTGAGAGCTCTAATGGGTTTTTGTTTTGTAAAAAAATTTGATCGGGAAGACCCTCTAAAAATTATGGCAAGGCATGAATTTGTTAGTTCAATGCTTAGCCAAATCTTAAGAGGCCAACGCATAGGCTTGGTCTCACCAAGCCTGTCCCAAACCAAAATTCGAGGCAGGAAAAAAAAATCCTGCCTCATGTTGTAAGAAACAGGCACCCATTATTTGAATTTCAAAAAATGGGTACCCGTTTTGAAAAGCTAAAAGCGGCATGTAAAATCTGTCGAAAACTTTAAAATTTGAATTTTTAAGAAACGTGTACCCGTTTTTTACTTTTAAAAAATGGGTACCCATTTTTTACTTTTTAAAAATGGGTGCCTGTTTCTTAAAAAAAATTATTTTTATTTTTTTGAGAAACAGGTACCCGTTTTTTGAAAATAAAAAACGGTTACCCGATTTTTAAAAATAATGGGTGCCCATTTTTTAAATTTAGGGTCGGGCACCCGAATAAAAAATGGGTGCCCATTTTTTAAAATCGGGTACCCATTTCTAGGAAGTTTCATTTTTCAGATTTGACTTTCGTAGAATTGCAACCCAACTTTGTGCATTCACCTGAATGTAGAATGAGTTGTATCTCAATTTCTTGGTTCTCTATGATCTTCCCAAGTTTGTAGACTTCCATTTCTAGATCTTTTTCTGCAAGTTGTAAGGCTTCTCCTTGTGAGAACCAAGCTCTGATACCAATTATTGGAATTTATAGTTGGGAAGATTTACTTTTGAGAAGGGGGGCTATGAATCAAAAGTAAAAAAATTTACCCTCTAAAAATTTTAATAGATATTGTTCACATGCATCTAGCACATAAAAATAAAGACATGCATGAAAATAGACAACACAATATTTGATCATCAAGAAACCCTCCAAAATGAAAAGGTAAAGCTAGGGTGGGGATGACACCCACAACTTATCACTACAACAATATGTAGCTAGTTAAGGTTACAAAGTTCAACCACCACCAATGGTCTACCTTGTGAAAGGCCTACCCTATTAAAAGCTTTAAACCCTATTAAAAGTGACCTATCTAAAGGATTTACAAACATTCACTAGGAATGTCAACCTGTTAAAGGATTTACAACATGGTTGTTAAACCAACCTATCATCATAGGATTTTCATTCTCCTAATACAATGGCTAGAAAGTATAATAGAATTTATTGATTTGATGACTTACAATCTTCAATTTCTGATTCTAGATCCTTGTTCTATTCAATCTAATATGATCCTTCTTGATCTGATATATCTCTGTTTGAAGTGTTGATACTTTGTTCTTGACCAACTGATTCTATATTATTGTTTTTCCTCTAAGTCTTCTCACCCCTTCCAAAAAAATTGCTAGCATTCACTCATGCATTCCCACACTACCTCTTACACACTTGAGTTATGGGGTTTTGATCTCCTTATAGAGGTTTCAAGACTTAGGGTTAGGTATGAATCTATGATCAAGATTCATCTATATTTTCCTGCTCAATTCTTTCATATTTCTTGATTAGTTGCATGCTCTCTCCATTTTTCTAATTGGTTGTATGTTGATTAAATAGGGAATGTAATAGATTTGATCTTATCTTTTAGATCCTTTGAGATTCATCTTGAGTTGGCTCAAAAATAGTTTACATCTTAGTTTGTGAGGACACAAACTCTTATGTTGATTCTATGTTACTCGACACTTACATATTTTCTATCTTACTTGGCTCCTATACTTTGCTCAGCACATATACTAGTTTAGCATCAATTGTTAGTCAACACTTAAAACTTGCTCGACACTTGAATAACTCAGCACTTGTTGAATTTCTAGCTCAGCACATACTATGACTCGACATCTATATTATACTTGGCATAAACTTTAGAGATTTATTAAGTGTGTTGATGCTCAATTGTCAAGACCAATCTAGGACCAATAACGCTCTATTATTAGGATTAAGAGTTGTAACTCATCATGAAATCAAGAAGTTACATGTTATTGGTGACTTTGAATTGGTGGTTTCTCAAGTTAGAGAAACCTATGCATCAAAAAATAAGAAACTAAAGCAATATAGAAATTTTGTATGGGATCAAATTGAATTATTTGATGCATTTGGTATTCCTTGGGTAAAAATGAGTCAAAATAAGATGGTTGATCTATTGGCAAATGTAGCAATCAAGCATAAGGATATATCATTTGTTGGAATTTCATAGGTTGAGGTTCAGAATCAACCTTCAATACTTGACAATATAGAGCATTGGCAAGTCTTTGAGAATGATAGAGATATTTTAAAATTGTTGTCAAGTGAAGATAAATAACATGGCCAAGAACTAGATTGTAGTGCTTTGATTCAAACTACAGATGGTAAGGAAACATTTTTTGGTTAGGAGATTATACAATTGAAAACCAACAAAGTACCCAAAGGGTTAGTGGTTTTAGAAAACATGTTTTACAACTAAGATAGGGTGAAGTTTGGAGGTAGAGACCACAAACCCCAAGAATTGGAATGGATAAACCTTGGAACTTCTGATATCCCAAGAAAGGTTTATATTTGTCAAAATTTATTAGCTCAATTTAGATAGCCTCTGGTTGACTTGCTAAGAAAGTACATAGATGTCTTTGCATGGTCGTGCAATGATCTTAAGGCCTATAGAGAAGAACTATTCCAACATATCATACCACTCAAAGAAAATGTTAGACCTTTTAGGTAGAAGCATAGAATAGTGAATCCTACCTTAGCCCCTAAAATGTAAGAAGAGTTAATGAAGCATAGTGATGGAGGGATAATCAAACCAATTAGGAATTCCACTTGGGTTTCAAACTTGGTGCTTGTTAGAAAGAAGAATGAAGACATAAGGTTGTGTGTAGACTTTAGGAACTTGAATATTTCCTCCTTAAAAAAACAACTATGGGTTACTAAACATGGAAGCTATGCTGCAACAAGTGACTAGTTTTGAATTGATGTCTATGATGATTGGATTCTTGAGATAAAATCAAGTCCTTGTAAATGAAAAGGAATAATTCAAGACAACTTCTACAGCTCCATGGGGTACTTATGTATATTTGAGAATCCCATTTGGGTTAATTAATGTAGGGGTAAATTTTTAGAGGGTTATGGATGTGGCCTTCCATGATCATATTAACAAGTTTATGGTATTGTACCAAGATGACCTCACATCATATTCCAAGAAGGCTAAGGACCATTGTAGACATCTAGAGAAAATTTTTATTAACTCCTTAGAATATGGAGTATCCCTGAACCCAAAAAAAAGTGTACTTTTGGAGTAATAGAGGGGAGATTGTTAGGTCATATAGTGTCAAAGGATGATCTGAAAATAAATTTTGAAAGAGTGGTTGCCATTGATAAGGTCCCTAAGCCAAATAATGTAAAAGGAAAATAATCATTCTTTGGGAAAGTAAACTTTTTGAGGGGATTTGTTACAAATTTTGCTGAAATTAGTAGACCAATATCTAAGATGTTCAAGAAAGGAGTTGTTATCAATTGGGATGGTGAAACTTCACAAGCCTTTCAAGATATTAAAAAAACCATAAAAATGCTCCAATCCTTAGGACCCCTAATTACTCAAAACCAATGCACATATTTTCCTTTGCATCTTTCCATATTGTGGCAATAATCCTATTATAGAAGAATGAAGAAGGGTATGAACAACCTATTGCATTTTTTAGTAAGTCTCTTTAGCCTATTGAGTTGAAGTATGAGACAAATTAGAAAAATGCCTAAGCCTTGGTAAAATCTATTATAGACTTTAGATGTTATCTTGTAGGTGCTATTGTAATTGCATTTGTCTCATTTGAAACATATGGAAGTTCCTTCCCATTTGATAGATTATGAGAAAAGAAGCATAAAATTATAGGCCATCAGCTACATTTTTGTTAGAAACACTATATGGTGGAGAAACTTTAAAGGGGTGTTACTAAAATGTATTGATCAAGATAAATCTAAAGATATATTGAATGAGATGCATGTAGGATTCTATAGAGGACACTATATGGTAAAACCACTTCTCACAAAGTGATGAGAGTTGGATTTTGGTGGCCTTCTGTTTTCAAAGGTGCTCAGGTAATGGTTAGAAAATGTGATTCTTGAAAAATATTTTTAGGTAAGTTGAAGTTTTTAAGGAATACTCCTTTGAAACTAGTTGAAGTTCAAGCACCTTTATAGTAGTGGGGGATGGATTTTATAGGTGAAATCTCTCCTAAGTCTAGCACTAGTATTTGTGGATTTTGCTAGCCACTGATTATTTTACAAAATGGGTAGAAGCTATTCCTACAAGGAATGCTACTAGCAAGGTTGTGAATAATTGTCTTTTGAACAATATCATTTCAAGATTTGGATGCCCATAAAGGATTGGGATAGACAATGCAATGTGTTTCAGGTTAGAGGAGTTCATAAAATTCTATGATAAATATGGTATAACAAGGTCAACATCTTCCCCTATCAGCTACAAGGAAATGGACAAGCTGAATCCACAAATAAAAGTTTGTTAAAAGTCATTGAAAGAACCCCAAATGATAATAAAAAGGCATGTGATTCTAAATTATAGTTGGCAATATGGTTAGATAGGGTGATAGTAAAGAAAGCCATAGGTGTAGCACCTTTTGATATTTTGTATGGAATCCAGGCAAGAATGCCTCAAAACAATCTAGTAGGCCTCTATAATTACATTCAGTTGTGCAATGAGGATACTATTAATGACATACAAGAGAGGATAGATGAATTGGTAGGGTTAACTGAGACCAAAAAGGAAGATTCTCTTAGGAATAAAAAATTGTAGTACAAGCCAAAACACTTTATGACAAAAAAACTATGAATAAGAAGTTTGAAATTGAAGATCTATTTCTCATGTGGAATGCTAGGATTGAGGATAAAGGAAAATATGGAAAATTTGATCCAATATGGTTAGGTCCTTAACTAGTTGAAGCCACATGGGGGGAAGACTCTTATATTCTAAAAGATCTATTAGGCAATATTCTTGAACTAATAGTTCATGGACAGTTCTTGAAGAGGTATTTTTACTAAGATACTTGTTTTTTTCCATGAACAATACCTTAGTCTTTTTGTACATTATGTAAATTCTTTATGTCTTTTGCATAGCCTTTGTATATTTCTTTCTTTGTGCTATTTCTCTCTCAAAGTTGTCATGGAAAAATTGGTCAAGCTTGTGGTCTATTTCTCCTAGGTATTCTAAGCCCTCGTATGAATTTTTCTTATTCATCATCCCTAGACAGAGCCACTATTTACCTAGTTTTTCACCCTTTATAATTTTGTTACATCTTATAGTGAAAAACCTCTAGTCTCATGTGTACAATTGTGAAATGTTCAAAACCCTTGTTAGTGTTCCCTAACTTTTTCAAATTTTCAGGAATCAAGTTTTTATAAATTTTCATGAGAAGTTTGTAACCCTAAGGTTTTACTTATTTACCCTTTTCCCAAAGTTTATTTTTATTTTTCTAAAATTCAAAAACCTTTCTTCTTAAAGTACCTCACCTTAATCATGGTTTCACATTTGATATATTCCTTTGAACTTTACAAAATGTTTTAATCATTACGGTTAACCCTTGTCAACCATTGATCTTTGAAAGCTCAATGGTGAGTGCATGCCCACATTCAAAATTTTCTTGACTTTTAACAAATTGGCGCAAGTTCCTTTGTGGTATGTAGCATTTAATGATGTTGATCATTTTCATTTGCCACAAAGGACCAAATTGTTAGAACTTTTCATGGATATCAATGATAGTCATAGAATGATTGAATGGCAAGTTATCCCATTGGTCAAGCTGAGAAATGGGGTTAGTTTTGGTGTTATATTTGTGAACTATTGATCTTTGAAAGATCAACGATGGGTGTATTATCACTTCATGAAGATGTGAAGAGTTTAAGAAAAGTGATAAAGTACCCTAGTGAAATGTTTCTTCAATGATGTCATGAAGGATGTTAATATAGTTCAAAAGACATAAGATATGAACATTGTTGATCTTTGGAAGATCGATGAGCAATGCTTACCCATAATGTGAACATGCTCAAAGTTTAGCTAAAGCAAGGAAGCACCTATGTGCCATGTGTACTAGGATGAGGTCATACATCTCTAGATAAACAAAGCTAATAGTAAAAACCATGCTGATAGGCTGTAAAAAAGGTAAAATGCATAACATCGTTGATCTTTGGGAGATCAATGAAGGGTGCTTCATCGCAATATGAAAGTAAAGGAACTTTAACCAAAGTGGTAAAGCACCTACTTTCCATGTGGAAATGTGGGGCCAACCACTCAAAAGGCTGTTGAGTGGTGCCGGGGTGGAAAAGCATGGTGATATGAAGCAAAGTGATTGGTAAGATAGTTCATCTGTTGCTGAGTTGGAAAATAACGATACTAGTGGATCCGTATTTTTAAGCTAGAGTTATGAAGATCTAAGGATTAGCACATCACCACTTCATGAAAGTTCTTAAACTTTATGAAATGTGGGAATGCACCTACTTGATACATGGAAAATATTTGGAAGTCTTAATGCAACTTTTTTGATTTCAAATCAAGTCGTCCAATGCTTCATGATTGACGATGGAAATTCAAAATTCATGGTGCAATATGAAATTTGAAAGTTGGAGCATTAAACCTTATCAATGTTATCTCGTGTGAAACTTAATGTTGTAATAAGATCATGAATTCTCTATTATTGAGCTAAAACTATAGGATCTTCACAATGTAAAGATTTCTAGAGCTAGGGCAAGATTTTTTCAAGGTTTCTAGCAAATTGCAAAATAATTTAAAGATGCAAAAAAGAAAGAAAAGGTGGGTAAGTTGTATGAACTCCTAAGGATTAAGAAATTGTGATTGTATTAGGATAAATTAAAAAAATTCCTCCACGCAAGGATTTTTTGGAAAAGTAGATTACTTGAAAAGGGCAATTCATGATGACTTTCTAAGATTACTTGAAAAGGGAAGTTCATGATGACTTTCTAGAACAAATTCCACTATCAAAAAATGAATTGGCTAGGGTAGAGAATTAATTCCAAAGAGCCCTAGGTTACTGGTTAGTAAGGTTTTCTATGACAAAGGAAACTTGTTAAGGGATGCAGAAGTATCTATGGGAGGTTTAAAACTTATTAAGAATTGGTTTGTAGAATGGAAGTTGGATACTCCAATAAGAAATGTTTGGGAATTTGACATAGGTAAACTAATTATCCCTGGAGTTTTCTTTGATGGTGACCTGCTGGCAGATATGGCCAAGAAATATGATCCAATTACTAGTGTTGTAAAGAATCATGTAGGGGATAACCTTTTTAGGGTTTCACTTGAACTAATCAGAGAAGAATTCAAGCTAAACCCCAATCATGTTGTTCATGAAAAGATTGACATGGAAGACCTCCAAGAGAGATATGATTCACAGAGGGTGCATCTAAGGGGAGGGCCATTGCAACAACACTTTGTTAAGATTGGATCATTTCCTTTAGACACACAAAACACCCTTGATCTCTTGTTGAAAAAATATTTTAATCCTAGGGCACCAGGCCTTATATTCCTCTCTTTGTAAAATCTTTGGTATGGATGAACAAGATAACATCCCAAGCTCTATTATTCTTATTATTACTCAAACTCTAGAGTATGGAATGAGTTCAATTCTATATTTTGCTACCTTATTAGCTAAAGAAATTCATAATGGTCTAATTGGAATAGCATAGGCTAAAGTTAATATGCCCTTTCATTGGTACTCAATATTAATGTATACCTGTCTATTTAAAGGAGTTACCTTCTTCTCCAATGAGATGAAACTGGAATTGGAAAGAGATGGAGAAAGACTCACAATTTAGTTATGGAGTGTAGACATGACATGGGAGGTCATTGATGCCAGCTTTGTTAGATTTAACAGGTATTTTTCTTCAAGGCTCAAACTGTTGTTGAGAGGGGATAGCCATATAATACCATAGTCCCTATTAGAATTAATAAGACTTGAAGATCATGCCAAAGGGATATTGGTGAGTCATAATTAGGGAGATATTATTCTGTATGATATTTCTACTATTTTTAGAGTTTATGGCTTTTTGGGAAAACCCCATGTGTTGCCATATCAGGTGCCTTTGAAGGTAGGAATTATTGAATTATTGTAGAAAATTGGATCAAGTGAGGAGAGGGACTTGCTAGGAAAATCCATAGGTACTTTCTTTCCAATGATTACTATCATTCATGATTTTGTGTTTGTTTAGAAGGGATGGAGAAACTTGGGGAAAGTTTTAGATACATATCAGATGGCCCAATCCCATGCCCATTTTGTTGATTTAGAGGGATTCTATGAACTCCTCAAGGAAAGGAGTAATGCTAAGGGTCAAATAAAAACTATATATTTTCTTGAGAAAATAATTAGAAATAAGTTCTCATTGTAAGAACAAGAGGTTATAAAAGAGAAGTGGACAGTTTATAGTAAAGTCTTGGACTTCATAACTACTTTTGAGCCAAAATATGATTCCTTTGTAGATAAAAAACATTAGGGAGTGAAAATAGATATGTTAATGAGTAAATTTGTTAAGACCATGCAAACAATGAATGAAAAAAAGGAAATCATAACAAAAGAACATATTGACAGGGCTATTGAGGTGGAGAGAAGATGGGCCAATAGAAAGATTATGACCCTGAGAAAATATACATTCAAAGAAAGGTTAGGTATGTAGTAGTGTAGAACATACAATATGTTCCTCCATACAAGAGGCCAAGGTCTAAAAGCCCTATTGATACACATGCCCCTAAGAAGGAAAGAATAAAGTATGGTTCATCTTCTCATGTAGAAGAATATTCACCATCCCAGACTCCACTTAGAATAGATGATGAAGCATCTCTAAGAGAATAGTTGAGGCAAATTGGAGGGAAATGGGACATTGTGATTACAACTACTGACATTGAAGGAGGAGCACTGGAAGAGCCTCTTGTGCCAATCTTTTTATCTCACTATTGCTAACTATAGAGGTAAAAAAATAGACCCTATGATTGCACAAGATTCCAAAAAATTCATTGATGATGAAAACTTTGTAAAGTCAAGAGCCTTTACACAATTTTTGTGGAGAAGAAACATTCGTAATTTTGAGACTAAGCGTAAATCAATAAAAGTAGAGCAACCAGATAGGTTGGACTTTGAAATTGAAGATGAAGTTAAAGCTAACTTCATGGAAGAATTTGCACAACTAACCCCTAAAGAGGGAAGGAAAATTTTGATAGACTCAGGAGTTTTAATTTTACCTAAGTGGGACATAAACAATGCTATGATTTTTTATTCTATTAGGAAGGAAAAAGATATTCATTTTAAAATTGAGGAGCGAATCATGTAGGTGCATTAAGGTTTAAAGTAAAACAATGATCACCAAGCATTAGAGATATGGTGTATTAAGAAGAGAGACAAAACTAGGCTCTAAGAAATTTCAAGTGTTGAGCATATCAGTAGTCTCATTGTTTATAGAGAAGATGATGTAGATAATGAAAAGGTATCTAAAATGACTAGGGAGATGATGGATTTTGGGGTAGTAGTTTCTGAAAAAGATAAATGTAAATTCTTGGGACTCAATGCCCAAGTTTGAAGAAATATTAAAGGCATATGAGGAGAGAAGGAACAAGATACATCATCTAGAAACTCAAGTATCTCAAATGGATAAATAATTAGGAAGAAGAAAAGTGGGAGAATCTAGTAGGCCACAAATTACTTATCCTTATCCACTAGTGGAGACTTTTAAATCCACTCCTCGTGTTGAAATTCCAGATACTCCCCAAAGGACCAAAGTTTATGCTACAAAATACTTTGAAGAGGAAAAGAGTAAACTATGGGCATTACATGCAAAGATAAATGTGCAATATGAGGATAAGATAAGGCAAGTTCTCATGTATTTAGTTAATAAAATTAATTGGCCATCATTTTATGAGTAATTAACAAAGGCAATAAATATATGGGATGAGATAAAGGTGAGTGATGAAGCCTTGAAGCCAATTGTCAACAAATGGAGTAAAAGGAGCAAAGGTGTTACTCTTTTATGTTTTTCTATCATCAATTTATCCTTTGAATAAATAGAAAAAAATTATGATATGACCAATGATCTCTCAAAATTTGAGATAAAAGAGTTGAGTTACAAAATAGGATCATTAATTATGTTGACAAATATAAGAGTATTAATTTCAAACTCTTCCCACATGCTACTGATAAAAGGGATAAATTGAAAAATAAAGAGGAATGGGCTCAAGAATTGAATGACTTATTTTGCCTTCGAATGAATAAGGTCATAAATGAGAAAGGAAATGCATGGTGGGTAGTAACAATCTAAGAAAATGTAAAGGTGCAGTTATTTTATAATTCTTTGAGGAGAGATTTGGGTAAAATTGACAGAATTGGGGAATATGTAATTAAAAAGCAATATGATATTCTAAGCTTTAATTTCCCAGATGACATACTTTTTAACAAGTGGATGGTAGTCTTTGTCCATGCTATATAGTTAGAACCTAATGAGATTGATGATGATCAACATGGAATTCAAATAATTGATACATCAATACAAGGAGAAGAGGACAAGAATAGACAACTAGTTTTAGTTGTCGAAATCGAGGTTCAAACTGATAATATAACAATAAAAGAATTAGATGTAAATGTAATTGTGATAGTACGTGATGATGTGGATGGAAATTCTCAAGTTGAAGTAGCTCTATAAACATATGAGCCAGATCCATCTCGTTTAGTTCCATTGGCTACATCTTCTGAGGAGCTACAACAACACTGAAGCCAATTATGAAATCCTCAACAGTAAAAAGATGTAGCAGAAAGTGGTCCACCAAAGAATATTCATGATGAAAACATTATGGTGCACCAAAATTTTATTTTTGTGATAGCACCAATGTAGATATGTTTCTTTCTTAAGAACAACTGTCAATATCTTCTATGCTTGAAGCTTGTTGCATCTCACACTCTTTAAGTGACATTCCAGTGCTAGAATAAGGGTCCAAGTCATTGTACTATTTTTAGTTTTACTAATCTTTTTTTGGTCTAGTTATCTTAGTATGAACTCTTTGATATATTTTGTCTACAAATTTTGAGAATACATTTTCATCCATGATTATGATGTCTTATTTTGAGTTGTTTTGAGTATTGTCCAATGTTTTTTAATATTCAAAGAAGATTAATGCAAAGATGAAATTGTCCCCACTATCTTTTATCTCTAAATCTTGTCTCCATTCTTAGTGACTATTTATTTTGAGATTGTGTGAGTAAGGCTTGTTTAGTTTAATGCAACTAATATAAGTTGTGTCAATTCATTATTGTTTTTGATTCAATGAATTGAGTAAATGCTTCAATGAATATGCCATGATATCTTGGCATTAGGAAGGATTTATGTAAGAATGATTTGTAGAGAGAATTGCTGATTTATATTGGTTGCAATGTTGTCAATTAGATCAAAAAATTGGATAGGCTCTAAATCCCAATGGATGTGGCACTAATCGACCATTTTAGTAAGAATATGAAAAGAGAATAGATAAATGTCAAGAAAACATCTAAAAATCAAAATCAATTTTACTTTAAATGTCTGAAGAATGTCAAAGTTGGTTAGCACTTGTTTATATTTAACCTCTGAGTCTTAGTTAGCTTCTATTGCCCAAAATTATCTATAGATCTAAGAAGAATTGTGACCAATCTACTACAAGGGATGAGTATTGTTATAAAATGTCATGGACTGAATGAAATGTGAATGTAATGTTAGGTTATGAATCTTTTATCCCTTATGTGCACTCACCTTGGTTTTACAAAGCCAAAAGAGTAGAAAATCTTGCATGATTTTGGTAAAGTTGGGTCCAAATCTGAAGAACATATAGTTTTTTATAGGAAGTAGCTAATCCTCAAGTTAGTGTAATCTTCAACATCTTGGTATTAAGTATTTTTCTACTTAGTAGTGTAAAAACACTAATGCTAACTATAACTCTAATCCTAACTATAGCCCTAACTCTAACTCTAACTCTAACTCTAACTCTAACTCTAATTGTCACCCTAACCCTAACCCTAACACTAATTCTAACCCTAACTCTAACTCTAACTCTAAACCTAAATCTAACTCTATCTCTAATTCTAACCTTACCACTAATTCTAAACCTAACTCTAACTCTAAATCTAAGTCTAACCCCACCTATAACTACAAATCTAACTTTAATTGTAACTCTAACCCTAGCACTAACACTATCCTTAAATCTAACCCTACCCCTAATCCTAATTCTAACACTACATATAACTCTAACTCTAACTCTAACCCTAACCCTAACCCTAATTCTACTCCTAACCCTAACCCTAATTCTAACCCTAATTCTAACTCTAACATTAAATCTAACCCTAACTATAAGTTCTAACCCTAGGCCTAACCATTAATCTAACCTTAACTCTAACTCTATCTCTAACTTTAACCTTAACTCTAACTCTAATTCTAACCCTAACACTAAACCTAACCCTAATCATAACCCCAAATTTTAACACTAACACTAACACTAACTCTAATTGTAACCTTAACCATAATGTTAACCCTAACTCTAACCATAACCCTAATGGTAATCCTAACTCTAACCATAATTATAAACCTAACCCTAACTTTAACTTTAACTCTAACCCATATTTTTTCTCTAACTCTAACTAAAACCCTAACTCTAATTCTAACACTAACCCCAATTATATCTATAACCCAAATTCTAACCCTAACCCTAACTCTAACCCTAACCATATTTGTAACCCAAAGTCTAACCCTAACCCTAAACATAATGCTAACTGTAACTCTAATCCTAACCCTAACTCTAACCCTAGCAAAAGCCCTAAACCTAACTCTAATCCTAACTCTAAACCTAACCTTAACCCTAACCCTAATTTTAATGTTAATGCTAACCCTAATTCTAATTCTAATGGTAACTCTAACCTTCACTCTAACCCTAACCATAATTCTACTCAACCATAATTCTACTCCTGAATATAACATTTTACATTACAATATCCTTAAATATAACTACATTTTATAGTAACTTTATACAACTATATTTAAAAATAAATAAATAATTTGATACTAAGCTTATCAAAAATAGAAACAATAAAAAATAAAATCGATTGCACCAAGTGCCACTAGCTTATACATACCTATTTTAATAGATCCCAACTATGATTAAAATAGCCTTGGGATTAAATGAAAATAAACACCTCTAGAATTATTACTCTCTCGACATTATATATATATATATATATATATATATATATGTGTGTGTGTGTGTGTGTGTGTGTATATATATATATGTGTATATATATATATATATATATATACACACACACACACACACACACACACACACATATATATATACATATATACATAGACATATACATATATATATACATATACATATCTATATACATATATATATATATATATATGTATATATATATATATAGATATATGTATATATATACATATATGTATATATGTATATGTATATATATACATATATGTATATATGTATATATCTATATATATATATACATATATGTATATATATATATACATATACATATATACATATATATATATACATATACATATATACATATATCTATATATATACATATATACATATACATATATATACATATATATGTATATACATATATGTATATACATATATATACATATATATGTATATACATATATATATATGTATATATGTATATATATATATATATGTGTGTGTGTGTGTATATATATATATATATATATATATATATATATATATATATATATATATATAGGCTTTCATTCACCCTTACAGTATATTTTCCACTATCACAAAATACTAAAGATTTGATGAAGAATTGATACAATTTATAACAAAATAAAATGGGAAACCTTGATTGAAACTTTTTTCCATTGAGCTTGTGAAATTCAATTATGTTTCTTTCTGTAAGATAGTCAATTTAGACTTTTAAACACTTATAATTTAAAATTGGCTTCATAATAAGTAATGTTGAAACCATTTCTCATGTACTTTGTCAGAACATATGTACTTTCCACTTCCATCAAATAGAATGAACATTAGATATCAAATTATGTAGAAACAAACTTTTGAATCATGTTTTAAACTAAAGGAAATTATTAATGTTCATATTATTTGTTTATTCAATGGACACTCACACATGACACACACTAATACCTTCCATAAACAATTTTTTTAAAAAAATCACTTAATTCTAACAAGAATGTTAACGTTCTCTTTAGTAACACCATCTATTTAGACATAAATCTCTCAAATTTAATTAAACTAAATTAAATGTTTAAAAGACTACAAAATTTAAATCACTAACTTATCATAATTTTAAAGAGTTGTTTTTAAATTTAATATATACTAATTTGTTATATCACATGTTGCTATATAAAACTAAAACTAAGAATATCTTTGTAATCTTTGGCATTGGAAAAAAATGACCACTAGTTTCTATAAAATAAATGCTCATTTTTTATATTTTCAGAGAAAATTAATAATATTTATCCAATGACTCTCATAATAAATTGTCGTTTCCTCTGTGAAAAAAAAATTATATGCTTTCAGTCATCTCTATACTATACTTTCCACCTATCATAGAATACTAAGGTTTCCTATGAAAGATTGATATATTTTATAACAAAATAAATTGGAGAAACTGGATTGAATTCTTTTCATTTAGTCTATACAATCCAATTATATTTTTTGCTCTAAGATAGTATATTTTTACCATTTACACTTGTAATTTAAAATTGACTTGGTAATACATGATGGTGAAACCATTTCTCATATGCTTTGACAAAAGATGTTGAATATCCATTTCCACCACGAGGTAATCTTTGTCAAGCCTACAATGTCAACTCTGATCTAATTAGTTTAGTTACCAAGCCTATAGTGCCAGCTATAATTTGTTCACTTAAGTAGTCTCATAAAACAATGGGAACATAGAAGAGGATTGGGATTCAATGCAAAATGATTTGATGATTTTATTGAAGCAAATGAAAATGTTGTGAAACAAGAATATAACCAATGGATTTGGGCAGTGTAAAAAAATAGATAGTATCAATTGTTGATAGTTAGAAAACCATGATTGTAATACACTAAAATAAGGGCCTCCTTGGTTGCTAGCATAAGAATTGAAAATCAGAATGGAAATGGGGACTGAGACTAGAAAATAACAATTCCAATCATGTTTGGTTCACTTGGAATTTGATTGGGAATATGTTAATCCATTGTTTTGGTTGTACAAAAATGGAATAGAAATAAGGTTAAGTTTTGTATTTTTTTAAATCACTTAATTTTTTAATTTTAATTTATTATTATTATTATTATTTTCTTTAATGGTAAAAAGGTTAATTTATTTTCATTTTTGTTTTAATCATTGAAGTTAATGAGAAATCTAATTTATTTTATTTCTTTAAAAAAATAGATATAATTTAAAAAATGTTATAAAAAATATAAAAATGTAAAAAAAAATAAAAATTAAAAAAAAAAAGTAAAAGAAAAAAATAATTCAAAAAATTAAAAAGAAAAATATTAAAAATTTAAAAAAAGAAGAAAAATCTAAAATCAGATTGGGAATAAAACTGACCTATTCTAATTATAGATATTTTTTGCATAAGCATATGCTCATTTTAGGGGCAAAATTAGAATGTCTTCCTATTCACAATTTTGATTGAGCATACCAAACAATGAATATAAAACATATTCTAATTTTCTCTTCCTATTCTAGTCCTATTCCAGCAATCAAATGGACCCCAAGGGAAAACTTTAGTCATAGATAAATAGCAAAAATATTCTTTGATGAATTAGCAAATGTAACAAGAATTCGTTGCCTACCTCATAGCTAAAGAAGAATTCGTGCAAGAACCTTATTAATCATAATAACAACAAAATCATGAAATTAGATTCAATGTGTGTATCTTTAAATATCAATGTTAGTAGTAAAGGTTCATACAAAACAATTAAAGAAACCAAATTTTTAGGACACATTAATTTATAGATGGCTATAATTTTATTGATTTCATACAAAACAAGTGAAAGATTCATACAAAACAATTAAAGAAATTAAAATTTTAGGGCACATTAATTTATAGATAGTTATAACTTTATTGATTTCATACAAAATAAATGAAACAAGTGGCACATAGTAGTGTGTACTTGACTATTGTAGTAAATTTATAAATTTATTCATTTAATTTAGTTTTATAGATGATAATAATTACTTTTCTATTAAAAAAATAGATTGAATTGTTTAAAGTGCTAATATAGTATAGTTTTAAATATTCAATAAAAAAATTACCCTACTTTTAAAATAACCAAACTAATGAATTGATTGAACAAAAGAAAATATGTTCTTAGTTAATGAAAAAAATATATTAAAAATAATTAAATAGTGATCATTGATTAAGTAAATCTATAATAATACCAAAATCTGTAATAATATAAGTGTGAAAATGATTTTTCACAAAATAAATGGTTAAAATATTTTTTTAAAAATTCTATAATTTACATGTTATAACTTTTAAGATATCATTTCTAATTTTCATTATTTTCTTAGAAACATATGTATAATTTTGTGTTAATTGAAAAAATAATTGATACAATAAAATACTTTTTTTTTTCATTTTACAACTTTGAAATTTAGTAACAAATCCTCTATTTAAAAAAAATTGCTCATATCATTGATATAGACCAATGACATTTCAAACTAATTATTATATGATTTGAAACAAAATCAAAAAAATAAAATGCTAAAATACAATATTTTCATTGGTCCAAATTAATTCACCAAGATGTTACAAAATAAAAGCTAACAAAAAATAATATACTCCATAATATAATTACATCTCTTTTATCTACATTCTTTATGAAAGTTTAATAAATTACATCTAATAAAGGTCACATGTGACTATTACATATAACTAATTGAAAAAATAAAATGAAATACTATAGAACACAACATAATCACTTGTCTTTTATCTATGTTTTGATAATTCTAAAATTGAGTAACCAAAGTTAGATAAATGTACATGTTCCCAATAAAAAATATAAATATAAGATATTATATATTCATAATTATCAAAATCTAATTCCTCTCGAATTTTAATTATTTACCTACAATACATATAAATGATTTATACAGCATAAAGATTTTACCATATGACAAGTAAAAAGGTTGCCATTTTCTTTTAGACTAAGAAGGAATTCCAATACAATAGTGTCATCGTTGTCTTTTGGAAACACTCCTTTTGGAAGATTTGATCCAAATGTATGGAATCTAAATATATTATAATCATCTTTTAAAAAAAATTTATATTCTTTCTATAAAAATGATATACTAGATTCAATAAAAGTGACTGTCTTTTAATTAATTACTATCTAAAATTAGATAAATATGCATCCTCCTAATAAAAGATATACATATAAGATGTTCTACATTCATAACTATAAAAAATATATTTTCTTACTAAAGTAAAATAAATTATACAATAATTAATAATTTAATATAAGTAATCTATTTTACACAAATATTACATAATATAAAAATTTGAATCTTTATTTTATTAAATCAATTATATAATATGACTATTCTACCAAACATTATATTTTTTACAATATAATGACATAATTATTATGTTGGGAGACATATACAATGGAAGCAACAATTTTCAGTATGAGAATATTCTAAGGAATAATGTGTGTAAGGAAAAAAGATTTGATGAGTTACAAATGAAATTCACTTTTAAAAATTAAATTAAAATAACAAATGTCATTTGTCAGTCACAAAAATTATTAAAAACTAAATAAAAATATGTAATGTCATTTGACAATCATAACTATTAACAAATGTAAATAGAAAATAAATTTGATAGAGCTACAAACAAGATTTATTTTTTAAAATTAATTTAAAATAGAAAATGTAATTTGACATTCACAAAAATATTTAAAATAAAAATAAAAATATGTAATGTCATTTGACGATCATAATTATTAACAAGTATAATTAGAAAATACATTTGATGGGAGTTAGAAATGAAATTTATTTTTAGATATCAATTTAAAATATATTCCATCTCAATAAGAAAGAAAACAAAGTAGTTACACAACTTTAAATTAATTATTAGAAATATTATAATATATATTTATTATTATTGTAATTAATTGAATTGTTTGTGTATTAATAGATGTTATATTTTTCTTATTCTTAGCCTTCAAGAACTGGTCATCACAAGTGGTGTCAGAAAATAATTTAGTCATCATGGGAATAGAAGTTTATGGAAATTCATGATGGGAAAAAAAAACCATCTTGTGAAACATTGAAAATGAAATGAGATGTTGTATCGAACAAAATAACCAAACTTTGATTAGTCAAATAGAAAAATCAAACCAACCACTTCTTCAAGCACTATAAAATAAGGGAAATTCAAATAGTAATAATCTAAAAGATCAACCTACCCATAAAGATACATAAGCTCAAGTCATTTAGTAAATAATATTGTGTCTCTCATAGTCTGGATGCCACAACTTTCATTCTTATCTAGGGGAAAGTTACCAAGAGAGCAAGAATGGATAAAAAACCAATGAACTAAATAGAGGATATACCAAGAGCCTATGTAGAATTAGAACATAATATTAGGGAAGTTTTGTCATTTAGAGAATTTTGTGAAGATAAGAGAAAGGATACATCCAAGATACATGTTAATAAATATCTTAAGCATAAAGAAAATAAGGTGGATATAATATAATTTGATGGATCAGGAAAGATTAGGACATATGATTGGCTATAGACATTGAACACTTGCTTGGCGTTTAACCTAATGACTAAAGAAGATGCATTCTAATTTTCCATTCTCCATATAGAAAATGTACCAAATGAATGGTGTGACCATGGGATAAACACCCGAGGCCATAACAATATCACGTCATATAAGGAATTCATGCAAAAAATTGCGATTTTTTTTTATAGAAGACATCCCAAAGAAGATTTCAAAAGACTAACATATATTAAACAATAAAGGACAATTGAAAGTTACCATAATTAATTTTAAGTAAGATCAATGCGAGTGAGAAGAATGGATGAGGATTGACTAACTAATCTATTTATAGTTAGATTAAAGGAACCACTTAAAAATGATTTGTCAGTTTTTGAAAACCTAGAAATCTTGAGGATGCATTTGAAGCAACATTGAATTTAGAGGCTTCATCATACAATATAGCAAATAATAGCCATAGTAAATTAATTTAGAAAAGAGATGGATCCTATGAGAGATATTTTTCTTTTAAAAGAGAAGAACTCCACAAAGTCTAGTACTTAGAAAAAAAAGAGCTTAAAAGAAAGTGTTAAGATTAAATAGCTTCATTTGGATTCAATTGACCTAAAGATAATTCTTTTATGGTTATTGGGAAATCATTATTTAGACATATACATGTGTGTGTGCATACATACATATATGTACACATATATGTATATATATGTATGTGTATGTATATATATTCATATATATACACATATATACATATATATGTGGTTATTGGGAAATACATACATACATACATACATACATACATACATACATACATACATACATACATACATACATACATACATACATACATATATATATATATATATATATATATATATATATATATATATATATATATATAAATTTTTTAAATTTTTTTTTATGTATGTATGTATGTATGTATGTGTACATATATGTGTGTGTGTGTGTGTGTACACACACACACACACATATATCAGTATATGGTTATATATTATTTTTAATATATTATCTAATGATGATTAATCATAGAGACATGTCCCTTCATAAGAGATGTCTCGTCATCTCATATTTATAAGTCAAATCTGCATTTGGAACCCACCCATAGATGATGATAGTGTTACTACATTTGTAGAAGAAATCCTTGTAACTCAACATGGTATAAGAGAAAGACTATAAATGTATGTAGAGATTCTGAAATAAAAAATATGATTAAACTAAAATTTTAATTTCCAAACACAATAAAAAAATCTTGTTGGTTATTTCAAAATGAAAACTACTCTAGTCCCAAATTGAAAACATTCAAGTAGTAAAGTAATATCAGACCTAGTTCCTACCAACCTAGAGATAGCAACTATAAAATATGCAAGTCATTCAAAGCTTGAGGATATTCCAAAGACATATCAAGTATTACTCATAGAATGATAGAGCACAATACAACAATGGTAGATCAAGATTTCTATTACACAAAGTGAGTAATACCTCTAGTAACATCATCATGAAAAGTAATGGCAAAGAAGCTCATGTCAAAATTTTCAAGAGGCCAAGTGCAAGGACAAAATAATAGTTTGTACCTTATATAGGGTTTAATATTGAACATAATGGAGAAGTTGCTATCTAATAATATTTTAAAAGACCTCGATGTTAGTTAAATCTTCTTATAGTAAATGGCCTACATTCTAATATACAAAAAACATTTGTGAAGTAGCATATTAGTGTGCTGAAGTATCATAAATAACATTATCTTAAAGTGAGCATGAAATAAAGAGGAATATCAAGGCACAATAATCATAGCAGAGATGATATAAGGACCAAGTTGTAGTATGATAAATTAACTAAATTTTGAGTGTCAGAGCCCCAACATCTTAATCACCCAAATTTAATATACAATCAACAAACTAGGACACAATTGGTGGATGTAATTATAGGAACCGACCTTTATATTTGTACTTATATAGTGTTAGATGATATCAAATTTCTCACACTTACATAAAATAAGAATGGAGATGACATTAGTACATTTAGGAAAATATGTGACTATGTGACTAAAACATTTAGTCACACTACTAAAAATTTTAGTCACATGACTAAAAATAATCATATTCTACTATTTCTTTGCAATCTCCAACTATAAGTGACTAAATGCATGACTAATTTGGTTATTAGATAAAATCAATGCCAGTCTGGTGGGCAAGAAGCAAGATATCTCAGTCAACTCTTCTTAGAGAAAAGCTATCATTTTAGACATATCTAAGCATTGTTGATTCATAGATTGAAGCCTTGAATCCCTTTTTGCAAAAGTTTCTTCTAAAGAAATATTCTCTTTGGTTCCTCCCACACTCTTTTCACTTGGGTTGTCTACTTTATTGATTATCTAGTTTATTTTTGGTGAATGGGGGGAGGTCAACTTCCACATGTCTATGAAATCATCTATTAGATCCATATTGCATGAGTCTAGATCCTTAGTGTGCATGCCTAAGCTCTTTTCTTTCTAAATGTGAGGTAGCTCTGATATATTAGTGTAGAGGCCCATGCATTTGCATAACTTATCTCATTGTCATTCCCATCTTCAGACACTAAGGTTAAGCTTGGTGGGTTTCTTAAAGTTTGACCTTGCAGCTGTTCTATATGCAGTTCAAGGGTAGGTTTTATTGGTTTCTAACTAGTGTATAAAACTTCTAATTGTTTCTCTAAACTAGAAAGTTTACTAGATCTATTCTAGCACACATCATTCTTGAAGATTGAAGGTAACTATTACACTTTGACAATGCCTCTTTTTTCATTTTTGTTTCCTCTTCAATGGTAAAAGGTGTTTAGTTAGGAATTTATACTCTTTTTGACATTTTTCTTGAGAATCATCATAGCTAGAATCGTATGAAGTTGAAAGACATGAACTAGAAGCTTTCATAGGTGAACTCATTTACCTTCCTTCTCCTACCCACTTTCCCCAGTTCTTGACTTCCATTTTCATTTGAGAAAGTATAGTAGGCCTTGACAATTTTTTTTGTAGAAATCCCTAGAGTCTTTGACACTCAGCTTCTAATTTTGCAATATTTTTGATAGTTTCTAAATAGTTCTTGTTATTTGTGTCTGCACTTTTCATGTTCATAGGTCTTTCTTCATTGTGGATCTCTAGTTCCTCGTTAAGCACATTAATTTCATATTGGACACAAGAGTTCTTCTTTTCATATGACTCAATGTTATCCTAGAGCATTTTAATGTCAACTTCAACTTGAGATCTAACTTTATTTAATTCTACTAATAATCTTGACCATTTCTACAATGACCCATATAGTTCAATATTCTCTACACTTTATTGAAGAATTTTTTGTTCCAAAACCAATAGTTTGGCCTCAAATTCAAATTTGATTTTATCACATTCTCTGGTCTTGTCGATGATAATTTCATGAATTTTATGCTACTGCACTTCTCTTACATGCCGAAGTTTCTTCATGCACTCTTTTAGAGAACCATCCAAATGGGTTACTCATTCTTCAAGAACAACCTTTTACTATGTTAGAGACTCAACTTATTTTGAAGCTAGAGCTTCCTTTTGAGCCTTTTCCTAACCTACCATGAAAACAAGACAATTAACTAAATATCAGAGCATGAGGATAAATGATATAGGAAAATAGAATATTGGAAAAAGAGGGGTAAAAATTTATTAAGATAGAAAGGAATACAACAAGGAGAGCTCAACAAGGAGGTCAATCCTAAGCAACAAGATCATCAAATTCTTGCACCATCTCAAAGGAAAGTTTCCCTCTATCCATAATATTCCAACCCGGATCATGACTAGAAGCCTATTTGGCTAAACAATTAGCAGCTCTGTTCCATTCACAAGGAATATAAGTGAACCTAATGAACTGAAAAGAGGTAGAGAATAGAATAATTTGATTAACAATAGTGGTCAGCTAACAACTAACATCCTCAAGCTCCTACGAGGAAAGCAAGTTCACCACCACTTGGGAATCAGACTCACAAATAATCTTACTCCATCCCCGCAAGCAACACTATTCCACAACATATAAAATAGCCTAAGCTTCCATGAGATTGTTCGTGTAATCACCCTTATGAACTAAGAAAAAGAATTTAACATCACTAGAACTACAACGAACCACTCCCCCAATAGAATATTGACTGAAATTTATACAAGGAAATATTATTTAGAGAAGAAAAATGACATGTCTAAAATTTCTAATTAGTCAAACAATATTTCCTACACAATTGTTTTTGTGATGTTAAATCACTGTAACTGATTTCAAACATTGAATAAAAAAAGGCGCACACACTTTTATTCAAAAAAAGATTATATTGTGTACACTGTAAATATAAAGATTGTGAAACATATTATTCACAAGAGGCATTTAAATCATTTTTTATATTTCATCATCCTTGTCACCAATTTTTTCCCAATCTATAACATCAGGAGAGTAGTTTCTTGATTAACTCTCAATTTCCAAGAATTGTTTGGTCTTTTAGTATTTTACTATTCAATATTATTTTCCCTATAGTCATGTCTCAATTAATATAGTAGGTACTCCCTTATATATGTACTTTTCTTCAAGACCAATTTCCAATTGTCATAGAAAGATCTAAATTAATTTTAAATATGAAAACTAAACACAAATGGCTAAAGAAAATAATAAAGAATCCTACCCAACAAGACATCTTTTGCAAATTTGGTGTGCTATTTCACCAGACTTTCCTTAGTACTTATATCTAACATTGCAGCAGAAAGTTTTTTCATTTAAATACTTTACTTTCTCCCCTGACTCATAAACTTGAATCATTTCCTCTTCTGACATATGAACATGATCTGCAAGAATCCTGATGATATCATTCTCATCCAAATAAAATACTTATTGTAGCATAGCTGCACAACAAAGCTATGCCCTTTTGAAATTCATGTAGATGCATCAAACAAGGGAAATCTAAGTAGATAGCTAAGGAGAAATCTAGTGGCCAAGCCCATGTTTGCAAGCTCATGTTAGTATACTACATTTCTCAACTTTTGATTGTCAACTCAACTCAACTAATAATGAGTTTGATGGTTTCTTTTATGTATACAATGATTGATTTCTTTTTCAACACTCAAATAGGGATGTGTGCTTTTTATTCATGCTGAATTCTACCAATGTAAATACAAATAAACAATAGTAGGACCATGCCCCTAAAATATTATTTCATTTCCAACTATAATGAATTTAGTGTAAAGTTTTGTTATCCTGACAATGCCACATTTCAGTTATGAGGATGGAAAAAATTGAGAAAAAGTGACCAATAGAATCTCACTGAAACACAGAGAGATGAACACATGAAGCTCTATTTTAATTTTGTCTAGCATGAATATTTGTTTGGAATGACCATCCAAGAATCTCTTAGGAAATATATTGTTAGCCTTCTCCAACTCCCTAGAAAAAAATTCATCCTAGCTATGAGTAGATTTTTCCACATCTTTTTTGTTCTCTAATCTTCTTCTCACCCTTCCTCAAAACCCATGTACTAGCATAATCACCAGAAACATCACAGTGTAAAAACTTACAAGATGCTCCTCTGTAACACCTTACTTTTGCATAGTCATTACATAGGGGAGGTGTCCCTCTTCTTGTAATCTTACACTCATACACCCCCTTGCCTAAGGTTATGTGGTAGTGCCCTACTACTACTCTTACACTATTTTCAAGAATAAATTGAAAAAAGAACATAATTTTTGTTACTATTCAAATTCTAGAACCAAAAGACAATGAATAATGTAACTATAATAAATCAAATAGTTCAAACACATTAAAAGATCATCCAAGAAACTCACACTATATACTTAACAGGTTAAATGATTAGAGTGGAAGAAAGGGTAGAGTACTATAGAGTCTTATCTCTTTAGCTACCCCCCAATGAAAATATTGAGGTGTTTCTTTTCTTTTTCCCAGATCTTCATTCATTCACCTATAAATTATAATCATTTATTGACTCAAATGGCCTACTTTTGCATTGTTTGTGAACATAGATAACTACTATGGAATCTAAGCCTAATGAAGCCTTAGGCACATTGGTTATTTTTAATTTATCACTGGTGTATATTCATGTGGTATGGTAGTAAAGAGGGTTAGCTATCTTGAGAATGATCCAAAAATGATTCCTTTGGTGGGCATAAAGTAGTGGTTTCACTATTGAGAGATCAAAATACTATTTATCGATGCAAGAAGAAAATTGTGTCTATCATATAAATAATATTTTTTTCTATCTATGCATGCCAAATTATTGTCCTTCTCTATGAAATATAGTTGTGTTGGTGCTAGCTAATAACAAAGATGTATGAATGACTATGTATTATAGGAAAGATGGACAACTTGATAACCAATAAAATAGTTAGAAAAATTGATTAAAAGTGAAGGAATGGAGGGCGTAACACATCTTTCTAAATTATAAAGAACACAATCTAGAGATTAAGGAATAGAAATCCTAGCACAAATGTTCTAGCATTAAATAGAAAACTTGATCATGGAGGCATGCATGCACAAGTCACATTTTCATCCATTTTTTTCCTTTTGCCCCATTGATTTACATGGACAAAGGCTTGGGGTCATAAAATTTTGGTCTAGAGAATGGTGACTTTGATTAGGAAATGCACATTTCTTAAGTAGAATAGGGTTTGGGATGCTATTAGTAGTCTATTTTCATATGTAATCTCTCTCTTTTTGAAGAAGATTAGCATTCAACACATGAGGTCGCCTGAGGTCACCTTCTACACCTAACTCTTCTTAAGCTATAGGGCAACATATTCTAGAGTCAAATCTATGTCTCTAATATGGAAAGATGAGCCTCCACTTTTAATTCCACACAATGAACTTCTTAATGGCCAAGACCCTTAATCCCTTCTTTTTTACTCTCCCATTTTTCTCTAACCTTGACAATATTGTGCTCATTGAAAACTAAAGCTTTTTGTTTGGTGGTGAAATAGTGTTGTGTTAAGATTCTTGTAACTTTATTGGGAAGATTCTTTTTCCCTTGGTAGTTTACTTATCCTATGGTTGACCATGTTCCATGTGTTGAACCTCTTGGCTAAAGGAACTAAATTATTAGTGTTGAGTGGTGAGGTCCTCAACTCTAGCTCATTTGTTTCCTTACACTATTGTAAGATAACAGACCACTACCCTTCTTCTCTAATTCATTTGCCTCCAATATTATTTCAAATGGGTAAAAAAGTGTTCATCAAGTCATCTTATTTCTCTCTTGCATTTGTTTCTAACATTTCTACAAAACATTGAACAATAAAACAAACCTATAGCCTGCCAAAACAACTGCATAAAGTTACCATTTATGATTTACAACTAAAATAGCTTTTAGTTGTCATAACATTCTTTCCCTATTCAAAAATTCATCATTCATTTCAAAGGAAAGCAACACATACAATCTATATTCTATTACAATGCAACCTTCCAATTGTAAGTAGCTCTCACAAATATGTTGTTACAATGCAATCTAAAGTGTCATAAATATATTCCCATAAGTAGCCCTCACTTAAGAAAATAGTCTTTAAATCCATTTCCCTTGGTAGCAGTTACATCCTTAGTCCTATAATGTCAATTGGCAAGAGGGATTTTTAGTTGGGCCTTCCAATCATGTGTACTGGGATCACCGTTTTCTCTTTGTTGTTACTAGCTACTCCATCTTTGTGGGGCTAAATCTCACTTCTACTAATCTACTAATGCTAGTGATTATTGTGTTTAATATAATTATTACTATTGCTACTGACATTATTACTATTTTTTGTACATACTGTTGATGTGCAATTTTTTGAGCAGCATATTGCTCTAAATTGAACTACCCTGGTAGGTTGTTCAAGATTGGCCCACCATTACCCTAGGTGACATATCTCCCTCTCTAATTCATCCCCATTCTAGCCATAGAATGTGTATGTTAAGTCCTTTGTTTATTAGATTTGAAGACTCTAACATCTAAAAATTACTAATATGAACAATTAAATTAAAATAAATATGAACAAGTCACACTTATTTCAGTGTTTTTTAAGAAAGCCTTGCTATCTTCTCACTCCCAAATGTTGATTGTCAATAAATTAGACTCCTAATCTCACTTGTCAAATCTGATTTTATTTTTTTTAGATTAGAAAACTCTAACTTTATTGCCTGTTTGGTGTTACCAAACTCATTGACCATATTTTAATTGAAGAATATATCTCTTAGTTGTTTAGCTAATTCGTTTCCTGCTAGCGCTTACTGTATGGTTGAACTACTTTCACTGATCTCCTCTTTGCTAGTAAGCAATGATGACATCTACTAAAGAATGCCTAACTTTACACACCTAATTTTCCTTGCCAAATGTCTATGTTGGTTGTGCTAGATGGAAATTTTAATCTGTGTGGATGTCTCCATGAAGCCAAAGATTAATAAAAACAAAGAAATATTCAACAAGAGAGTATGCAAGAAATGAGCTTTCTTTATATTAAGATCTATGAGATATGATACTATGTGTATAATGGTTTTACTTATAAAGGAAGTTCCACAACAATCAAGTCTTTGCTACAAATATTTTCTAGTACTACCTCCAACGTCCACAACAATCAAGTCCTTGCTAAAATATCTAATGAATTAAGAGCTTCCTCTCATGTATGTTGTCCACCAACTTTTGATAATGCAGTCATATAAGATGGAGATGAATCTGTAATACCAATGCACATCTTGTTTGCATTGAATCAAATGATGTTTTAAATTTGGCCTTGGGTGGTCTCATTAGTTAAAAGATATAATGTTGTTTTGACTAGTTTATCTACAAGAACAGTACAAGCTTGCTTGGAAGAACATAAGATAATATTAATCATAAAAAAAAACTTGTAAAATACCTAATAGTACATGTATGAGACATGCATGCAAAAACATAAACCTTTTCAACTAATTAGTTTTTAAAAAGGTTTATAATGAATGGTTTGTAAGGTATACTTATTTGTTCATATTTTTGTAAATAAGATGTAAGTTAAGCTAGTTTCATTTACGAGGAAATTATATGATTGAGAAATTAGAATTCTATTGGAATTGATGCATTGAGCTATATTGCATATGTGATGTGAGCTGGAATTTGACTATAGATTGGATTTAAAGGATGTGTAGTATTCTACTTTCTATGACGTTGTGTTTCCTTATTTTTTGGGTATGCTTTTCAATTGGTTATTTTTTGTGTAGAAATTTTAAGCTACATTTTTACAAACAAAAGTTCAGAATAACATGAGTATTATGAAATGTTACTCTGCATATATATTTTGGGCAGAATGATATTCTTTTGGAAGTGAGATAAGCATGATTTGGTTGATTTTTTAATATAGTTGATGTTGAATCTCGAGTGTTGTGAAATTTGATTATAATTTAGCAATGATATTAGTGAGTCAAGCTAAGATATTGATTGCAGATAACTTTGGTATTGGTTCTCACAACACCTAACTATAGTGTAAATTAAATAAAGGGGATTAATGTTTAAGGATTGAAGGTTACAAATTGTGATAGAGTTGTGTTTTGATATGTTTAATTTTTGTTGCAGCTATGCATGGTGAGGGAGTCTCGTTTTGAAGGACATGTGTAGATGAGAGATGGATTGGTGTGAAATCAAAAAAGAAATCATCAAGCATGACCATTCATTTTGGTATGATCGGCACTTCTTAAGAAAAGTGAATAAAGTTTTTGTGGATATAAGTCCTTGACAACATATATGTAGTGCTAGTTACAAGATTTCAACTACTATTTATGTTTCTCTATGTATATTTTTGAAGTTGGTATTTGAATTGAGGTTGGTGTCTCATGTGGTTGAAGATGGTGTTCCAAAGAGGGTTCGTTCTCTCTAGGAGTTGGTACTCTTGGTGAATTGGTGCTAAATTTTGTACTGTTCATATAGCACATTCTATACCATCCACTGTACACCAATCTGCATACCCAGGCATGAATCATTTATAGTTTGAATCAGCTTACCAATGCAAATTCAATTCCTTGAGTTCTTTTTCACATAAAACAACTTAATTGTTTGTTAAGTCTGAAAATGGATAAGAAAACCTCAAATCAAATTAGATAATGCAGAGCTTGATGATCTTCTTTTAATACCAAATATTCTTGCATTTAAAGTTTAATGAAACTTACATCATCACATACCATTTATTCTCTACTTAACGACATTAAATCTGCACATTTCATGGCTTCCAAACAGCCCGATAATATTATGATGGATGGGATTTAAAATCAACTCAATTAAACCATCTTAGAGCTGCCCAAAGTAAATTTTTATAATTCATAGAGGATCAGCTTATACAGCCCAAAACAAAGGACACTTTCAGATTTATTTAAATCTGAAAGTGACCACCAAAACAAGGACTATAATGACCAAGAAAAGTCTAAGAGAAATACATACCATGAAGCCGTCACCAAGATATAGTTTCAGATTTTTCTAAAACAGGTTTTGTGCATTATAAATTGTGCCTTGGGTGAACAAGAAAATACCAAGTCAGTTCATGAACCTGCAATAGTTCAGTGCAGCAAGAAACTTAATTAAAATCAGATTTTAATAGAAAAATGTTATGGATCACTTAGAGAAAGAACTGATGCTATTCTTCTCATGTTGTTACATGAATTAGTGATTCTTAGAACTGTTAAGAAGCATTCCAATGTATCAGTTCTTCAGCTCAAAATAGGAAGTCGATAATCCAACTCAAATCAAAATTTTAAAACAATCAAATACCCAATGGATTCTCAACGCTATGAAATCTGCATTTCCAATGAAATTAGTCTATGTAAAAGAACCCGATATATTAATAGGAAGGCTTTGTTAGCGTATTGAGTTTTTCACTGTGAAACTATTCACCAATAAATTAAACAAGTTCAATAGCTCTGCCACAAATTGGAAAGGACTGAAAATATAAAGAATTCAATGCTGAAACTTCACAGGATAATGGAACTTGTCATTTTAAAACTTGAGAAACCACATGCAGAAGACCTTTTTTATTAACTAAATCTTACTTCCATTACATATTGATTTTTTCCCACAGAGAGAGAACTCTATTCTCTGCTACAGCCAAGATTGGCTTCACACATCACCACCCATAAATCAATCACAACAAAATACTTTAACTAAGAACATCAAATCAGTTCTTGATAGTCACCCAACTACTATAGCTGAATACTAACCACCATATGGGAAATGCATTTTTCATTTGTTTCATTTTTATATTTTTTCAATTGCATATTTTGAAATTCATCATAATGCCCAACTTTGTAAAAAAATTTGTAAGTTGACAAAGCTTGTCACATTTTGACCTTTAGATGTAAATCCTTTTATTTCTTAATGTTTTGATATTTTTAGAAGTGCTCTTATACCATTGCCATTTTGGTAATGAAAGCTATTATGTCATGATCTTTTACTTGAAAGGGGGTTTCCTGAGAAATTCGGTTGTTGCAGCTTGATGGTTGTTATCTTTATGTTTAATGTGGTTTAAGAATTTGAGAAACAAAAGATAAAACTCTGGTTGAAGACCCAGCCAGGAGAGAAACGGGCTACAACTTGTTCAACTATATCATATGTCAGATCAATTTTTGGGAAGAAGTTACAAAAATGAGAAATGTCTAATAGTTGTGAATCTACAATCTATAATGATTCATGCCTTTCATCATCCTCCATCTCGACTAAATTGAAAATAGTTTCAATGATTTTACCTAGATTTTTACGGCACTTCTTAGCTAGTTCCTTGGAATGTGGAAGCTATAATAGTATAGAATCATAGTCCCAAAGACATTTTGTAGCCATTTAGCTTAGTTCTAGTTCTCATTGATCTACTGCTAGGTTGCCAACTATGACCTACCTTGAGAAGTGAGCTTGCAACAATACATTTATCTTTATATGTGGATCAATATATTTTGGTTTATAGTCGATAGAATTTTTTTGATGAATTATCAAATTTCTTATTGTTGCTTCTTCACCTGGTCATTTGGAAAGCTACAAATACTCTGAGGCAGAGGAAAGAAATTCAAGAAGCCAATTTAGATTTCTCCTTGCAGTCAAGGATGAGTTGAAGAGTTCAATGGTGGTATAGCTAATATTAATAAGATGTTATCATCCCTAGGCTCAAAGGAGAAAGATGCATATCATCTTCTATGACAATAGATTTGCTTGATGCCAAATCACTCAATGTGCTATCTACAAGCTCAGAAAGGTGATCCAAAAAATGCCTATGATTGACACTATGAAGATTATAGTAATTTGGAATCTATGTGAACCTTTGATAGAAGAATGTCCAAGTAAGATAGTCTACAACGTCATGCTTACTTTCAATAGTGCCCCAAACACTTGAATGTTGGTAGATGTTGGGTGGATATGAAGGGATTGGTGATGAAAGCTTTTTCCTCTTTTCTGTTCCATTTTCTCTTTTTCCAAAATTTTAAAGGTTTTTCAGTTCTCCAATACAATTTGACCTTAATATTAGATTTGTTTTAAATATGATAGAACTGGAGTATTTCCAAAATCATTATTCATCCCAAATGTTTAGGTTAGACTATGGAAGTCCTTGTCATGGCAATTGATGCTATTTAATGTCTTTTGGCTAGTTTCTTGCATCTTGACATCCTTATCACCATCACCCGATACACTTAGTCATCTTGACATCCTTATCACCATCACCCGATACACTTAGTGCCAAGGAGATGGGGACCATTCACTCTCATGGCTAATTCCAATTTTTCCATGGCAGAACTAAATTACTTAGCCATTCAAATGATCTATATCAACACTAAATTTAGAAAAGCTAACTACTGATGTTAGGTCATTATAATGGTTTGTTAATTTTCTTGAGGACCAACCATCACTAAACTCAAAAGAAATTTGAAATTAGCCTTTTTGGAATTGAATATTGCTTTATAGCATTATCTTTGGATTTGGATAAGTTTTGGTCAACTTGCTGATGTTAACAATTGTTTGTGATTTAATAAGCTTTTGTATCTGGTTGTGCTTCTTCGATTCATTTTATCTTCACAAAATGTGTGGTTCACTCATTTATAACTCCTCATAAGTTTGCATTCCATTGAAAATCACCACGATATAAATTAACACCATTCTAATGTTGGTGCAAATACATTTGATCATGGCTTAGGCAGTTGTAATATTAAGTTCCATTAAAGATTATAAATTATATCACTTAGGATGTTGTGATATATTATTATGTTAAGTTTTTTATTTTAAAGCATAGAGGTGCTATAGGGCCCACTCTGGAAATCTTTTGCACAGTCACTATTCTCACACTATTTATTCACAATTTGTATAATTGGGCAAAGACAATTCAATATGTAGAACAACAATTTTTTAATATGAAAAACTAATATAATTGCAATTTGAACCCACACTTATCTGATTATCATCTACAAAACAAAACTAAGTATCATTGTAGAGACATATGTGAGGGCTAATGATTCTTCTTTGTCACAATAGTTTCAAGCAATCTATAATACTTTGAGAGTCATTTTCACATTGATGCAGGTACTCGATTGGTTGTTACTCTTTGAGGAGATGAAGAATATGCGGACTCTGATCTTATCAAGAGTGTGGAAGGAGAGTCCATTAGTTTCATTGTTTCTACTAGGAATGCAACAATTGTAGCTTGATTCTAATATTGAACATATCATGGAAGGTGACACATATTGGCGATGCAATCCTACAAATGATACTAACTAGGTGTGTTACAAGTATAGTGGATATTTGATATTCTCAATGATTTATCTTATTAATCTAGTTATGAATTCTTCAAATACTTTAGAGTGATGAAGTTCACTTTTAGAACCATTACCCTATAGATAACTCAATGAGAATCCTGGAAAAAGTGATTTAAACTAAGAAGAAATATGATTCCTAAAGTGGTAGTATATATGTTATTCTAGCTTATTCTCTTTGAAGAAATAAAATAAATTGAATGTTTTTTCGATAAAGTATAAATTATTTCAATATCCATTGGAGTTAGAAAGCTTAATGTTTTTGACAAAGCAAAAGTACAAGTTAAAATTGTGATAAGATAGGAGTTTTATTTATTTCCATCTCTTTTCACTTTTCCTTGTATTCAATTCTCCATATAATATGCTTCTAAATATACACTTGAAAAGGGATATATAACATATATTATATCTTGGATTAACTTCTTATATATTTTGGCGTTGTCTAACAAAGCTCTATTTTATTGGAATCTGCAACTATGGGATCCCCACATGCAAGATCTTGTCCTCTATGATGGCGGTGATAATGTTGATGGTTTTAATATGTCAAATGTTGATCTCACATTTGAAAACTATGAAGATGTGTTTGGTAGTTCACATGATCAGTTTGATTCATTGTTGGAGGACACGAGTGTAGGTTGCTCCAACATGGAGAGGGATGTTTCTCTTGTTGAGTTGAGTGGTCACATTAACAATACACCTAAGGTTTGTTTGCTAAGAATGTACCTCTAGCTAGCATTTTTCTCCAGTAATTACATCTGGTGTGTTCTCCCTTATGAAATTTACACACATAGGATAAGTTTTTATTTTGTGATCATGAAGATGGAGACCACATTGTTTGGCCAAATTTGAAGAGGAGACTTTCCTGTAACCTATTAATGTTCTTTTGATAAATGAGTCACAAACCTTCTTTCATTAGAAAGTAGGTTCTTCCTTCAGCTAGATGCCAAATTCTCTTTGTATTATGTTTAAGTGACATTCATTTTCTTGGTACTTGTTTGCCTTATTTCTCAAACATTTTGGATATATGAAATTAGGAACTAAGACATGTCAGAGGAGTGAAATTATGGTTTGGTATCTTTATTAAGATGCAATTGGGACTTTTCATTTTTTTTAATATCATTTGGTCTTTTAACAAGAATTAGTTATTGTTATTCACTATGTAACAACACGGAGATGCATCCACTATGTGGAAAGAATTCACGACCCAAGAAGGAAGAAAGTAGTAATCTCATCCTTACATAAAATGCTCTCAATTTTTGGACAATTTCAATTGTCTTGAGCTCTACTAATATCAAATATCTAGCTATCTAGATTATTGTTGTCTATTGCAATTAATTATTCTACTTCATAGTTAACTTGGAAACATCATTTGTGATTTTTGCTATTTTTTTAGTTGTTTATGTTCAGGTATTCAAGGCAAAATAAGAGATTACCAGTTAACCCACTTGAACTGGCTGATCTCATTGTATAAAAATGAGATAAATGGAATACTTATAGATGAAATGGTAGTGGACATTCTCTAAACTTATTTTATTATTTGAATGAAGTTTGTTTCTAGAAAGGACTTTATGTAAATGCATTAAACATTTTTTTTTCTTCTTTATTTTATAGGGGCTTGGAAAAACATTGTAAACAATCTCCTTACTTGGATATTTACACAAATTTTAAGGAATATCAAGCCCACACATGGTTGTGGCACCCAAATCAACCCTTGGTAATTGGATGAATGAGATTCGATGATTCTATCCAATTTTGTGCACAGTGAAGCTTCTTAGAAGCCAAGAAGAAAGGATTTGTATTTATTGATGACTATAATTGCCCAACTTTAACCTATTTTATTTTTAAAGGATTTTTAATTAGTTGTTGATGATTTTTGGCCTTCTTAAATTATGCAGGAAAACATCCATGAAAATATGTTGGTACTAAGGAAATTTGATGTGTGTGTCACTTGTTTTGAGATGGCAATTAAAGAAAAAAACATCGCTTAAATGATTCAATTGGCAATACATTATTATTGATGAGACACATCGAATTAAGAATAAAAATTCACTTCTTGCAAAAATAATGAGAATATACAGCACCAATTACAAGCTTCTTATAACTGGGACACCTCTTCAAGTATGATGCATCTCTAGACTTTTGAAGACTTATATTATGTTCCTATGACATTTTTATGCTAACAAGTAACTTGACTCTATGGGTGTTGGTCCAATACGAATGACTCTTATAGCTAGTATGAGAAACCTTTTTATATGTTAACTATTATTTAAATGGTCTATTTTCTTGTTCTTTTAGAAAAATCTCCATGAACTTTGGTCATTACCAAATTTCTTACTCATAGAAATTTTTAGCTCTGCTGAGAATTTTGATGAATGGTTCAAATATCTGGTGAAACTAATCAATAAGAAGTTGTCCAACAGCTTCACAAGGTACTTTAGTCAAATTTCTTTTTTTATCTACTCTTTTTTGGTAATTAATATGCATTGAGAATGTGTCTCCTTGGCCAAAAAAATTTTCACTTGAAGGTTCTTTGACGATTTCTATTGTGGAGGCTTAAATCTAATGTTGAGAAGGGTTTTCCCCCTAAAAGGGAAACAATATTGAAAGAAGGGATGTCAGAATTGCAAAAATAATTTTATCAAGCCCTTCTTCAAAAGGACTTCGAGATTGTCAATGCTATAGGAGAGCGTAAGAGCCTACTGAATATTGCTATGCAACTAAGAAAATGTTGTAACCATCCATATCTTTTCGAAGATGCTAAGCCAAGACCACCATATACCACTTGAGACCATTTAGTCACAAATGTAGGTAAGTGTTGGTTTGGCATATCACTGTAGGTTCTATTTGACACTATCTTGGGTTTTGCCACACTTGTAGGTTTAATATATTACTTTCGCTAATTATTGTTGACATATGATTGAAAAGATCATTTGATAAGAAAATTGTTGATAGAAAACTGTATGTTTTCAATCATAGTTTTGTCACTGATGTCAAATTTTCTATATGTGTTGGCATTAAGTCAAGTTTGTTATTAGTGACAACAGTTATTTAGATTCTATATGGTTACCAAGCTCTTTGAATAGTCTTTAGTGTTTACCAAGCAATTCAGTGGTTGCCATGTAGTTTAGTGGTTACCAAGCTTTTATAGTTTAGGCCAAGCATTCCAATGGTTACCAAGTGAATTCAAGTAGTGTGAAGACCAGTAGTTCTTGCCAAGTAGTTCAATATTTTTTGAGCTTTGTAGTGTCTATAGAGTCATCGGTTCTTGTGAAGCAAAGCTAGTGTTAACCAAGTGATGAGATGACTAGTGTTTACCGAGTGAGGGCATGGTAAATGTGGAATGTAGTTTTCACCAAGTTACACTGTATCTACTAAGTCACTAGTATATACTGAGTTTGAAACTATGTTGAAGTGATTAGTATGGACTGAGCTTCTACTTCTATCAAGTGCATGATGATGCCAAATAATGATAGTGGATGCTATGTATAAAAAATTCACCAAGTCATTTTTCAGAACCTGAGTTTCTACATTTGGGTAGACTCAATAATATTAGTGTCAACTTGTGTATTTTCTGACCTTGTAATTATGTGAATTGGGTTGGTATATATGTAATGTATTGTATCATACCCAAGAGAAGTGATTTTTAGAAGAGTGAGTGTGAATAAAATGAAGAGAATGTAAATGTGAATCATCAGTAGATTAAAGTGTATTGCAAGGTCAAATCAAGAGCAGTCAAGTTACATCTATCACACAAAGGTGATTAGTACTTCAAGGATCTCAATCAAAAATTCTGTTGGAAGTAAGAGATATATTGTTTCATCCTAATAAGTGAATCAACTTCAAATCCTTTAACAGGGTAGACTTAACAGTCTTTTCTTTAAATCTCTTTACCAAGTACATACTTCATTGTATGTTTGTAAAATTTCTAACAAGGTGGACCCAACAGTCATAATTGCTCCTAATAGAGTAGATCATCATAAGTGATCATTGTAAGCCTTAACAGGCCAGCTTTATGATGCACTATTGAAGTTTTGTGGGTATCATCCCCACCCTAGTTTTACTTTCTATTTGGAAGGTTTCTAGGTCACCAAATATTGTGTTTAAAATATGTTATGATTTTAGTTTCTCATGCATGCAGTAGACTAGATCTATGATAATTGGATTATGTTATTAAGTGTTGAATTTGTGAAAAGTTTTGAGGTTACTGATTCACCCCTCCCCTCTTAGTAACCTTGCTAGTCTTGAATATTTCCAAAAAATGGTATCAGAGTGTTGTGGTTCTTAGGATAAAGTTTGATAGCTTGAGCAAAGATCAAGGGCAATGGGGATATTCAGACTTGACAAAGCTATTGACAATGAAAAGCTATATCTAGAGATGGCCATAGCTCAACTGAAGAAACCAAAAGAGCATCTTGCCCAACCCCTAAAAAGAAAGAAGGAACTTTAAAATCAAATGAATGACCACCAATGTATTGAAGAGAAGATTGAAGATTTTTTCCCCTCAAGCAATTCAGATGAAGCCGATGATGCAATCAAAGAAGTCCTAGAAAAGAATGGTTCCCTGTAAGAAGAAGTAAGAAAATTGAAAAGAGAACAAAAAATTTAGTCAATAAGATTGTGTGAAATCTTAGAACAAATAAATAAGACAAAAGAAGACCTGAAGGTAAGGAAAAATGAAATTCAAACTCAATCCCTTCAACAAGAAAGTCTTATCAATCAGTTCTCCAATGCAAATGAAGAAATCATGAGTCTAAGATCTAAAAATGAAAGGTTAAGGAATGATTTAAACACTAAAAAGAAAATCAATGAAAGGATGAAATTTGATCTAAATTTTGAAAAGCAACTCAATGAGAGAGTAATGAAATCCCAAGCAAACATGGATCAATTGAATCAACTAAATGAGTAGAATCTTTATAGGCAAAAGGGTAAAGCAGGACTTGGATACACAGAAGAAGGTGAATCCTCTAAAAAAGGTACTCAAAGGAATCAAAGACCTACTTGAAATTACTATGGTAAGATAGATTATACATCAAACAAATGTTGGAGTAAGAGAAAGGAAAAATTCAATGGAAAATACTACAATTGCAGTCAGCATGATCACAAAGCTAATGAATGCAAGGAGAAACCAAAGTTTGAAGGCAAGTTGCATAAATGTAAGAAAGAAGGTCACAAGGCATATGAATGAAAATCTAAACCATTCAATCTAGCTAAACAATTTGTAAAGGAAATATTTGGTTGGGACTACAACACATGGTGTAGATGTCAGGACTGTGGAGAATGTGGACACATTGGCATGATTGTGTTAGACATCACATGAGAAGAAAGGATACTACCATAAGATGTTACACATGTAGTGAACTTGGTCATATAGCTAAGAATTGCATGAATATAGGTAGAGTTGAAGATGAAAAGAAAGCAAAAGCTGATAGCATCACGAAGCAGATGAGATAGTAGTGTATTCCTAAATCTACCTGAGCAAGCTAGTCCAAGTGATGGTAGTCAAGTCACTCAAGAAGTGGATGACTCCACCATTTCCAATTAAGTTCTTAAGGAAGAACTAGAAATATATTTTCAAAGACACATCTTAAATAGTTCCAATTGGAAAGAAAGAAAAGATCCAAATTAGTATTTTAGATACAAGGGGATCACAAAGTTTAGTATTAGTAATCATACAATAAGGTTGGGTCATGGACTCTATCGAGTGAAGTCAGGAGTAACAAGGTTATGTTTGGTTACCAAGTTACAAGCTTCTACTGAGTGATCTGTATAGATAGTGGATGTCAGGCTATCACACACTATGTCATTATGGCTCTCATCATACCTAGCATTTATGGGAAGTTTTTCATCAAAAGGAAGGAAATCAACTTCATTTTCACCATGAATTTTGTATATTGCAAATAGTGCAATTTGAGCATCCTAGTGATCTTGAGCAGAATTTGCAGCAAAGGTTTTCTGAAGAATTTTCTCATCTTACCAAGCGATCATGGCATCGAATAGTAGTAGCAAGGTGAAGAAAGGATTTGAAATGTTGTGAGGTGTTGTATGGAAAGCCCCAGACTTCAAATTGGTGCTAGCAATCATAGAAACCCTCGACCTGACTAGAGCTCAATCGTAGATATCACCCAAGGTACTCTTATCAATGACATTAGAACTCATTTTAAATGTGTAGTTCAGGAGATAGGAACCCTAGAAATGGACAATGCCTTAAATGAACTCTATGTGGATGGAATTCTTAAACCTAAGCATAAACACCTAGAAGAAAAAGGCTTAACCCATATTCCTCACTTGCCATGAAATTTTTAGATTAAATGGATTAGGTATATCTTAAGCCAGGTTCATAATGGTCAATTGTGATTAAAGCAGCCATTTTTAATTACAAAGAAAATGATTCATCATATTACTGGTCTCCCTATGCTTACCAAGGCTAAAGTCACTAAAACCCTAGGTCAGGATGAGTTACAGAAGCAAACCCTAACTGAGTGAGATAGTAGAGGAATGAAAATTAGCAGTGTATCTAATTTAGAACTCAAATTTGGCATTCATGTGATAGCTCATAAGATTTACAACTCAAGTCAACTCAATAGTGTGTCATGTGAAGTAGTTGACCTAGTTTATAAGGTTGTTAAGAAGAATTTGTCATATGATCCAGTAGATTTGATGTTGAAATAGCTAAAAAAGAATATGGAAAGCATAAGAACCTCAATGAATAACCCATGTAAGTTTGGTTCATTGTTGACATGCTTGTTTTTCAATGTTCAAAAGTTTTTCCCTTCTAAAAGCACAGTTGTATAGAGGAAAGACACACTAGTCTTACATCAGATAAATGAGTTTATAACTAAAATGGGTGAAAATTTTGATAGTATCATGGATAATTATTTTGAATCCTTCAAAGAAAAGATGAATAATAGGTTTAGAATACCACAGATTTTTGCTGAACACTATAAGGATGATGTTTGTTTTATGGTTGATAGTGATAGAGTATACATCCAATTCGTAAGGCCTTGAATAATGTGAGTAAAACCTCTTCCTTATGAGGTTAATATTGATGAGACAAAAGACATCATTGAAGCCCTGGTTAATGAGCCTGTATATCCAAAGGAACCTCTCTTTGGAACCTATGAAGAAGGTAAAGCTAGAATTGAACTTGAAATTAACCTTCCACAGGTAGTAAACAAGGGAAAGAGGAAGATAACAAAGTTGAAAATAGAAAATGGCCCTTGTATTCTTACTGAGGGAAAAGGTGAATATGTGGAGGAATTTGAGAATGAAGATGAATCTGAAAAGGAAGAAGAGACTGCAAGAAAGAAAGGCAAGGTGATTATCACCAAGCCACCCAAGCCCTCCACTACAATATTCTCAAGACGATCCAAGAAGAAAGGTGGTAGTGAAGTTGTGTTCAATAAGCCTCCTCTCATCTTCTAGGAAATATTTAAAAAAATGGAAGAAGGTGTAGGCATAACCAATTTCAAAGCATTAAAGTATGAAACTAGGTCAGAGGTTGGGAAGATGTAGATTGAGGAGTTGGTACTAACCAAGATGGGAAAATGGAAGTATTCCCCTGATTAGATAGCACCTCAAATTTCTAATGAGCTATTAGAAAGATTAAAGCCAAGATGGGAATCAACCATGCAAACAACAAAAGACATATATGAGAAAACTCTAAGACAATTTTTACTGAGCATTACCAATGCTGAGGTAAAAAAATCTATGAAGAAAAGATGACTCTAAAATTTAATGTAGTCAAGGATGCGAAAAATATGTGGAAGAATGTTTATCATCTACACAAACCAAATGAAAATCCTTTTGAGATCAAAGATGATGATGATGAAAGTGACAAGGATAAAGAAAATGATGAAGACAATACTCCTTCTATCACCATTGATTCTAAAGATTATCAAGAGTTGATGAAGGATGATGAAGAAGGAAAAGAGGATGAAGCTGAAGAGGAAGCTAGGCAAGAAGAAGAGAGTGATCTAGTTAAGATATCAACAATTGTCATAGCCTCCCTTCCTCACTCTCTAGTAACAATAGCAACATCATCAAGTGTAGAGATAGCTTTAACACCTTTGATTGTGACAACCATTGATACATCAAATGTCCAATCACTCCCTGCTACCTCTCAGCTTAGCACATCACAAATAGAAGTGTCTACCACTTCATCCACTGAGCTACATTATCCTTTACCTACTGAGTTAGCCTCTACAATTGATACAAAGTGTTCCATAATTTTGACTTCTTTAGTGATAAGTACAATTTTGGATTCTTCAGTTATGCATACTTCTATCAGTACCTCACCTATAAATACTTCAACTTTGGGAAGCTTGGCAAGTACATCAGTTTTGGATTCTTTGAGTATTCTAGTAAGTGTAATACCCCAAAATTGGCTTATTGCCACGATCACCAATTCTGGTCTATTTTTTTATCAATTCTAAAGACCTATTCTAATAGGCAATTCTTATTCTTCTACTCGCTACTTGACTTAATTGTCAAATGCAAAAAACCTAAATCAACATTCATCATACTCTTTATTTAATTCCTAAAGTATTGATTCATATTAGTCACATTAAACCTAATGATTACAATTTAATTTAATTTAAAGTATTTATACTTTAATTAAATTAAATTATCTCCTAAGGCTAATGTACTATGGAATTAAATTTATTTAATTTAATAAATATGCCTATTAATTAAACAAAATTATTTAATTAAATGGAGAAGCTACTTATAATTAATCAAGCAAAGCTATTTAATTAAATGGAAAAAGGCAATTATTAGAGCATATCTCATTTTATTAAATCAAATATCTCTCCAAAATCTCTCTTCAGTTCAAAAAAGGGAAATTCCTAGTTTACTACTGATCAAATTAGAAATGACTCAGATCACTTACTCTGACACTAAAGTCTATCTGAGTTGACTGACTCTTACACTTAGATCTGAGCTAGTTAACTCCCTTTGATTTGGGAATCTTCCTTTATGACTAAACTTCATCTTCAATCCTGACCATTGATTGAAATCGATCTCAACCATTAATGGATTCTAGGAATGTCTATTTAAGAGACCCTCATTTCCTCATTACAGAGGTTAAAAATTAGAATTTGCATCGAATTGCTGCAAAATTGCATACTCATTTGAAGCTTATTGCATTTTCAATTGATTCTCATTTAGCTTAATTTTCATATATAAGTAATATGCATACATTTTAGCATAGTTTTCTTTTACATGTTCTTAGATTAAACGTGCATACTCCATTCTAAATTAATTTGCATTCTCATATAGATTAGTTGCTTTTTCTTTTAAATCCTTCGTTCGTAGAGAGTTTGGTTGCTTAACACTTCAAATCTGAGGATATCTAACAAGCAATTCCCTTTAGATAGAAGGCAACAAGTCGCCTTGCCGGTTGATTTTTGGATGAACAATCCAATGTTCATTTCAAGATGAATCCTCAAATAAAGACCATGTTGAAGCGTGTGTGTGAAGTGTAAGGCCACATTTTGCATATACATTTTTGGCGCCCACCGTGGGGCCAATAAAATCAACTTTTCTAGCCTCTTTCTACATTTTTTTATCATTTTCATTTTTTCTATCCATACTGTTTCGTACAGATTTGAGAATCCTCATGCGAGACTATTCATTTTTGCACGAGGACCTAGAATCTTCGTGCGAAGATTCTTTTTGTATCGCACGAGAAAGTGGCTGACCGCATGAAACTTCAAGTGGCACCTATTTTCTTCACGCGAGACATAAAACAATTTTGTGCGAGCTTCAAACAATTTCACGCAGCTATGAAAAAGATTTTGCGCAAAATCTTGTGACAACAATTTCAGTTTTAAGCATTATTTTTCGATCTTCAGATTGTTTGATTTCATTAACGTGCTTGTCTTGATCTATTCCTTTAGATTTCTTGTAGCTTAACCATTTTTTATAGGATGTTAGCCAAAGACTCCTTTTAAAACCCACTCAAAAATAGATTGATTGTTTGCTTGTAGGACGCTTGTTGAAGATACGCTTGTCAAAGACCGTATTTCAAACCCACAAAACAATGTGTGTCTTCTTTTCCTGCTTTCAAAATTAGTCTAATTAGGAGCTTGTGAACTTCCTAGGGTGCAAGATGAAAGAATAGGGAAATATGCTCTTCACTTCTTAGAGGTCATGACCAAGAGTTAATTAGAAACCTAGACACTTGCGAAAGACAGCATTTTGAAGAAGGTAAGTAGCTTGGTGGTTCTCCAAAGCTTGCTCTCTTCTATGATATGACAGTGATTTCCTTTAAGGGAATCGAAATCTTTAAGGAAGAATGAGTTTGGAATGATTAAGCCAAGTCAGTAATTAATTTGTCTTGCATGTTTGGGCAAGGAAATAAGAAAGAGGATTATGTTCTTTCCCCTTGAAGGAAATCAGAAACTCGGACCCTTAGATCTAAACTACAGTCCATGTTGATCCTTTAGAGGGCCTACCGAAGTGATTCAAGCTCTGGGAATGACCCAAGTGAGCACACTCCTTTCGTCGGAGATTCCAACTCACTATAATCAAGATGCTTTGTAAAGTGAAAGACTCCAAAGTTGGATTAATTTCTTCCCCTTAATTCTTGATATCGCATATCAAGGGGAAGCTCTGTCTGTACACTGGTTGGCACTGGCCCCTGGCTTGTTAAGAAAGTAGTGTGCACTTTTAGATGCTAGTGTGGGTTGCTGGCCTCAATTCTTCCATCGGAGCCACCAAGGATTAATTCGAACAGATGTCAAGTAAAAACCTTTTAGTTAGAAGCCACCCGATTCACCTCTGAAAGGAGACATAATCTTTTTGCAAGGAGAGGGAAGAATCTCTCTTCTAGAACTCACCATAGGCATGCTACTAGAAGTTTGAAGGTGGTATACACGCTCGTCCCCTGCCACAAGGGCACTCATTCAGCATATACTATTGAGTCCTTTGAATATACCAAAAACATGGGCACCCTCTAGAGGGTGACATGGCTATGTGAGGTACACGCATGCGCATAAGATGTGGAACAAAGGTTTTTCCTTCTCTACCAATTTTTCTTTCTAGGGATAAAGTGTGTTTGTTATCAAGTCATCAACAAAGTCCAAACTAGTTACAACAAACAAAAGTCAATACTCCTCTATCCTGTCGAGTTGCTTTGTCCTCGGTAGGACTATTTTCAACTACTGCTTGCTCCCCACTGTCTTGTTTAAACACTTTTCCTGGATTGAAAACTTGAAACTTTGTCCAAACATCTTACTCAATCAACCTTGCTGCTTGTCCAATCAGATTTGTCTGATAAATATGTCTATTCTATCCCAAAAGTTCAAAAATCTTGTCAAATCCAGTCATTGTTGTAAAACTAGTCTGCCTTCTCGCGTAAAAAAATTTTCAGTCTCATGTGAAATCATTTTTTCCTTGCGCAAAATCATTTTTTTCAAACACAAAATTAAACTTCTATCATGAATCTTCACGCAACCCTCTGAACTTCCTTGCACGAAATTAAACCACTATCACTGACTTTCACGCGATACAGGAAATTTTGTCGTGTGGCTCATAAAACTTCTTCACGTGGCCTATAAAGGTTTCTCACACAAGATCTTGTGTTAGCATTTCTACTTTTGGTCTAATTTAGCTATCTGTGACCTGTACGTTGCCCTTTTCTACATCCATTTGCCATTTTTTGGCTTGTATCTTGCACTTTGACTAGTCTTGTCTCATAAGTTATTTTTGGTCCTCCTCTTAATGCTTGTCATACTTTGTGTCACATTGGTCATAATCTCTGGTTGTTCTAGCCTTTAAATCAGACCATTTGTGCCTTAGTGAACAACATTCTTACTATTATCTTGTCCTCTTTAAGACTCAGTCTTAGTGTAGTCCTTGTCCAGGTTCTAGCTTCTTGTCCTTTTCTATGACTATCGTAACTAGAAGTGGCAATGTGCTTTATCCCCATAACCTTAGACATGGTCGTACTAGGGGTCATAATTGTAGCAGAGGTTTTTTACCTTTGATTATGAAATCTATATCTAGTTCGGCTAGCGAGGCATCTTCATGATCTCCCTCACTTGCCAAGTCATCTCGAGTTCAATGAACATTTTCCATAAACCTACAACAAATTAGGAATCCTTTGTACCAAGAGGATACCAAGATAGGTAGAGGTCCTGCATTACCAAACACGATGTCTGATCCTTTTTTCAGAGGATCTTTTGAAACACAACACATTGAAACTGAACATGTTCCTATAATGACTAATCATGAACCTGAACATGGTAGTCATAGTCGACATCAAGAAACACCTAAGAATGACAAAGAGAAAGAGAAAGACTATGACACCGATGAGGAACAAGAAGAAGTGGAAATACTTCCTGAACACATAGAAAAATTTCAAAGAGACAAAAACTTCCAAAAGGTCATGGGAATCTTACTCAATAAAGAGAAAGAAAAATACTTTCTCAAACTTGCCCAAGAGGGAGCAAAGTTACCTTCTCATTTCAATGTGGAAACCATTGTCACACCTGAAGAAGAAACTGAGACCTCTAAACTGCAAAAACAATTGAAAATTATGCAAGACTAATTGACTCAGATGATGCATGAGAAAGAGAAACCCACAAAAACATACACATTGGATGCTCTTTGTCCATTTCCATTTGGCAAAAGCATAAACATGCCACCTTTCCCATGAGGTGTAGAACTACCCAAATATGACAAGTACTTTGGTACTACTGATCCCCAAGACCACTTGTAGGAATTTGGTGCTTTTTCTATGGATTTTATACATGATGAAACCTACCTCATGTGTTTATTCCCTAGAAGCCTAGGTGGTCAGGCTTTGGAATGGTTCTCACATTTACCTCCTGGTATCAAGACATTTGATGAAAGTGCCAATCTCTTTGTTTAGCAATATTCTCATAAAAATCAACATCCTGTCAATATTTGAGATCTATGCAACCTTAAATAGAAGGTTGGAGAACCTTTCCTCACTTTCCTCCAAAGATGGAGATAACTATACACTAAGTATTCCCATAAAATCCTAGAAATGGAGAAGCTTGACATTTTCACTGATAACCTCTTACCTGATTTCAGGTATAGAGTCCAACTACAAGGTGCACATACCTTTGAAGACATGATTACATAGGCTATCCACATTGAAGAATTTATGGTCAAGAAAGGTGAACTCACTCTTCAGAGAGACATAAAACAAGGTTCCACTTCCAACAGGGATAAAATCAAACATGTCAACAAGAATTGAGAAATCGTACATGATGGAGTTGTTGACAATGTCACACCCAAACCTGCTAAAATGGCATTTAATCTCACAGACGGCCTCAAAGCAGCAAAAAATGCTGATAAACCTCCCCTAGACAACAAAACATTTGGGAAAAAAATGAGAAACTCTTGGACAACACACCCCAAATGAGAGTATACACCTTTGGGGGAACCTTTGGATGTGGATTACAAAACATTGCTACAACATATGCTTATTTGACCAATGGATAACCCTCATCCCTATGATCCACAACCATGTCCACCATGGTGGAATGAGACCTCATTCTATGAGTATCACCAAAATAAGGGACACAATACTAGCAACTATATAAAATTGCACCATAAAGTCCAGGACATGATTGATGCTGGTGATCTTGTGGTAGATGGACATAACAAAAACTTGGATCACAAGGCATTCAAAGAACCTTTCCCAGCTTATGAAAAAGGAGAGACTTCAAAACCACAACCCTACAACAAGGTCAACTATACATATTCCAATGATGACAATGTCATTCACATGGTTGAGCCTATGGATTCTGAATATTGCAACGTTATTACCATTAAGGGCAAGAAAGATAATGACAAACCCAAGACACCATTTATCTTGAAGGGCCCTACCTCCAATGAAATGGATAATATGCCTTCACAACATTGTGCTAATGTTGTTACTCGCTCATGCACCAAGTTAGTGCTCAAAGGCCCTGCACCTCCTACTTCAGATCTTGAACAACACAAAGATAAAAACCTTGCTCGTCCATCTGGAAAAGGTGCACAACTCACAACAAACTTGATTCCAACTAGTTATAGTGTTCTCAATCAACTGAAACAAACTAATGCTCAGATTTCCATCTTTGACCTACTTAAAATCTCACCTGCTCATAGGCAGATTCTAGATAAAGCCCTCGCTGAGGCAAATGTTCCCCAAAATCTTGATCTTGAGTGATTTCAATCCATGGTAGGTCATCTGACCTCACCATATCTTATGACTTTTTCTAAGGAAGATGACAACTTGCTGAGTCACCCACACAATCAACCTCTACACATCGAGGTTATGATCCATCAGACACGTATTCGTCGGGTACTCATTGATAACGGTGTTGGCCTAAATATTGTTTTTGCTGCTCTACTTAGACAATTGAATTATTCTAAGGACTCTATTGATCCTCAAAGAAATATCACTATCAAAACATATGACGAAGTGGAATGTAAGTCTCTAGGTCTTGTGGTTTTACCAATTCGTGTCGATCTTATCGAAAGGGATGTCACCTGTCAGGTGCTTGACATTCCCTTGGCCTACAACATTCTGTTAGGATGGCCATGGCTACATGAGATGTGCACTGTACCATCCACATACCACCAATGCATCAAGTTCCCATTTCATGGCTTCGAAGTTACTATTCCTACCACTACTAGCTACACCTGCAATATGCTCAAAGCTACTGAAACTTTCATCCTTGCTAATTGTGAGTCCACTAATTATCATGACAATAAGTTGAAAAAAATTGAGCAGTCATTCAAACTGAAGGAAAATAGCATGGGAGAGTACCACATTGAACCAGTGATGTCATTAACATCTCTCCCAGAGTCCCCTCAACATTATGGGAGACCCTCAGAGGCAAAGAAGCCATTCGTGCTGACACCTCAAACCAAGTATAATGGCACTTTTGTCAAGGCTACAGTTCCCTTAGAAGATGAAAGTGAAAACAGAGTCATTTTTGCATGGCTTTGCAAAGAAGAGGCTTCAATGGACCTAACAGAACAAGCTCGAGGAATCACTCCTAAGAAATATGGACCTGGTCTTAGGCTTATGAATCATTTTGGTTATAAGGGAACTGGCCCTATTGGGTGCAATAACAGTGGCCTAATTGATCCTATCAAAGAAAGAGTTCAAAGCAATAGTGATACAATTGGCATAGGGTTTAAAAGTGTCCCTTTCCATTTGGGATCAAATAAATTCATCCCCAAACCTGAGAATTCATCTAAAAATGAGCCACAATTTGAGCAAGATACTTGAGAGGAAGAATCTAATGATGAGGATTCCTATCGTCATCCTATCCCTTATGATCTCGTTAAATTCTTTGCTGAGCTAGATAAATTTGTGCCATATGTTAGCACTATGGATGATACTAGTGATTCTTCTAAGGAAAATACTAAGCAATTCAAATATCATTCAGAAAAGGGATAATCTAGTCATTCATGTTGTGTTGAGTATTTGTGTAAAAACCCAAAGGATGAAGGTGACTATGTCCCTATCATTGTTGGGGAGTTCTATAATCTCTATCCATGTAGCACTGTTTCTAAGGAATATGAGTTTGAATCTCTTTTAGAAGTGACTACTGATAAAGAAATTGACCAAGTGCATGTCTATGAAATCTAAATTGAAGTGGGTGAAACATCTAGAGTTAGGTCACATGGGTCGGATTCAACTAGTGTCCTAGAGTCGCCAATTACTAATGTTTGCACTCCGAGGCGTTTGAACACACCTGCGGACGAGGTTGTCATAGGTCTCAAATTTCTGGTCCAAGAACTTAATGACTATATGGTGAATGCAATTGAACTAGCCACTACTATCTCACTCACACATCCTGAGCTTATAGACTGGAACCCTAATACATCTAGTGAAGTTCCCACATTCTAGAATGACTATGCTCTTGCCTGTTACCTAAACGCTATCGAACCTGTAATGTCTTCCACCAATGAACAAAGCATAAACATGACTGAGGCTAACATCAAATATCTCAGTCACACAATTAAAAGGAAAAAATGCAAAAGGTCCAATGGTGAAAACCACATTGTGGCAGTGTTAGAACCCAAAAAAGTAAAAACAAAATATGTATCCAAGGGTGAAAACCTCTCTGAGGTGCCTATGGATGAGATATTTGATGTCCTTCCCAGTCACTTTCAAGAGAGATCATCAGTGTTGATAGAACCAATGTAGCCAATTAACCTGGGCATAGAACATCCTCATATGATACGTCTGGCACAGTCACTATCACCTGAAGAGAAGGAACAATTCATTGCTTTTTTCAAGGAAAAGAAAATAATTTTTCCCTGGACATACTCTAACATGCCAGGATTGGATCCTGACCTTATCATGCATCATTTTTCCATAGCACTAGGCATCAAACCAGTTAAATAGAAGCTTCAAAAAATGCACTCTAATGTTGGATTGCTCATCAAAGCAGAATTGGAGAAACTCCTAAAGGCTAGTTTCATCCATGCAATTGATTATGCTAAATGGATATCTAATATTGTTCCAGTTTCCAAGCACAATAAATCTATCAGGGTTTAGCATGTCCTAAAGATGACTTTCTGCTCCCTAATATTGATATGATCATTGACATGACGGGTGGCTATGAGATGTATTCACTTATGGATGGTTTTTCTGGATACAATCAGATAAAAATTGCGCTAGAAGACCAAGAGAAAATAGATTTCACATGTGCATGGGGAACCTTTTGCTGTAATGTGAAGCCATTTGGTTTGAAGAATGTTGGTGCTACGTATCAGCGAGCTGTTACTACAATTTTCCATGACATGATGCACAGAACCATGGAGGACTACATTGATGACGCCTTGATCAAAAGTGCTAAACGCAATACTCAATTACAAGATTTGGGTCCCATCTTAGATCATATGGAAAAGTTCAGTCTTTGGCTCAATCCTAAGAAATGTGGCCTCAAAGAGGTTTTCACCCTTGGATACATCTTTTGTTTTTACTTTTTTGGGTTTTGACATTGCCACAATGTGGTTTTCACCATCGGACCTTTTGCATTTTTTCCTTTTAATTGTGTGATTGAGATATTTGATGTTAGCCTCAATCACTTTTAGGGCAGATCATTAGTGTTGATAGAGTTGATGCAGCCAATTAACCTGGGCATAGAAGAACATCCTCATATGATACATCTGGCATAGTCACTATCACCTAAAGAGAAGAAACAATTCATTACTTTTTCCAAGGAAAAGAACATAAATTTTTCCTGGACATACTCTGACATGCCAGGATTGGATCCTGATCTTATCATGCATCATTTGTCCGTAGCATTAGGCATCAAACTAGTTAAATAGAAGCTTTAAAAAATGTACCCTCACGTTACATTACTCATCAAAGCAGAATTGGAGAAACTCCTAAAGGTTGGTTTCATCTATGCAATGTATTATGCTGAATGGATATCCAATATCGTTCCAATTTCCAAGCACGATAAATCTATCAGGGTTTGTACAGACTTTTGTGATGTTAACTTAGCATGTCCTAAAGATGCCTTTTTGCTCCCTAATATTGATATGATCATGGACATGATGGCTAGCTATGAGATGTATTCACTTATGGATGGTTTTTCTGGATACAATTAGATAAAAATTACACCAAAAGACCAGGAGAAAATGGCTTTCACATGTGCATGGGGAACCTTTTGCTAGAATGCGATGCCATTTGGTTTGAAGAATGATAGTGCTACGTATCAACAAGCTGTTACTACAATTTTCCATGACATGATGCATAGAACCATGGAGGACTACATTGACAATACCTTGGTCAAAAGTGCTAAATGCAATACTCATCTACAAGATTTGGGTCCCATCTTAGATCGTATGGAAAAGTTCAATCTTTGACTCAATCCTAAGAAATGCACATTTGGTGTCACATCAGGGAAGTTGTTGGGATACATTATTTCTGCAAAAGGAATTGAGGTAGATTAGGAAAAGGTACAAGAAATAATGGACATGCTGCCACCTCGGGACATTAGCTAGATGAGAGGGCTACAGGGGAGGCTTCAATCTATTCATATGTAAGTTTATTTCACAATTGGCAGATAGATCACAACCCTTCACAAAGACCTTACATAAGGGTGTGAAATTCAATTGGAGCCAGGATTGTGAGCAAAGCTTAACACAAATCAAACAATATCTTGTTAATCCACCCATCCTGATGCCTCCTACTCATGGGAAGCCTTTTATTTTATACATTTCAGCCACTGAAACATCTCTGGGCATCCTATTAGCTCAGGAAGATACTGACAACAAAGAAAGAGATATTTACTACTTGAGCCAAACATTGGTCTCTTATGAGAAGAACTATAGCATTATTGAGAAAGCTTGTTTGGCAGTTGTCTTTGCTTCCCAGAAGTTGAGACACTACATGCTTGCCCACACTACACGGCTCGTGGCTAAAATAGATCCACTAAAGTACTTGCTCAATAAGGAAGCTCTCACAGGAAGATTGGCTAAATGGGTTATGATACTCAGTAATTTTGACATCCAATATGCTGAACACAAGGCTATTAAGGGATAGAAAATTACAGACCAGTTGGCCAACGCACCCGTAAAAAATCTTTTGCCAATGAACATTGATTTCATAGATGACTCAATTCTGACACTCATGCACCACACAAGGGTTATGTTCTTCAATGGGTCCTTCACACAAAAAGGATCAGGTGTTGGATTACTTTTCATTACACTACAGAGATACTCTTTACCCAAAGCATACAAGATTTTGTTTCCTTGTACAAACAACATTGTTCAATACAAGGCTTTGATCAATGGCATGAAAATTGTAGCTAAATGTAGAGTGGATCAGTTAGATATCTTTGGTGACTCTTAGCTTGTTGTCAACCAGGTTAATGATGTGTATCAAATAAAGGATGAGAAACTAATTCCTTACAAGCTCATGGTTGATGACTTAAAGAAGTATTCTATACACATCACCTTCCAGCAAGTTCCACGAGTAGATAATAAAGCAGTTGATTCCATGGGCACTCTGGCCTCTTTGCTACAAATGCCTGAAAATGATCTTCAACATGAGTTCTTGGTTGAAGCGTTACACTACCCAGCCTATGACACCCCTGATTCTAAGATGATCTATTCCATTATAGGACAAGAATCATCTCGCTACCATCACATTTATTCTTACCTTCATAATCAAACAATTCTAGAAGGTCTAACCCAAAATGAGAAATGTTACCTAATCCATAATGCTTCACATTATGTCATTATTGCTAACACTCTGTATAGGAGAGGTCTCGACGAAACACTCCTTAGATGTTTAGAACCCAAAGAGTCCAAATGCGCACTAATTGACATTCATGAGGGCATTTGCACATCTCATTCTAATAGCCTGACACTAGCTTGCAAACTCCTTCATGCTAGTTACTATTGGCCCAAAATGGAGCAAGAAGCTATCAAGTATGCTAGGTCCTACAAGCAGTGTCAGTTACATGAGAATCTCATCCATGCTCCAGCCAAAGAGCTGATTCCCTCTATTACAGCATGGCCATTTCAACAATGGGCCTTTGGCTTGGTGGGACAGATCCACCCAACCTCCTCTAATGGGCATAAGTTCATTATCATGGCTACAGATTATTTCACGAAGTGGGTAGAGGCAGTACCTCTCACAGTTGCTAATGGAAAAACTATAGCACTTTTCATCACAAACTACATCATCTGTAGATATGGTGTACCATCCTCAATCATTACTAACAATGGAGGACAATTCAAGAATAAAGACCTCAAGGAACTATGCAAGAAATTCAAGATCACACAACATTGGTCTTCCATTTATTACCCCCAGGGTAATGGCCAAGCTGAGGCATCCAATAAGGTGCTCCTTAAAATTCTTCATCGCACAGTCAGTAAGTCAGGGAGAGACTGGCATCTCCAGATCAACTCAGCCTTGTGGGCATACAAAACAAGTATCAGAACTCCAACAGGCACGACTCCCTTTGCTTTGGTGTATGGAGTGGATGTTGTGCTTCCAATAGAGCTTGAGATTTCTACCTTGAAAATCTCTATGAAGGGCCTTATCACTAATGATGACTATAGGATAGCTCAGCTTCAAGAGCTTATGTTACTAGATGAATGACAACAAGTGGAATGTGATCATCTGCAAGCATATCAATAAAGAATGGCTAGAAGCTACAATCAGAAGGTCAAGCCACATGACTTCTAGCTGGGTGATTTCATCCTGAGAGAGAATGCCAATAATCAACAACAACAAGTACAAAAGAGATAGTTTGAACCAAACTAGCTCGATCTGTACATCATTACTGCAGTATATGGATCTAGTGCCTATTAGCTTTCAACAACCGAGAGAGAAGTGCTCAAAGAACCTATCAACACTCTCCACCTAAAGTGGTTTTATAGTTGATCTAATATCAGGAAGCTCTTTGTAAATATTTATATGTCTTGAAAAAAAATTCTAAAAATTGTGAAAAGTCCTGAAAAAAATTGTTACCCTAGTGAAAACCTAGCAATAGGCGCCTTGGTAACACCAAAAAAAGTGAAAAATCAAAAATACAAAAAAATCAAAAAAAGAAAAATACAAAAAAAAAAATTGAAAAATAAGAAAAGTGCCAATGGTGAAAACCTAGAAATAGGCATCATGGTAGCAAAAAAATAGAAATTTCTACCAAGAAGGTGAAAACCTAGTAAATAGGCACCTCTTATTCCTAATGCTCCATCTGGAAACACATCTTCTGGCTCTTTGTATAGTTGCTTCACTACTTTTCCTACTTTCTGCTCATGTATGCATGGATTGAGTCTTGTCACAGCTCAAGGGCATTCCCCTTCAGTGTCACTATTTTTGAGATTCTCCTCATAGAATCTCCTTCATGATAGTCACCAGTGGTCCTCACTGCATCTTCCTACTGTCGCTAGTGTCACTATTTTTAAGATTCTCCTCATAGAATCTCCTTCACGACAGTCACCAGTGGTCCTCACTGCGTCTGCCTATTGTTGCCAGTGTCCCTTATTTTCAAAGATTCTCCTCATATAATCTCTTTTGCAACAGTCACCAGTTGTTTCAAGTGTGTCTACCTACTGTTGCTTTGGTTATGTCTCTAGATTCCTTATGGAAGATCTCTCTTGCATCAGTCACCAGTTGTCCTGACCGTGTCTGTCTAATATTGCTTAGTCCCTCTTAGGCTCTTCATCATGAAGATCCCTCTTTGACCTTAGTCACCAGTTGTTCTAACTGCATCTACCTATTGTTGTCACCCTACTGAAGATATTTATTTCAAACATTTTTTGGACACTAAAACTTGACATCAATCCCAAAAATATTGAACTTAAAAAAAATATACTTGTTTGGATATGTTGAGCATTTTCTTTGTTTTCTTTGTTTTGCTTTATCATATCTCCTCAAGCAACTCGATGATGTCATCTTCAACTAGAGAAGTAATGACTGGGAGCATGATTGTTTCTTTGCTTTTTGTCTGTGGTTTAGTTCCAATAAGTTGATTTATTCCTATAAAAGGGGTGTCCACTCTAAGAGACTCCATCTCGTATTGGATGGCTGTGTGTACCTCGATTCCTTTTATATGAATAGGCCAATTACATTAGTTCTTCTCCTTGTTTTTTGGAGTGAACTATTCATGCTATAGTAAATACTAATACTCGTCCTACTAAGTGAACATACAGATCAGTGCGAGTATATCTAGCACACTTCTATCTTAGGTTATGAACACAAGGGTCATTGTGGATAGAATAAATACTAAATAGTTAGCATAAGCTAGATCTCCCATGTGTCTAGCATGTTTGTATGCAAGAAACATTCTAGTCATCCTAGTGTTTATGCTTTGATGCTTATGTTAACTTGCTACATTAAAACGGACAAATGTTCTGGTCATTCTGGCTTCTTGTGCCTTGAATGCTTACATTTAATCTTGAAAAACCAATAACATATGTTATATTCATATTTCCATGATTGCAATGTTAGTGGGAATTGTATGACCTACAAGCTTTTTTCTATATCCAGTGATGATTAAATATTGAAGCTTGGTAACTAGACCTAGGGTTGCATTTAACATAGTCTTGCATTACATACTTCACTTGCATACACACACAATTTAGTTGTGATTCTATTTCTCCCCTATGTGATGAAGGATTGGGGGTATCTTCAAATATGTCAAGTTTCTTCATGGCTACACAAGCATTTGGTTTGTCAATTCGTACTCCTCAATGAAATCCCTGTCACTGTCAAGAAAAAACATGCAACACTACATGAGATGTCAATCCATTTCCATGTGCATTGCATCCATATCCTCAGAACATCTACTATACATGCTCATAATCACATCACATCACATCACATCAAAATACATATGCATTCATATCAAAGTACAACATGTATCTCATTATCATCATATTGATATCTCATGTACATCAACATAAAGGAAAATAGACAATGACATGTACACAAGGATACTTGGCTCAAGATCTAGTATATATATATATATATATTAAAAGAATGGATCAATACAAAAATGGGCGCTACTTGAGTGCAATCTATCAAAAATGATACATGTGGTGCTGGCACACCAGTTGATACATAGCCAGAAATCAAAAATCAAAGTCAGGCATAAAGCATCTAACTCTATCCCACACCCTTGCCTCTAGGAGGAGCAGGTGCAGCAGGTGGTGGAGGTGGTGGTGGCCTCTCTGGTCTAGCAAGAGGTCATGCACCTCCAGACTCTCATGCATACTCAAAGAAGTGCTGAACCTAAAGGGTCACATCTGATACTGCACTCATATATGCAACATAATAATAAGCTCCTTGAGCTGATTGAAAGTAGACCTCATCCTGTGCCAACTCCAATCTCTGCTCAGTAATCTACGCGTGCTCTCTCCATCGATCTATCTCTCACTGTCTCTCCACTAGCTATGCATCCTAGACTGCCATTGAAATCTACAGATCCCCCAACTATCAGGAGGCCTGATGAATCTACTCTCGGTACCATCAAACCATTTCTTGCACCTCACTTGCCGGTTGATCTCGCATATCCTCATCTAGCATCTCTGGTGCCTACCACTATGGTGGCACCTCCTACTGTGGTGGTACCTACTATTGTGAGACCTCCTACTGAGGGGCTTGCTCCTTTGTCCTCTGTCTTTGGCACCAACTGTGTCCTGTCCCACTACCCCCAACACCTAGGTCTGATCCCATCTGATGTGGGGGAATCTGCATCTACTATACCTAGTGCTAGACTTGTGACTGCTGCTGTGGCTGACTTGGTAGCTATGGTTGTGCCTACTGCTGCTAGGGCACCTACCTCTATGCCTACCCTACCATCCCCACTAGATCTATAAAGCATGGGAATGGATGGCAGATCAAAAATGCCTGATACATAGGTGTCATCCTTGCATCTACTACCTCTGGCAGGTAGTCCCACTGAACTATAGCTAGGCTATGAATATCTATCATGGATCACCCTGGATCCATCCATGGTTCCCATCCTTGCTCAACATCCTTCTGCAACCTAGCATAGGCACAATACTCAGCAGAAATGTCTTATGGTTAGCCATATTTTTGCCACACTCATGAAATCACAAATCTCTTTATGACTGATGTGGTCTTTCCCGCAAGAGGTTGAGAACTAAACATCCATGGTAGCTCTCTAGGAGCATCATCCCAGTTCTCTATCTCTTTCCAGGGTCACCATACAATGGACTCCAGGTCATCAAGATGTATCCTCTAGTGCTCAGTCTTACCCAGGTGGACCTGGGTAATGTGCCCTTGATATTTGCATATATAGGGCTCCATGGGCTCTCTGGCATCCTCAAAAATGGCCCTGCATACAAGAAGGTGTTCCCATGCCCATACCTATAAGATGTACACTCCAGCTACCATTGTCTTCTTCTCATGGAAGATGACCTCGTGCATCTCATGCAAAAGATGGGCCAACATGCACTGACCCCACCCAGAGATCTTGGGTGCCTCCAACATCCTGCGAAGCATGGCTCCCCACCCACACTCCAAACCATGCTATCCTCTATCAGGACATAAGAAATAGCTCAAAAATATAGCCAACATAGATGCCAACCTATGTGTCAATCCATAGGTGTGCATCAGCTCATCCCATCTGATGGCCTTGCCCCTCAGTAGCTCTCTCCCAAACATAATGGATAGTGCCTCTGTCCCTACTCGGGGCACTGTATCATAGATTTCCTGAGCACTGTGAAAGGGGATCCTCAGTATCCTCCATATATCCTCTGGGGTGATCATCATCTCACCCATTGGCAAATGAAAAGTGTTCATCTCCGAATGGAAATGCTCCACCAAAGCTGTCAATAAGCCATGATTTACCATCACGGCTGGAATCCGACATAGTGAAGACAAACTCAATTTAGCAATGTGTGCCTGATTAGCATCATCGAGACTCTAGAATAACTCCCCATATGGTGGGTAGTACGATTTGAATGTGACATCACCAAAGACCTCCTGCATGCACAACAAAAATGACAAACAAAACGATCAGTATCAAGTTGAAATGATACATCAAAACAAACTAAAATGCAATTTTTGAGCACAAAATTGAAACTTTTAACCATGACTATCATGGGATTTCGTGCGAAGTTCTTGAAATCTCATGCGAAGCCATGAAATTTTGCACAAAGTTTGAGAAATCTTGCATGAAGCCATGAAATTTCATGCGAAGTTCTTGAAGTCTCACACGAAGATCTTAAATCTTGTGCAAAGAATCACATTGTTGTGCAAGACAAGATCTTCACGCACAAAAAATGAATTCCCTTTGTGTGAAGAATCTCATTCTTCACACAAGAGATAAGTGCCTCTCGCACGAAGATCCTCCTGCCATGCATGAAGAAACAACGCACCCTATTTCTTCACATGAAGAAATAAGATCTTCATGTGAAAGAAGATAGGTCTTGCGTGAAGACCAATTTGACAACCCTAAAACATGTTAAAATATGCAATAAATGACCCCATAAAGTGTGAAAGTGAAAGTACGATGATGGTAAATTGATGACTCACTGGTGGTCCATAGTCTACTGGTCGGCTGTGTCATCTAGAGTGCTCAAAATGATGGTATCTCACGTTCACTACTATATCTCTCTAATAGCTCAAAATCACTAGAAGACAAAAGCACAAATGAGTTTGAAAATGACACCTTGGACCCTTATATAACTGTTGACCAAATTTTTCAAAGTGCTTCGATTTGTGCAAAAATCACCCCCTTGGCTATTTGGACCATTTTGAATCCATTTTTGAGATCGAATTCAAAATTTGACACACCTAAGTGCCTCAAAAATATGTTTTAAAGTTTTGGGGACCGATGCGATCAAACGCTTATGCAGTCTAAATTTATCTGATATCTTGGTATTCCTGAAATCCTTTCAATTCTAAATTCTTCATATTTTAAAAATTCATTTTGAAAACCTTCAACTCAAGTCAACTTCGCTTAATTATAATCAACTATTGGTCAAACTTGGTCTTTTGGACCTCAAAATCACTTCAGAACAACTTCCAAATTTCTTCAGATCATTCTAATCTCTTCTTTATTCTTCAGATCATTCTAATCTCTTCTACATTCTGTTGAATCTTAGATTTCTTCTATATCTCATGATATACAGCTTCACATCATATTTTTGGTGTGTCATCTTTCAATTTCACTCTCGAGGAGGTAGGATGATTACATCATTGAACTTGAATTTCAAATCAATCTGAATATTCATCGCTTGGAGAATCTTGTTCCTATCTTGTGTCCTCGTCACTTGGGGCATCTCATCACTCAGGGCATCTTGTCCCCTTTTTCTGGCATCATTGTCATTTGTTTCATCTTTTTATCAAATTGATCAACCTTATAACAACTCTTCTCAGAGTTCGAGGGATAGGTATTGGAATAGTCTGAACCTCAACTCCTAAGGATCAAGCCTCCTTCTGGGGATGATTCTACAACTCATAATTGGATCTTATCAACTCAAGTATCTAGGTGTTCTATCTAGATCCTTGAAGGCTACACTCCATTCTAGAGATGATCTTGTAAATGCTATCAATCTTAGGTATCTAGGTGTTCTATCTGGATCCGTGAAGGTTATGCTCCATTTTACAGATGATCTTCTAAATGCTATCAATCTCAGGTATTTAGGTGTTCTATCTGGATCCTTTAAAGTTATGATCCATTTTGGAGATGATTTTCTAAATACTATCAATCTCAAGTATCTAGGTGTTCTATCTTGATCCTTGAAGGTTATGCTCCGTTCTAGAGATGATCTTCTAAATGCTATCAATCTCAGGTATTTAGGTGTTCTATCTAGATCCTTGAAAGTTACGCTCCATTCTGGAGATAATCTTCTAAATGCTATCAACTCAAGTATCTAGATGTTATATCTAGATTCTTGAAGGTTAAGATTTGTTCTGGAGATAATATTCTAAATGATATCAATCTCAGGTATCTAGATGTTCTGTCTGGATCCTTAAAGATTATGCTCCATTCTAGAGATTGTCTTTTAAATGCTTATCAATTTTAGGTATCTAGGCATTCTGCTTGGATTCCTTGGGAGTAAGCTCTATTCTAGAGATAGTCCTTAAAAGCTTATCAAATTGGTTTTCTTACCATCAATTTCGGAACCAATCTTACTTCTTGATCCTCGCATCATTCTTTCTAATTTTTCTTTGAATTGAATGTGTTGCATGCACATTCATTCAAAGAGGGGCAAAATGTAATACCCCAAAATTGGCTTATTGCCACGATCACCAATTCTGGTATATTTTTAATTGATTCTAAAGACCTATTCTAATAGGCAATTCTTATTCTGCTACTCACTACTTGACTTAATTGTCAAATGCAGAAAACCTAAATCGGCATTCATCATACTCTTTATTTAATTCCTAAAGTATTGATTCATATTAGTCACATTAAACCTACTGATTGCAATTTAATTTAATTTAAAATATTTATACTTTAATTAAATTAAATTATCTCCTAAGGCTAATGTTTGATGGAATTAAATTTATTTAATTTAATAAATATGCCTATTAATTAAACAAAATTATTTAATTAAATGGAGAAGCTACTTATAATTAATCAAGCAAAGTTATTTAATTAAATGGGAAGCCATTCTTAATTAATTAAATAAAGTTATTTAATTAAATAAGAAAAGTGTCTCTAATTAATTAAATAGAATTATTTAATTAAATGGAAAAAGGTAATTATGAGAGCATATCTCATTTTATTAAATTAAATATCTCTCCAAAATCTCTCTTCAGTTCAAAAAAGGGAAATTCCCAATTCACTGCTGATCAAATAAGAAATGACTCAGATCACTTACTCTGACACTAAAGTCTATCTGAGTTGACTGACTATTACACTCAGATCTGAGCCAATTAACTCCCTTTGATTTGAGAATCTTCCTTTATGACTGAACTTCATCTTCAATCCTGACTGTTGATTGAAATCGATCTCAACCATTGATGGATTCTAGGAAAGTCTATTTAAGAGACCCTCATTTCCTCATTATAGAGGTTGAAAATTAGAATTTGCATCGAATTTCTACCAAATTGCATACACATTGGAAGCTTATTGCATTTTCAATTGCTTCTCATTTAACGTAATTTTCATATAGAAGTAATATGCATACATTTTAGCATAGTTTTCTTTTACATGTTCTTAGATTAAACGTGCATACTCCATTCTAGATTAATCTACATTCTCATATAGATTAGTCACATTTTTTTTTTTAAATCCTTCATTTGTACAGGGTTTGGTTGCTTAACACCTCAAATCTAAGGATATCTAACAAGCAATTCCCTTTAGATAGAAGGCAACAAGTCACCTTGCCGGTTGATTTTTGGATGAACAATCCAATGTTCATTCTGGGATGAATCCACAAATAAGGACCATGTTGAAGTGTGTGTGTGTGAAGCGTAAGGCCACATTCCTCATATACAGTAAGTATTCCTTCAGTAGGCACTATAAAAATTTTAACTGCTAGCCCTACTATTTCTACTATTATTTCTATTCCAAAATCTAAAGCATTTATTTATGAAGTTGAACCAAAGATTCAACCAAGATTTTTGATCAGTGGAAAGGAAATAGAAGGAGATATAGATCTAGATAAAGATATTGAAATTCCCAAATTGGATTTTGACAATGCCACTATAGAACAAATGAGATTAGTTAGTCACCTTCTTGAACAAAAAGCCAAGCAAAAGCAATTAAGAGAAGAGAGAAATAGAGAATTTAGGATCATTGAAAGTGCTAAAAATATTCTGACAAAGGCTAGAGGTGTTGATGTTGATTCTTGTCAACATATTTTGTTACAATTAGAAGAGTTGGCTAGCAAATTCAATGAAGATTCTAGTGGTCAAGATAAGCTAATGGATAAAGTAGAGAAGAAGTTTGATAATAAAATGCTTGAGCACATTGCTCAGCAAATAGCCATTTAGCAAGTAGAGCTTTCTTCAATTATGTCAAATCTTGAAACTTCCTACACAAATGTGGCATCTCTTTTTGCAAAGTTATGTGATGTTACCAAGTATACAAAGGAAATTAAGGGCAAATTGAATAAGATTGATGAAAATCTGAAGGCTAGTGCACAAAAGTTGCAACTTGACCTTAGTTAAAGCTTTGCACACCTTATGAAGATCAGATTTTTATCAAATATGCAGGTAGAATTATTGAGAGAGGAAGCAAGGATTTGGTCTACACTCATAGACATCCAAAATATGATCCTTCCTATCATGGATACAATGCAGAAGCATATTTCTTATTCCAAAACATTGATCCATGACAATAATTTTTCAATTGTAGATCATATGATTGAACTCTCTATAGAAGTCCAAGTTACTCTTCAAACCTACAAAATTTTGCAAGAAAACTGGGACAAGACCTTAAATATTATTCTTAAGGTACATTCTGAATTTCTCTCACATTTTGGTGTCTCTATATGAGTAGATTATGTATAAATCTTTGGCATTATTTCCAAAAAGGGGGAGAGAGACATGTATATATTTAAGGTGGAGAGATATTTATACCATATTAGAAGATACACTTAGTATGACACAATATATATATTGTATGGGGGAGACACATAAAAAATATATATACAGCTGAGTTACAAAGACAAATTTTGAAAAATAAAAAATCAACATGCTGTACCAAGTCAATATCACACTACACTATATATAAGTTTTTTCTGATAAGTGCTTTTGTCACAAATGCCAAAGGGGGAGATTGTTGGCATTAAGTCAAGTTTTTTATTAGTGACAAAACTTATTTAGATTCTATATTTTTACCGAGCTCATTGAATAGTCTTTAGTGTTTACCAAGAAATTTAGTGGTTTCCATGTAATTCAATGGTTACCAAGCTTCTATAGTTCAGACAAGCATTCTAGTGGTTACAAAGTGAATTCAGGCAGTGCAAAGACTAGCAGTTCTTACCAAGTAGTTTAGAGTTCATTGAGCTTCATAGTGTCTATCAAGTCATCAGTTCTTGTGAAGTGAAGCCAGTGTTAACTAAGTGATGAGATGACTAGTGTTTGCCAAGTACAGGCATGGTAAACACGAAATAAATTTTTTACCAAGTTACATTGTATCTATCAAGTCACAAATGTATACTAAGTTTGAAACTATGTTGAAGTGATTAGTATGGACAAGCCTCTACTTCTATCGAGTGCATGGCAATGCTAAGTAATGCCAGTGGACGTCATGTATCAGAAAGTCACCAAGTCAATTTTCAGAACCCAAGTTTCTACATTTGGGCTAACTCAGTAATATTAGTGTCAACTTGTGTATTGGTCAACCTTGTAGTCATGTGAATTGGTTTGGTATATATGTAATGTATTGTATCATACCCAAGAGAAGTGATTTTGAGAAATGTGTATGCGAATAAAATGAAGAGAATGCAAATGTGAATTAGTAGTAGATTAAAGTGTATTGCAAGGTCAAATTAGGAGTAGTCAAGTTACATCTATCACACAAAGAATATAAATACTTCAAGGATCTCAATCATCAATTCAGTTGTAAGTAAGAGATATATTGTTTTATCCTAATAGGTGAATCAACTTCAAATCCTTTAATAGGTTAGACTTAACAATCTTTTCTTTAAATCTCTTTACCGAGTGCATACTTCATTGTATGTTTGTAAAACTTCTAACAAGGTGAACCTAGCAATATTAATTACTCCTAAAAGGGCAGATCATCAAAAGTGATCAATGTAAGCCTTAACAGGAAAACTTTATGTTGCAATATTGAAGTTTTGTGGGTATCATTGCCTCCCGAGTTTTACTTTCTATTTGGAAGGTTTTTGGGTCACCAAATATTGTGTTCAAAATATTTTATGCTTTTAGTTTATCATGCATGCAGTAGATTAGATCTATAATAATTGGATTATTTTATTAAGTGTTGAATTTGTGAAAAGTTTTGAGGTTACTGAGTCATACCTCCCCTCTTAGTAACCCAACTAGTCTTGAATATTTCCAACAATATGTTGGTAAGATAATTTCTTATATGTTTCAAGTACTATCATGTATTTGATTGATGAAGAGGATTTGATCAACAAGATGTAAAAAAGTACCTAGAGGAAAGGTTGAGTTATGATTATGTATTGAAGTGCAAGAATCAGTTAAGATAGTGATAACATAATGTATTGGTGATCTACTTGGGGTTATAAAATGTTTGGCTACCCTTAGAAATTTTAGATGAAAAAGGTTGGACAAAGTTCATTTGCTAAGCTTGACCAAGTTAATAGAAGGTGCTGAGAAAAGTTAGTTCAAGCCAAACAAAAAGTCAGTTGGAGCCAAGTGAAAGCAATTTCTAGTGGATGCAAAAAAAACTAATAGGTGTCGAGAAAGTTAGTAGATGCTGAGTGATTTTCAATATGTGTCAAGCATCAGTAAAATCTCATTGATACCGAGTGATTTTACAATAGATGGTGAGTAACACAATATGTGCCAAGCATTAGTAAATTGATAATGTCGAGCTGCTACTTTATGAATAAGATTGAAGATTTGTGAAATGAAAGCTGACATGTTTGTTTTCTTGGAACTTGTGAATTAGGAGAAAGATAAGATTGATGAGCTAGTGGTAGAGAATATTATGTAAATCATTTTGAAGGAAAATTCAAATGGATTCTAGGAGAAGTTTCTAGAGAAGACAAGATATGGGGTAGATACATTATATCCTAACTAACCCATAAAAAACCCTAATTTTTGAGATTGATAATGAGTGGGAAAAAGGGTTCTGATTCCCTATATCTATGGATGCTTGGTCATGAAGAAAAGGTTGAGAGTTCAGAGAGTTTTTGGATGCAAAAATCTAACAAGGTGAAGGAAGAGGGTTTGCTTCATCAAGTGACCCAAGAAGAGAAGTCTACGATGGTGACCTAAGAAAGAAGGCTTAATGAAGATGAATGCTTGAAGGGTGAACAAGTTGTTAGAACTACAAAGATTGGAAGCTAAGAAGAGATGAGGACTAAATAGTGATCTGTAATCTACAAGTAAGGTTACAAGTTGTATCAGATCAAACTCTACTGTTGCTTTCTAACAATTATATCAAATTAAGTTAAATCCTTTGGAGAAAGGTTGAATTAACAGTCATTGGAAAATCCTTTAATAGGTTGGAATTCCAAGTGAATGACCTAAAGTCCTCTAACAAGGCTCACTTTTAACAGGGTGATAGAAATCCCTTAACTGGGTCACATTTAACAGTGTGTGTTATAACCTTTGATAGTGTTGGCCGTTAACAAGGCATCACTTCAAAAGAGTGAGAAAGTAGTAGCATGTTACTAGTGGGTTTTCCTAAATTGAGTTTCCACATTTAATCATTGTGTCAAGTGTATTGATAAATGTATTATGTTTTATGTCTTTACATTTTTGCATGCTAGTTTAATAGTAACATATCAATTTTGGTTTACACACAATGAATGCATGCATGGTTAAGAATGTTATATGGGTTCACTAAATTATAAAAGTATTATTTGGACATCTGGACCTTAAATAACTGATTCACCCACCCCCTCTTAGTTATTCTAAAGAATTCCAACAATTGGTATCATAGTGCAGTTGCTTAAGAGGACTAGTTTCAAGGCACTAAAAGCATAAAGATCAAAATTTCAAAGAGAGAGGTACCCAAGCTAAACAGAGATAACTTTCCTACATCACAAAATTTGATGAAGCTACACCTTGGAGGACATAGAGATTATGCACAAAATTTCATTACAGTAGAACATGTTGATCCAGTAGGAGCCCTAACTGCTGAAGGTTTGAAGAAAAAGAAAGAAAACAATTAGGCAATGTTGGAGATTGCCTCTGCCTTGAGCTATGGTGATTTTGATGATATCAAAGACTTCAAAAATGAAAAGTTGATGTGGGATGCCCTAAAAACCATCTATGGAGGAGACAAAAATGTTCAAATAGCCAAGTCAAAGAACCTTAGAGGTAAGTTTGATGACATGAAAATGGAAGGAGGTGAAAAAAATGCTCAATATGTTGCTAGAATAAAAGAAGTTGTTAGTGCTATAAAAGGTGCAACTAGTAAGATAGATGATGATACTATGCTAAGTAAAGTCTTGAGAACACTATTGCTTGTGTATGCCATTAGAGTGTCTACAATCCAAGAGCTAAGATGTATACTAGGAAATTATCTAACCCTTGAAGGTTTGGTGGGAAGACTCACTACATTTGAATTATCTAATTTTGAAAAATACCATCCAGAAAGTATTGAATCAACCTTCAAAGAAAAATTATTACTAAAACATTTTGAGGAGGTAAAGCCAAAGAATAAGAAAAGGAAGAAAAAGTATGCATCTAGTGATAGCAATATAGATGAGGAAGACATTGAACAATTGGAAGCACTGTTGGCTAGAAGATTCCATAAAGGAAAAGGTAAATTCAAAGGTAAGTTGCCTATCATTTGTTTTAATTGCAATGAAGTTGGTCATATTGTAGCAAGATGTACATAGAAGAAGAACTTTAGATAAGGGAACAAGTACAAAAATAGAAGAGAAGATGATGGAAGAGACCACAAAGATAAAGGCAAGAAGTCATGCTACATTGCTAATGAAAATAACTCTAATGAAAATTATGATGAAGTGGTATATGTTGCAATGAAGGATGAATTAGATGAGAATGAAGCTACTGCACTTATGAATTGTGTGAACAAGAGTGACAAATGGATCATTGACAGTGGATGCTCACATCACAAGACTGGAGACAAAAGTAAGTTCATTACCTTAACTTGTTATGATGAAAATAGTGTAAGATGTGGTAATGATGCACCATGTTTAATAAAAAAAAAAGGGTCTATCAAGCTTACATACAAGATTTTATGTGAAAATGCTTATTATGTTGAAGGATTGAATTATAACTTGTTAAGTGTGTCACAATTAAATAATCACAGGTGCAAAGCTGAGTTTGAAAATAAGTCACCCAAGATATATGATACAAATAGAAATTTAATTGGAAAAGGTGATCAAACTAGGAGTAATTTGTTATATTTGGATATAGAATATGCTACTTGGCTTATTGCAAAATTTGATGATGTATGGCTTTGGAATAGGATATTATGTCATGTTAACTTTGATAATCTAATTAGTATAAGTAACATGAAAAGAGTTAGAGGTTTTCCTAAGTTGAAGAAACCAAAAAATATAATGTGCAAATAATGTTAGCTAGACAAGATGACAAAGTAAAGCTTATATCTCTAAGGAAATACTTGAAATTGTTCATACTGACTTGTGTGGACCTATTGAAGTGAAAATCTATAAAGGAGATAGATATATAATGTTGCTTGTTGATGATTACTCTAGGATGATGATTGTTATGTTTCTAAAATAGAAATCAGATGCTTTGCAAATGTTTAAATGGTACTTGGTAAAAGTTGAGAAAGAAACATGTAACAATTTGAAATGTTTGAGATTAGATAGAGGAGGTGAGTTCACTTCACATGAATTTGAAGTGTTCTACAATGAATAAGGAATTGAAAGACAAACATCAGCACCAAGGACTCCCCCAAAAAATGGAATTGCGAAAGAAGAAATAAATTTGTAATGGACTATGGCAGAATACTAATGATGGAGAAAATTGTTATCTTGAAATACTAGAGAGAAATTGTAAGTATTGCAGTATACACTTTGAATTGTGTGCCAGTAAAGAAAGGTACTCACTCAACACCTTTTGAACTATGGTATGACCATCCACCTAATGTGAAAGACTTTAAGGTATTTGGAAGAAAATGCTATATTATCAAAGATGTTAGGAGTGGAAAGTTTGATGCAAAGAGTGAAGGTGGTATATTCCTTGGTTACTCCATAAGAAGTAAAGCTTGCAAATGTTTAATTACTAACACTAACAAAATTATGGAAAGTGTAAATGTAAATTTTGATGAGTTTATAAAAGCACATGAAGTTGAACCTACAAAAGAACTAGAAGATTACAAGACATTTGTATACTACTATGAAGGAATGCCTACTAAAGAAGATGCTACAAATCATGTAGCAAATTAGCAACAAGTTTCAACAACTATCGAGTCATATCCTATGATTACTAAGTTGAATTCAGATGTTGAGTTGTAGAATGAGGAGAATGCACAATCTAACTCTGAGATTGGCACACATGAAAGAGATGTTCAAATACCTGACAGAGATGCACATAGTGTTACTAAAGCTAAGAGATAGAATGTAGCCACAAGAACTGAGCCTAGATTATCCAAACATGTCAAAAGACACCGTCTTGCAAGGCCAATGACAATAAATAGGTTGAGAGGTAAATCATGTTTGCTAGGTATGAAGGAACCTAATATGGTAAAAGATACATTGGAAGATCATGATTGGTACAAGGCTATGGAAGAATAAATTTAGTAGATAGAAAAGAACAAGACTCGGAGCCTAGTTCCTAGACCAAAAGACAAGAATTTGATTGGCACAAAATGAGTATTCAGGAACAAGCTAGATGAGAATGGTGAAGTAACAAGAAATAAAGCAAGACTAGTTTGCAAAGGGTATGCACAAGAAGACGAAATTGACTATGGTGAAACATTTTTCTTTGTTGCAAGAATGGAATGAGTAAGAATTCTGCTTGCTTATGTTTCTTAGAAAGGTTTTAAAGTTTATTAGATGAATGTCAAGTTTTTATTGCTCAATGGAATACTAGAAGAGGAGGTCTACATAGAACAACCAAAAGGCTTTGTGGATAAAAATAATAATAATATGGTGTGTAGATTGCACAAAGCCCTATATGGATTGAAACAAGCACCAAGAGCATGATATGAAAGACTTCATACCTATCTTGTTAAGATTGGATTTGAAAGAATTGATGATAACAACAATTTGTACATGAAAATAGACAAAGAGAAAGGTATAATGTTTTTTGAAATATTTGTTGATGACATTGTATTTGGAGGACAAGATGATTTGTGTAAAGATTTTGCAAAATAGATGAAGCAAGAGTTTGAGATGTCAATGTTTGGTGAAATCAAATTCTTTGTGGGACTAAAAGTATATCAAATGAAGTATGGTGTATATATTACTTAGTCAAAATATGTCAAGGAGACATTGAAGACTTTTGGACTTGAGGACTCAAAACTAGTAAGTACACCTATGATAACAACACTCAAACTATCAAAGAATGATGAATCAGCTAAGGTCAATCAAACATTATATAGATCCATGATTGGGAAATTACAATATGTATACATAGTAGACCTAATATTGCATTAACTATTGGGATAATTTCTAGATTCTTTGCTAACCCAAGAGAGAATCACTTGATGGTACTAAAAAGGATAATGAGATACCTGAAAGGAACATAAGAGTATGGCTTATACTATAAGAAGAATGAAAAGTTTGAACTAAAAGCCTACATTGATGTTGATTGGGCTAAAAATATTGATGATAGAAAGAGCACCAGTGGAGAAGCATATTTCTTCGGGAGAAGACTTGTCACATGGACAAGCAAGAAGTAGAGTTGTACTTCCCAATCTACTATTGAAGCAATGTATGTTGATGCTGCTACCAATTGCACAAACATTGTATGGATCAAACAACTGCTAAAAGGAATGAAAGAAGAAAAAAATGAACCAACGACACTTTATTGTGAAAATAGAAGTTCTATAAACATATCAAAGAATCCTTTCATGCATACAAAGACAAAGCACATTGCGATAAAGTATCATTATGTAAGGGATTTGGTTCAAGACGAAGAGGTGAAGATGGAATATATAAACACAAAGGAGCAAATCACTGATATCTTCACCAAAGCATTACCTAAGGATGCTTATGAGTATCTAAGAGGTAAAATAGGGGTGATACTCCTATCAAAGGCTATGTAAAAGACACAAGGAGTATCCTGCATCTAACAAGCTGACATTCATTTCATACAAATTGATGCAATGGATCTTGGTTTAGGAAATTGCCTAAAGTAATTATAGAGTTGGAATTTCAAAACAATCACAAGCAAGGTGACAGAGGGAGAAAATTGAAGAGCCTAAAAAATTCTATGTTTGCATATATTAAGATTCCAAGTGTTGAAGTACATGTCTTTTCCATTGTTGTCAAAGAGGGATATTGTATAGTATATTCATCAAGTGCATAATGATCAAACAGGGAGATGATCGAAGTAGAAAATCAACTCAGAGGGAGAAAGTATATTGGAGAAAGTACATCAAAAGATTAGAAGACTGGAAGCAAGAGAGAGGGAGAAAGAAAAAGAGAGAGGGAGATATTATGATATTCTTCTAATTAATGACAAAAGAGAATCAAATAAGTGAGGTTTTGTAACCTAAGAAGGAGTTGTTGATAAGAGGGAAAAGTTTTATTCACAAGATTTCTTTTTGGTATTGCCTTACTATTTTAACCTAGTTAGTTTATCATTTGTTTGATTGGTTGATCAGTTTGGTTTGCCATCAATGCTAAAGAGGGAGATTGTTGACATATGATTGAAAAGATCATTTGAGTAGAAAATTGTTGAAAGAAGATTGTGTGTTTTCAATCATTGTTTTTTCACCGATGTCAAACCTTCTATATGTTGGTAAGACAATTTCTTATATGTTTCAAGTACTATTAGTTAGTTGATTGATGAAGAGGATTTGACCATAAATATGTAACAAAAATACCTAGAGGAAAAGTTGAGTTATGATTACGTATTGAAGTGCAAGAATCAATTAATATAGTGATCACATAACATATTGATGATCTACTTGGGGTTACAAAATGTTTGGCTACACTTAGAAAGTTTAGATGTAAAAGGTTGGACAAAGTTCATTTTATAAGCTTGACCAAGTTAATAGAAGGTGCCGAGTAAAGTTAGTGCAAGCTGAGAAAAAATTTAGTTGGATTCGAGTGAAAGAAATTTCTAGTTGATGCCGAGAAAACTAATAGGTGTCAAGAAAGTTAGTAGATGATGAGTGATTGTTAGTATGTGTCAAGCACTAGTAAAATCCAGTTGATGCCAAGTGATTTTACTATAGATGTTGAGTAACATAGTATGTGTCAAGCATCAGTAAATTGATAATGTCGAGCTACTACATTATGAATAAGATCAAATATTTGCCAAATAAAAGCTAAAATGTTTATTTTCTTGGAACTTGTAATTAGGAGGAAGATAAGATTGATGAGCTAGAGGCACAAAATCTTATGTAAACTATTTTAAAGGAAAATTCAAATGGATTCTATGAGAAGTTTCTAGAGAAGACAAGATATGGGGTTGATACATTGTATCCTACCTAATCTGCAAAAACCCTAATTTTTGGGATTGATAATGAGTGGAAAAAATAGTTCTAATTCCCTATATCTTGGGATGCCTAGTCATGAAGCAAAGGTTGAGAGGTTAGAGAGTTTTTGAATGTGAAAATTTGACAAGGTGAAGGAAGAGGGTTTGCTTCATCAAGTGACCCAGGAAGAGAAGTTTGTAATGGAAAGATAAGCAAGAAGGCTCAATGAAGATGAATGCTTGAAGGGTGAACAAGCTATTAGAACTAAAAATATTGGAAGCAAAGTAGAGTTGAGGACTAAATAGTGATCTATAGTCTACAATTAAGGTTGCAAGTTGTATTAGATCAAACTCTACCATTACTCTTTAACAATTGTATCAGATTAGGGTTAATTCTTTGGAGAAAGGTTGACTTAACAATCATTGGAAAATCCTTTAACATGATGGCATTCCAAGTGAATAACCTAAAGTCCTCTAACAAGGCTGACTTTTAATAGGATGATTGAAATCCCTTAATCGGGTTGCATTTAATAGTGTGTGTTGTAACCTTTAATAGGGCATCACTTCAAAAGAGTGAGAAAGGAGTAGCAAGTTACTAGTGCTTTTTCCCAAATTGGGTTTCCACATTAAATCATTGTGTCAAGTATACTAATGGATGTGTTATGTTTTATGTCTTTACACTTCTCCATGTTAGTTTAACAATAACATATTAGTCTTGGTTTACACACAATGAATACATGCATGGTTAAGAATGTTATATGGGTTCACTAAATTGTAAAAGTTTTATTTGGACATCTGAACCTTGAATAAATAATTCCAGCAATTCTATCATCTTGGATTTTTCCATTTACTATGCAAAATAGTTCTTTTAGACAAGCTTCTTCCAAAGTTGAAGGATCATGAGTCCCAAGTTCTCATTTTTTCTCAAGTAATTTGTAGTTTAATTAAATTGTTTTAGAGTAGTATTCTTAACCATGAAAGATCCTTCTTGAATATTTCTTGTCTTCTATAGATGACCAGGCTATTGGACATTCTTGAGGATTATTGCATGTATTGAGGAAATCAGTATTTCCAAATTGATGGAAATATAAATGGTGAGGAGTTGGATGCTTCAATAGATTGTTTCAACCAAGAGGGTAGTAAAAAATTTATTTTCTTGCTTTCTACCATAGTAGGAGTTTTGGGCATTAACCTTGCCATTGCAGATGTTTTCATTCTATATAATAGTGACTGGTATGCACCTGTTATATGAGGAATATTGTATTAGATGTGAAAATTTCTACCATAGTATTTGGAATCTAAATTTTGTAGGGTTACAGGAATCCTCAAGTAAATTTATAAGTGCAAGATCATGCATATAGGATTGGCCAGAAGAAAGAAGTTCAAGCCTTCTGATTTTTTATAGAGGTTTTCCTTTTTACTTGAGATGAACAAAATATTTCCAAGTTTTGTTGTCATTTTTTAATATTTACTCTTGTTTTAATTACAATATATTATAGAGGAGAAGGTGATAGAGAGAGCTTATAATAAACTTTCACTAGATGCCTTGGTCATATAGCAAGGACAACAGAGTAGAAGGGTAATATATCATTTAGGCTTTTGGGTCAATGGTAGTGATTACATACTAGTTCATTTTTTTTTATGAATCAAGATATAGCACTACTTCTTATTAAAGCTAATGTCCCAATTTTAACCTATTTCCTTTTCAAAGGATTGTTAATCAGTTGCTAATGATTTTTGGCCTTCTTAAATTATGCAGGAGAACATCCATTAAAATATGTTTGTATTAGGGAAATTTGATGTGTGTGTCCCTAGTTTTGAGATGACAATTAAATAAAAAACAACACTTCAATGATTCAATTGGTGATATAATATTATTGATGAGGCACATCGAATTAAGAATGAAAATTCACTTCTTGCAAAAACAATGAGAATCTATAACACCAGTTACAGACTTCTTATAATTGGGATACCTCTTCAAGTATAATGCATCCCTAATCTTTTCAAGGATTATATTATGTTCCTATGACATTTTATGTTGACATATAACTTGACTCTATGGACGTTGGTCCAATAAGAATTAGTCTTATAGCTAGTACGATCAACCTTGCTATGTGTTAATTATTATCTAAATGGCCTATTTGCTTGTGCTTGCAAAACAATATCAATGAATTTTGGTCATTATTGAATTTCTTACTCGCAATTTTTTTTAGCTTTTCTGAGACTTTTGATTAATGGTTTCAAATATCTAGTGAAAATGATCAAAAACAAGCTTTCCAATAGCTTCACAAGGTACATTAGTTGAATTTCTTTTGTAATCTACTTTTTTTTGGTAATTTGTATGCATTAAACATGGGTCTCCTTGGCTAAAATTTGTTTCATTTGAAGGTTCTTAAACCATTTCTATTGTGGAGGCTTAAATCTTATTTTGAGAAGGGTTTACCCTAAAACGCTAGCAATATTAAAAGTAGGGATGTCAAAATTGCAAAAATAGTTTTATTGAGCCCTTCTTAAAAAGGATTTAGAGATTTTCAATGCTGGAGGAGAGTGTAAGTGCCTACTAAATATAGCTATGAAACTAAGAAAATGTTATATCCACCAATATCTTTTCCAATGTTATGAGATAGGACCACCTTATACCACTGGTTTCTCGCTTGTAAAGGTAAGACATGCAAGCCAGTAGGATAGAGACCCATAAACTGAAATCCTACTTAAGTATAACAAATCAAACCTAGAAAGAGCATCCTTAGTGGTGTTGATGATCATGAATTTATTTTTATCTAGGTTGGTCATAGGTTGGTGAAGATTATGAAACTCAAAAAGTGCATCAAATTGTATCTGCAAATTATCAATAGAATTAGATAGGAGGAATACATTATCCACATGGAGTAAATAACAATCACACAATGATAAAGAAGCCAACCATCATCTATAGGGCTACCTTCTCTAAGAAAAATCTCATAATCATCAATATAGATACCAAAGATGTTAGTAGGAGAGGGAAACCCTACTTAGATTCAATTTAGTCTAGACAAATTCAAAGAGGTAACAATGATTAAGGAAACACCAAATAACTTCCTTTTAGAGTTGAATGTTGGTGGTAATAAGAGTATCGAAGAAACCTATTTTTTTAATTGTTGGGATGAAAGATATCATAGGATTAAGTAAATGGATTTCTTCAATTCCATAAAGCAATATGAGACTTTATAGGATCAATGAGACTTCTCAATGAAAGAAAACTTGAAAATATAAGATATTGGCTACATTAGATAGATCTGATTATTTGTACACAATTACCCAAATATATGTTGAAATACATTGAATAAACTACCTAATTCCTCAAGAAAGAGATTTTTTCATCCAAGAAGAGGATCCCAACTCTTGAGCAATCATATGGTTATCTTCCAATGGTATTTCTCTGATCATGTTCAAATCAGGGCCATCACCTTTAAGGTCAATTAGATTAAACTCTATTAGCCTTTAAACTATCAACTTGATTTGATGTTGCCTTGTTGCCCCCATTTCATGAAATACTTGTCCATAACCTTTTTGGGTACTATATTGAGAATTAAATGAAACAAATAATAATTTATTATGTATTCTTTAAAGAGTGGTAGCTCGATGGAAGAGCACCTGCTTTACAAGCAGGAGGATGGTGGTTAGATTCCATTGTGCTCTATTATGACCAAATATAATACCAAATATGTGACTAAATATGCTATTGAATATGCTACTAAATACACTACCAAATATGTTACTAAATATGCTATTGAATATGCTACTAAATATGTGATGACATATACTATTAAATATGCTACTAAATACACTAACAAATATGTGATTAAATATGCTATTGAAAAAGCTAATAAATATATGATCAAATATCCTATTAAAATACTACTAAATACAATGCCAAATATGTGAGTAAACATACTAAATATGTGATTAAATATGCTACTAAATTTACCACTAAATATGTGACTAAATTGATGACCAAAATCAAGGATCAAATAAGTGACTAAAATCATTTAGTAGCATTATAAATGATAGGATATTAACTACTATTAGCCACTGATTCATTTTCATCACATAGATACAAATTTTAGTGGTTTTTTCAGTCACATATTGCTATTTGTGTACTAGTGTGAAGGGGATAGTCATTCCAAACCATTGAAGGACATACTTAAAATGAATAATTTTATTGATATTGAATTCACAACAAGCTAAAGGAAACTTCAATATCGTGTGCCCTAGTGTGAAAATTAACACTATTGCAATCACTGATTATTAATCTCATATTGTAAATGATTATTAAACTACCAAAAATAAATTGATAGCTAATATTGAAAAATAACACAACTACAACTTCACCAATACAATTTGTAAAGAAATTCACAACATAGCGAACACAATATTTTTGGAAAAATCATCCCTAGAAAAGCCCCTAAGGGAAAACTAGCTCTGTAGATGGAAAATAAATTAACTTTAGCAAATTAAGCAATACAAAACTCCTTGCCTCTCACTGGCAGAATTCAAATGATCTCCTGATTTCTACTATTGATATTCCCCATTGTGCCCTTACTAACACTGTAATACCATTTTCTATCACTTCAAATGCTTCTACAACTTGTGTTCCTCTATTCACCAAATTCCTCCCTTAACCCCCCTATTATACTACATAACCAAGAGGTTTCTAGTTTCTTCTTGATCAAGACAACCTAACCAAGAAGTTTCTAGTTGCTTCTTAATAACAACCTAACCAAGAATTTTCTAGTCACTTCTTGACTAAAACAACCTAACTAATAGGTTACTAGTTGATTCTAGGAGTCAATTAATTAACAAATATTTGCTAATTAATTGATATGGATGAACAACTATCCAAGCTACCTAAAATTAACACTCCCTCTTATTGAGCAAGTTGTTCTACATGACACCTAAGTTACCTCTAAAGAAGATGAATTTAGCCTTCCCCAATTCCATAGTCAAAATGTCTTCTACCTCCTCCTCTATAGGTATGTACTATATTTGAATGACACCCTCTTGTACACAATCTTTGATGAAGTGATAATAGATGTCTATATGTTTAGACCTATCATGAATCTATGGATTCTCAAATAACTTGATGCAACTCTTATTGTTTTAGTGTATCATAGTAGTCTCAACCTATTGACCAAACAAGGCTACTAACAACTTTTGAAGCCATATAGCTTCACATGTCTCCATGCTAGTTGCTATGTATTCTACTTCTACTGAACTTAGAGCCATGGATTTTAGATTCCTATTGAACCAAGATACAACTTCTGATCCCAAACTGAAACAACACCCTGAAGTGCTCATTTTTTCTATTGTACTTCTTGCATTATCTACACCAGTATAGCCCATCAACTTGATACCTTCACCTCAAACATATATGATCCCATACTCAACTATACCATGCAAGTAATGCAATACATGCTTGGTCACTATCCAATGCATTCTCTTTGGTTCCAACATGAACTGACTAGGAGAGTTTACTACAAGTGCTATATCTGGCCAAGTGTTGACCAAATACATAAGTGAACCAACCAACTATCTATATAACGTGGAATCTGCATCCTTCTCCTTAGATGTATCTACCTTCCTCTAATTTGTGATCATGGTCATAGACATGGATTTGCAATCCTCCATCTCAAATCTCTTCAAGATTTCAATGCAGTATTTCCCTTGACCAAGAAAAATCTCTACATCTGTCTGCCACACCTTCATGTCTAGAAAGTAGTCCATAATTCCTAAGTACTTCATCTCAAACTCTTATCTAAGGTCCATCTTATAGTCTCCTATGATCCCTAGTGAACCTGTAAGAAACAAGTCATCCACATAAAGAATAAGAATGAGAGTCTCACCGCCAACCACCAAGTAGTAGAGGTTAGCATCTTCTTCACTCTTCACAAAGCCCAATTCCTGCAAGTATGTGTCAATGCACTCATACCATGCTTTGAGAGCTTTCTCAATTCTGTACAATGCTCTCTTCAATCTACTCACATAGATCTCTCTAATATATAATAAAAAACCTTCTATTTTCTCTATGTATGCCTCCTCCTTCAATTAACCATTAAGGAATGTTTCCTTGACATTCATTTTATGGATTTTCTATCACATCAATGCTACAAATGAGATCACAACTCATATAGAAGTATACCTAGCCACTGGAGAAAATGTCTACTTGTACTCTATTCCCTCCTTTTGATAGAACCCCTTGGCCATGAACCTTACCTTGTATTTCTCAATGTTTCCATCTGCACCATACTTTATCTTATAGATCCAACATGATCCAACAATTGCTCTATTTTTTGCTCTAGGTACTACCTCCCACACATCATTCTACATTATTAAGGAGTACTCCTCAACCCTAGAATATCACCATACCTAATTCTCTGTAGCCTCTTGATAGCTGGAAGGTTCACTATCTACCAATTGACTCACTAATGCCACATAGTCATTGAACTTAGTTGGTTGTCTCTACTATCTAGTACTCTTCCTAAGAGCTCCCACAAACTCCTGAGTATCCCTTTATGTCTCTTGAACCTCACAGTTCCTACTACCAACTATAGAGGATAAAATATCAACCTCTAAGTCTTCTAGATACATTTATTGTTGCACCTATTGCTCCATGCTTTGTGAATCTTCACCACCCAAGCCTACACTTGTACTTGTAACTATACGTGTGCTTTACTACCCTTGACTAGGCCTTGGAGCTTCTATTGGTTACTCATTCTAATCATTTGCTCAATAATCTCTAGACCTTCTAAATACCTTTTCCTCTATGAAATTTACATCACATCTAACAATAATTATTCAAACCCTAGGGATAAAAATCATATATTCCTTTGAGGTTTCACTATATCTAACAAAGTACCCCCTCTCTACAATTTGATCTAACTTGGTATGTGTATCACCTAGAATATGATAATAAGAAAAAAACACAAATATTTTGAAATGGATGACATCAGGCATCTTCCCTATGAAAGCTTCCTCTAGTTTCATCCTCCGAAGTACCTCGTGTGGAACCCTATTCTAAATGTAGATTGTTGTACTACACACCTCTACCCATAACTAGCAGAGCATATCCTAGTCATGTAGAATGGCTCTTTCTACCTCTAATGTAGAATGGTTCTTCCTCTCAATAACTCCATTCTACTATGGATTATAAGGAAGAGTCCACCCTCTCTTGATTCCTTCCCTAACATAGAACTCCTAGACTTTATTTCCTTTCTACTTTCCTTTATTGTTTGACTGAAGAACCTTTATCTTCTTTCCTATTGAGTTCTTTATAAGAGCCTTGAACTCTTGGAACTGAATGAAAACCTCATCCTTGGTCTTCAAGAAGTATATCTAGGTCTTCCTAGAGAAATCATCAATAAAAGTAACAAAGTACTCATATCCTCTAAGATACTTTGTTGACATCGGTCCACATACATTTGAGTGTACTAGATCAAGAACACCTTCAAATCTAGCGTTACTCCTTGGAAAATATGCTTTTTCAAACTTCCCCAATGCACATCCCTTACATACATCATTATGCTTTATGATCACCTCTAGAACACCTGTTACTATCTCAAAAAGAAATTTGAGTGCTCCATGATGAATATGTCCCATTCTTTTTATGTCAGAGCTCTCCAAGATATCTAGGATTATAGCATCTCATGAGTGCCTTAGTAGTATCTGTTAGGATAAACCATGGATAGAAATAAAAAACTACATGCAAATATAACCAATAACAGAAAAAATAATAGAACACACAGAAAATGAACACAAGGCACCAAGATTTAACGTGGTTCACCCAATTCCTAGGCTACGTCCACCAAACAACAAGTCTAATCTTATTACAATCCACTGATTACAACCTGATTACAATCTGTAATCCCTTACAACTCAATACCACCACAAGAACCAATTTTGCATCACAACATAATAAAAAAATACCCAACCCTAAGCCCTTTTATACAAGTATTAAACTGCTTTAGGGTTATAAAATGTCGGCCATAATATGTCAGCTACCATGTCGGCCACTGCCCAAATTTTTTTTTTTTCTGAAGTATGTACAGTACTTTCCTGATCAATCACCACAATCTAACAATCTCCCACTTGGGGACTGATCAGGCTCCACACTAAACAACAATCTCCCACTTGGAGATTGATCATGTAGCAATACAACTACCACATGGGGCTCCCACTAGATCAAACCACCCTGGACTCTACTGTTCTTTTATTTATGTTTAGTCTAAAAGACCAATTGAAGCTGAAGAGGAGTTCAGCTTCTCCCTTGTTACAACCTTTGTCAACATATCTGTTGGATTGTCATTGGTATGTATCTTCTCTAGCTTTAACTGTCCATCCTCCAAAAATGACCGAATGAAATGGTACCGCAACTGTATGTGTTTGGTCTTAGAATGCAGAGCTGAATTTTTAGCAAGATGAATGGCACTTTGACTATCTGTAAACAAATAATTATCCTTCTGAGGATGTCCCAATTCTTCCAAGAAGAACTAAAGCCATATCATCTCCTTGGCTGCCTCTGTAGTAGCAACATACTCTGCCTTTGTAGTGGATAAAGCATTAATCTTCTGTAACCTAGAAACCTAGCTCATGGCTGCCCCACCAACAGTAAAGACATAACCTGTAGTACTCCGCCTAGTATCAATATCCCCTACCAAATCTGAGTCAACATAGCCCTATAAATCAGTAGTAGAGCCCCCAAATTGTAAACACTTATTGGATGTCCCTCTCAAATATCTAAGAATCCACTTGACAACATTCCAATGCTCAAATCCTGGATGACTCATATACCTGCTAATGACTCCCACTGCATGTGCAATATCTGGCCTAGTGCATACCATAGCATACATCAAAATTCCTAAAGTTGAAGCATAGGGTACCTTGGACATCTTATCCTCCTCTTCTTGTGTCTTGGGACACATCTCCTTAGTCAATTTCAAATGACCAAGTAAAGGTGTGCTGACAAATTTAGCATTCTCCATACAGAAATGTTGCAACACCTTCTCAAAATAATCAGCCTGAGATAGCATCAAGGTTCTATTCTTCCTATCTCTGCAAATCTTCATACCAAGGATTTGTTTTGCTGCCCCCAAATCCTTCATAGCAAATGCATGTGCTAACTGGCATTTTAGCCCCTTAATATGATGCATGTTAGACCCAGCTATAAGCATATCATCAACATATAGACATAAAATAATGTAGCTATCATCATCCAACCTCTTAAAATAAACACAGTAATCTGAATGACACCTATTATATCCATGCTCATGCATAAAACTGTCAAATTTCAGATACCATTGCCGAGGTGCTTGCTTCAAGCCATATAAACTTTTCTTCAATTTGCACACTAAGTTCTCCTTACCTTTGACCTCAAAACCCTATGGCTAAGCCATATATATTTCTTCATCCAAATCACCATGAAGAAAGGCTATTTCAACATCCATTTGCTCTAAATGAAAATCTTCAGTAGCCACAAGACTTAAAACAATACGAATAGAAGTCATTTTAACAACATGAGAAAATATCTCATCAAAATCAATTCCCTTTTTCTGTGCAAATCCTTTTACAACTAACCTAGCCTTAAATATTTTCTTACCTACTTCCTCTTCTTTCAATCTGTAAACCCACTTATTCTGTCAAGCCTTTTTACTTGTAGGCAAATTGCACAAATCCCATGTCTTATTTTTCAGTGAAGAGTCCATTTCATCTTTCATTGCAAACTCTCACTGAATCTTAGTATCCACCTGCACAGCTTCATCATAACTTTCAGGTTCACCAACATCAGTAAGTAAAATAGAATACAAAGAGGGAGAAAACCTCTGTGGAGGTCTAATTTGCCTTGTTGACCGTCTAACATTCACTGGTGTGTGTGGTATTTTTTGTTGCGGTTGTTGCACATCATGAGGAATGGCTAGAACATTAGCTTTTGGAGTATCATCCAACACTACATAATCATCTTCTTTCTTCTCATGTTGCTGCAACAGATCTTTGTACAACACTTTTTCATTGAATATGACATCCTGGCTTCTTATAATTTTATGATTTTCAAAATCCCAAAGCCTATAACCAAATTCATTAATGTCATATCCAACAAAGACACATTTCTTTGATTTAGCTTCGAGCTTGGTTCTATTTTTAGAGTCTATATGAGCAAAAGCTTCACAACCAAAGGTCTTGAGAAAAGAATAACTCACCTTCTTCCCAGTCCATTCTTCCTCTAGAATACCATAGCCCAAAGGAGTAGAGGGACCTCTATTAATCAAATATATTGTAGTATTGACAACCTCTGCCCACATGTGTAAGGGCAACCCAGCATGCAACCTCATGCTCCTTGCGCACTCCATTATAGTCCTGTTCATGCGTTCAGCCACTCCATTTTCCTGTGGAGTCCTTCGAATAGTTTTCTATCTATGAATACCATTAATGGAGCAATAATCTTCAAATTCATGACTGCAATACTCACCACCATTATCAGATCTGAGACATTTTAATTTCTTACCAGTCTCATTTTCAACCAAGCATTTCCATTTCTTAAAAGTTTGAAATACATCAGATTTCTGTCTAAGGAAATAAACCCATACTTTTCTAGTTGCATCATCAATAAATGTAACATAATAATGAGAGCCACCAAGGGAAGATACCTAGGCTGGTCCCCATACATCTGTATGCACAAGCTCTAATTTCTCCTTTTTGTTTTCCTTCCCTATCTTTACAAAACTTACTCTCTTTTGTTTTCCATACACACAACTTTCAGAGAAATCCATATTCACACATTTTAGACCTAGTAAAACTTTCCTTGAATGAAGTACTTTCATACCTTTCTCACTCATGTGCCCAAGTCTATTGTGCCACAGCGCTGTATCAGAATCTACAGCAGCTATTTGTTCTCCTTGCTCAACTGGAGTAATTGTTCCTGAATATTCATTTTTCTCTGAAACAATCAAAGTAGAAGGAACAATATGACCTATACAAAGATATAAGGTGCCTACTTTCACACCTTTTTCTACTACAAGGGAACCTTTTGAAACCTTCCAATTTTTATCATTAAAAGTAACTACACAACCCTCATCACTGAGTTGCCCTGTTGAAATTAAATTTCTACTTAGTTTTGGAACATGTCTTACCTCATGTAGTAGCCAATGATTCCCATTTTGCAACTTAATCTTAATTTTTTCCTTTCCAACAATCTGACAGGGTTCATTATCCCCCAAATAAACAAGCCCAAAATCCCCTTGGACATAATCAATGAAATAACCTTTATGAGGTGTAGCATGAAATGAAGCACTAGAATCTAAAACCCATGAATCATCAACACTCTCTAAAGATAGAAGCAAAGCATCCTCTTCGGATTTTTTACTTACCACATATGCCTCCTTGTCTCCATCTGATTTATCTCCTTCATTTTTCTTTTGATTCCAGCAATCTTTCTTTTTGTGCCCTAGTTTCCCACAATACCAGCAATCATTTGGTCCTCTCGATTGTGACCTCCTCCCCTTTGACTTTCCTCTTGATTTCCCATGATTTCCAGAGTTACTTCCTCTTTCAATCATTCTGCCCCTGCTTTGTGCATTTAAAGCACTTCCTGATGTAGATCCACCTGAGGATTTTCTACGAGTTTCCTCACTTAAAATAACACCGATCACATCATCACATTTTAGGGCACTAGATCCAGGAACAAAATTACTCACCACCATTACCAAGCCATTCCAGCTTTCAGGCAAAGAACACAAAATCAAGAGAGCCCTAATTTCTTCATCAAAATTGATACCCATAGAAGATAATTGACTAGTAATAGTATTAAACTCATTTAAATGATCTGCAACAGATCCACCTTCTGCCATTTTCATATTAAATAAACACTTCATGAGAAATACCTTGTTTGAAGTGAAGGGCTTTTCATACAGTATCACTAGGGTTTTCATCAAATCTTCTATCATCTTTTCTTTTGTAATATTAAATTCCACCGATGGTGCCAAGCATAACCGAATGCTTCCGAGTGCCTTTCTATCCAAAAGATCCCATTCAGCCTCTGACATAGTTCCTTGATTCTTGGCTTTTCCTTCCAACAACTTCCATAAATCCTTCTGATATAGATAGTCTTCCATTTGCATCTTCCATAACTAGAAGTTTTTCCCATTAAACCTATCAACCCTCAACTTACCCTCATTTGCCATCGCTCCCACTCAACTGTGAGACTCCCACTTAACCGTGAGACTTTCCTGCAGAGGATAATTGAAAGACAACCTCGCTCTGATACCACTTGTTAGGATAAACCTCGGACAGAAATAAAAAACTACATGCAAATATAACCAATAACAGAAAAAATAATAGAACACATAGAAAATGAACACAAGGCACCAAGATTTAACATGGTTCACCCAATTCCTGGGCTACGTCCACCAAACAGCAAGTCTAATCTTATTACAATCCAGTGATTACAACCTGATTACAATCCATAATCCCTTACAGCTCAATACTGCTGCAAGAACCAATTTTGCATCACAACATAATAAAAAAATACCCAACCCTAAGCCCTTTTATACAAGTATTAAACCTCTTTAGGGTTATAACATGTCGGCCATAATATGTTGGCTACCATGTCGGCCACTGCCCAAATTTTTTTTTCTGAAGTATGTACAGTACTTTCCTAATCAGTCACCACAATCTAACAGTATCAAACTACAACCTATAAAGGTAACCACTCCTAACTCCAATAGTTATGGGTGATTTCGAATCTTTGTGCTTAATCAACACATGTTCACCCTTAAAGAGTACCTTATACCCCCTATCCTCAAGAACAGATATATAAATCAAATTCATATCTAAGCCTAGCACATGTAACACATAATGAATTGGAATTATCTTTCCATTCTCCCTCTAAAACTTAACTATCACTTTCCCACTAGGGTTGAGTTTGGACAAGTTTCCTATAGAAATCTGGATATTAGTGTTTTCCTCATAACTAGAGAAGTACTCTCTAACTCTTGTCATATGAAATGATGCCCTACTATCTATATACTATATAGTCTGTGAGGTTGAGCTCAGCATACAATCCATAAGTGCAAACTCATCTTCTGGTCTATTGGAGAGCTCATCTACACTTGTTAAAGCTACCACCTTCTTTTTCTCCTTCTTATTTTTTGGGAAATTGCTCACATAGTGATCATACTAATAACATCGAAAGAACTTGACCTTAGAAAGGTCTCTATTCTTCTAATCACATTGTGAATTTGATCCTTTTCTAGATTCCTTCTTTTCTTTCCCTTTCCCTACTAGGGCAACGTTCTCCTGTTCCACCTCACTTTCTTGACTCTTGTTGGCCCCATTGACAAGACTTATTCTAAACTCCTCTTAAGTGAAATTAGTCCATAGTCGATCCCAAATTGGTAAGGTATCTTCTCCACTAACAACCTGAACAAAGACACTCCTTTATTTTAAAAAATGATTTAGGGCTATTATTTCTAGCTTGTCATCACTAGGACTATCTCCAATAGCTGCTAACAAATCCTTGACAAGTCTAAGCCTGGTGAGGTAACTTGTAAATTCTTCTTCGTAGTTCATCTGGGTGTTCTTCAAATTCTCTCTAAGAATCATCTTCATGTTGGTGGTAACATTTTTGTACAGATTAAAAATGGCATCCCACATCTTCTTCATTGTATCTAGCTCTGAGATATGTGGAACAATATGATCCTTGACACCATCAAGGATAATCTTCCTCACCTTGGCATCATCCTTCTTATATGTTGCAAGTTGTGTCACATCCATTAGTATAAGTACAACACTAGTAACATAATCCTTGATACCATTCTCTTCCAAAAATTAAAAAAATTTGATCTTCCAGACACCAAAATTCGAGGCACCATCCAATATGTCCTAACCTCTCAAATTAGCTAAAGCCATCTCAAGGGATTAACACAATGATAATTCTAAAGAGATCACACTAGGTTATATAAACCATTAATTTATTTCCTAGGGAAAATCTCTTCTACCCTCAACATTGCTCTAATACCATGTGAAAATCAACACTATTGCAGTCAATGATTATTAATCTCCTATCATAAACAACTACTACACTACCAAAAATAATTTCATAGCTAATATCAAAAAATAACACAACTACAACTTCACCAATAAAATATGAAAATAAATTCACAACACAATGAACACAATATTTTTGGACAAATCATTCCTAGAAAAAACCCTAAGGGAAAACTAGTTCTACAGATGGAATATATATTAACTTCAACAAATCAAGAGATACAAAATTCATTGTCTCTCACTAGAAGATTTTAGACAACATTGTAATTTATCCTATTGATATTCCCCACTATTATCACCAATGCTATCATTGGGCCCTTGCTAATACTGCAAGACCATTTTCTATCACTACAAATGATTCTAAAATTGACATTCCTCTATTCACCAAATGCCTCCCTTGACCCCCCTTTTATACTACCTAACCAAGAGGTTTCTAGTTTCTTCTTGATCAAGACAACCTAACCAAGAACTTTCTAGTTACTACTTGACAACAACCTAACCAAAAGTTTTCTAGTTTCTTTTTTATTAGAAACAACATAACCAATAGGTTACTAGTTGATCCTAGAAGGATTCAAATAATTAACAAATATTTTCTAATTAATCACATATGGATGAACAACTATCCAAGCTACCTAAAACTAACACTTAGAAGTTGCATGTGTATTATAACTACTCAAGAAAAGAATTGAGTCGTTGATGTTGGAAGAAGTAGGTAGCCAAAATTAAAAAAAGAAGGGAGGTAGGTGTAATATGGAGGTCATTAGAGAAATCATCTTAACATACCTATCCTCTTGATACATTTAGTAGTATCTAGAAGCATAGTGGTGCATAGAGTGGCATGATGAGAAACAAAATAGAAAGATATTAGATCTATGGCTTGAGTAGGGAATGAAATAAGAATTTTTTTAATAAAATAAAATCATGCAATACATGGCACAAGGATACATGTCCTATGATGTATTATGGTAGATCAATGAGTGTGATCCCACCCAAGACAATGATCAACCCAAAAACCCCTATACATGAAGAACACCATCAATTTATAAGACACACCATCGACATGTATATAGCTTCCAAGCAATAAATACTTTATTTTTTTTAAGGTGGGTCAATAGGTAGAGATTTATATGTTACACATTTTGAGCCAAATGAATTGATAGAGTGTTGATCATAGAAGGTAAATGGATACCCAGAGGAGGCTTATGAAACCATTATAAAAATAATTATAGTGATGATAATGAATTTATTATGGGTATCAACATAGTATAAAAATATACAGTTAGGTAA